>JAMKCH010019283.1:0-346245 GCA_023653785.1 Ophioderma brevispina | reverse complement strand
TGGGCCGTTTCCGGGAAAATGACGCGACGTTCCTCATTGCATCTGGCCGTATGACTTTACGCTATAAGTCTGTTGCAGGGAAAAAAACGGGCCGAGAGCAATGGAAACGCAAGCTTTGGGCTCTCGTGGAATATGGGCCGTTAAAAATAAAAATAGATGCCTTTCGTTGCATTTGGGCCGTCGGCTGGCAAACGACCCGGTCCGGGTTAGGGTTCAGTTAAATATGGCAAAGTGTATATTTTCAGTGTGGTATTTGAAGAAAATAGAACCAGTAAATATTAAAAATACAAGAAAACATTAAAAATGTTGTGGTATTTGTGGTTTTGCAAATTATTTAAATAATCAAACATAACTATATACAACTTATATCACAGCACTAATATGGGACAAGGATATGCAATATCATGTCCAATAAATGTAAAATTTCATTTTTCCAGATGAATATTCAAGGCTAAAAACTGTTCCGGTTGGTTTTGTACGAGATGGTCACAATTAAAGCTATTTGTAATTCAAGTGCAAAAGAGGATAGAGGCAAGTATACAAATAATTTGTTTCCCGTCCCCGCCGCATCGTTTTTGTGACACTTCAAACAAAGTTAAAAACAATTATAAAAAAAAGAAAAATTTGATTGATATTCTCTGTCAGTACCATTTATAGTCTCTTTGCAGCTACTTCGTTACCCCGACCTATATATTTGCATGAGGTGTAGCCATACCGAGTGTAGTTGCCAGAAGACGATGGATTATAGTCTTGGGGAAAAAAAAGAAACATTGTTTGGAAAGGGCAAAAAATGCCTTTATCCTACCTTTTAAAGCAATAATAGCCATTTTGAAGAGTGCCCCCAAATTTTCAAAATTTGATATTTTTGCAAGAGTATGTCTAGGAAACTAAACGTGCGAACGAGAATGCTAAAAAATGCGTATATTCATAAATAATCAATTTTGTATTAGAATTGAGATCCCAGATTGTACTTAAACGGCAGATCTGAAATGGCTAAGTTTATGTCCGTCTATTGATGAAATATTGCCACCTCATGAAGATGACCTCTAACTTGAAATTGCCTGAACCAATAAAACAATTTTAATGGGTGAGCGTAAACACGTACATGTGCTATTTCCGGCTATTCATATGGAAGGCTGTTTCCACCAGCCCTTGAATATTATCGGAGATCTCTGATATTATTGTAATTACAAAATTTCCTCTTTTGTAACACAACATAGAGCATTTTCGAGGCTGAACCATTCCACAGGTTTAGTTTACTCGCCAGTTACCCAATGCAACCATGTAAAATCTCAAAAATTTTGGAAAATTTGGGGCGCTCTTTTCCAAAAAAGTGCTATTTTACTTCTTTAAAACAGCTGAGAAACTAATATTTTTTTTCACGGGACATGATATACCTAACATCTATTCTTACTTGCTTTACTAACCTCTACAGGCCCTGTTCCTTGGCTAACCTGCGGACCTTCCTGTGGCTTGTTATCATGTGCTATACGGCTTCCTATTATCTTCACCCTTAGATATCAAGATTCAAGATTCACTAGACAGTAAATCATCCGATAACCTGTATTGATTGTGGCTACGATGGTAGGTGATGGTATAGTAGAAGAGAAGATATCATTAGCTCTTTCCCACAATGCATTGCTCCATTTGAGGGTGTTTGTACAGGTACTAATGTGAATCGCTTTTGATGAAACATGGCTAATTGACAGTACTAATCACAAACTGCCATTTTAAGAATGTTTCATCTCTAATTGCTTCACATGACTCCCTGTACAACAATCCCATTGAAGCAGTGCATTGTGGGTATTCTGATATTTTCTCTTGGATAGTAGCATAACAGCTTTAGGCCAAAAGAAAAAAAAGATTGTCTCAGAAGAATATTTTTTTAAAAGACAAAGGCAAAGTGCCTTTTTTATAGTTGAAAAACCATGTGGAAATGCCGATTTAAAAAACACAAAAAATGGCCACTTTTCAGTTATTATTACAAATATTAAAAAAATCAAAAAAGGAAAATTAAAAAAAAAATCCCTCCTAATTCTGAAAAGCATGAAAAAGCACTGAACTATGAATTTTAAAGCTGTGGTGTATGATCTTCGAGCAAACTTTTTTGTTCTTAAAAGAATAATGGCATATAAATAATGAACTGTTTATGAGTGCAATTGTAGAAATATTTTTCATGGTTGAAATAGATGCCAAATGTTCCATTCAACAGACTAGCTCATACTTGATTACGCTAAGCCTAGCCTAGCCCGGGCAAGCCAAGTAGCAAGTTGCTACGGACCCACACGTGGACCAGGCCCAGCTCTGCAGGCTAGGCCTAAATGTTGACTTACATTACCTTCTATACTTGCTATAGTAACTGCATTAAACTTGGTCTGAAGAAAGAAACTCAATGACCGGGAAATTCCAAGTAGATTCTGATGAAAAACCTAACCTTTGCCGGCAGAAAGAAGAACACGAACAAGATCGTGCTCCATTGTTTACTCACGCAAAGACTGCAAGTTTAAGGACTCGCTGGCCTGCACCGCACTTGTAAACTGATCATAATAGCATCCTAGCCGTGGGCTAAGTTCAGGATAAGTGCGGCATTAGGGGAACCAACGTTTTTTGTGAAGACGAACGAGGCGTGCAAGTGACCGAAGGTGATGGAACAAAACATTGCACGCCAAGGAACAAAAATGCACAGTATGTGACGTAAGCATGCAAATATCATTTAGTATTTAATGACATGTGGAGCCGAGAATCTACAATCAATGACAAGGATCTACTTAGGGGTTATATAATACATATTTGTGCTTTGCGTAATTTTTTTACCATTACACGGACATAAGATTCCTAATCTATTAAAACAAACAATATATCATGAGATCAAATTTTGACTTTTCCATTTTACGAGGCAATGCCAGTGAAGATGTGACCAGTCAAAAAATTTGACCAATTGATACATTTTAGAGCAGTAATATATGTTCCATTCGTTATGTGTTTTTTTGTCATAGTTTTACTAGATCCACGGGTGTAATGAGATGTAATAAAAATATCGCCTTCTGGCAAGTTCGATTGTTCCATTTCCTTCTGCTCAGACTCATGAAGTAGACAAGTTACCCTTTTTGTGCTTTTTTACTATTACATGCACAGCAGTCAATATTTTGCTTATGGACATTGGTTTAAGCTTCTTCAATATAATATAGATATACTGTGCGATGGTAAAGGTAAAGGCTCCATCTTGGCATTGCTTACTGGCAGATTGATATCGCCAAATTTGACAAAATTATGCACTTTTATTCACTGAAAGGATGCCTCATTTTGCTTGCAGTTGACTTCTCATAACATACTCTGTGGGTATCAAATGCTGAATAATATGCAAAAGGCTTTGTACTGATATAATAATAATAATACTGAAAAATTTGGTAAGCGCAAAATATCCGCCAAAGAAGGCGATCAAGGCGCAATGACAATAGAACTAACAATTAACATCCAAAACCATATTAAGAAAATATTATACATCATAAACCATTTTCGAAAATTACACAATCATATGAAAAAATTATGATAATGCTGCATTAATAAGACAACAAACATAATATAATACCTCATGAACCAAACCTAAATACAATCAGAAAATATAACATTACAATTTTAAACGCCATCGTTATTAAAAGATACGTTTAAGATTTTTCTTAAATTGCTCAGGGTATTGGACGATTGATGTGAAGTGTTCCTTCCAGATACGTGGTTGCTGCACATGAGAATGATTTATCCCCAAGAATGAAAGATTTTGAACAACCAGAGTCTGTTAGTTAGAAGAGTGCAAAGTTCGTGAAGGATTGATGGCTTGAATAAATCATCAAATAATGAAGGGGCTTTGCAACAACACTTACGGATTTAAATAAAAAAAAAAAGCATCAATTTATAATATAATCCTATTCAATAGGTAGGTAACCAGTGCAATTCACGTCAAATAGGAGTAATGTGAGGGGAATTTCTAAGAGGGTAATAAACCGAGCAGCTGAGTTTGGGACCGCCTGAAGGACCAATTTATTGAGTTTGAGGGAGGCCAAATAAAAGTGAATTGCCTGCATCTAAATGTGAGGTCACAACAGAGTGAATTATTTGTTCTGCAGCATGAGCATTAAGATATTTTCTGATTTTTCCTGTGTTACGAATATGAAATGGATTGTGGACGCGAACAATATTAGAAACATGTGGATAAAGCGACATAGAAGAGTCCAAAAATGGTACCAGATTACGAGCATGCGCGGCTGGAGTTAATTATGGATTCGCCATTTGGATATGGAATGGAAACCTTTGAAAAGTGTTGTGAGATTCAAATTTAAAAACTCTGTTTGTAATCATTGAGTTTAAGAAAGTATCGATTGCATCCCCTGCACGGATCTATGAAATACATGATTTCCAATACGTCCAATGCCCTGATCAGCAACATGCTGTGAAGGCTTAAAGAAAATATATCGTCATGTGAGGCAACAGGTCGTAAGAGCAAAGCTGTCATTTGTCAGAAATTGCCATCAAAAATACGATATGCCCAAGTCTTTGGTCAGTTGAATGGTTTTTCAGGGAACCATTTCAAGACGCCACTGGACCCAAGGAAATATAAATTGAGTGATCCTAATACTGCAGGCCCACACCAGAGATCAATGGTAGCTATTGCACTTGCGACTTGTTGCAAGACGTTATAGTCTACTGACAGTATGCATTCTTGCCTTGGTTACTATCTTATATCACATGGATATCACTGGATATCACTGGTAAAACATGGTAATTCAAGGGTTGTTTTCAATGTGGTAAAGGGTGTATCTGTCATTAGTGTCTAGTATACGTTCTTTTGCGTGCATGGTGATTGCCCATGTGATACCCGATTGATGACCAGAGATCATTAATGATAAACACGTAATTTTACCAAATCACAATGCTTTTTACCAAATACTAATATATAACCTGAGGGACTCAATATAACTTTGGCCCGATCACATACTGACGTATTTGCAAAATAGCCATTTTGAGAAAAAAAAATGCTTTGGAAAGATTTTGCGATTTAATTTGCTCCATACCGTTAATTAAAACATGGTTCAATTAAAACCTAGTGGGAAATTACCAAAATAAGGTAAGGTAAATTTCAAATATATTTAATCAACTTCCAATTTATTTAGATAAGTGAAAAAAACTTGATGTTAACATAAAATACATCACGATATTAAAATGACAAAATAGCAATTCAATATGTAAATAACAATACGTCGCGAAAAAATTACGTGTTAGTGACGCCGTTTGTGAGCCACATAGTCGCTGTGAAACCGACAACATAGCAACTCTACCATGAACTGAAAAATATGTCGTACAAAACGTAACTATGTGAAACGTTTTGAATACGATGCAGATACAATGCTATGGACCTGCGCAGAACAGATTTTTAAGGCTTAGGGTGAGATAAGATTATGCCTTTTTGGAGGACACAATGTTAAGGCTAAAGTGTATGAAAGTCGATGTTATGTTTTCCCGTACCCCACCGCGTTATTAATGATTTTCTTCTGCCCGCTTTAGAGAGGCTGAAATCCCTAAAAAAGTTAATTATTTTGGTATTTTTAAAAAGAAAATATCAAGGTTTCTTCTTTTCTTCTTCTTGTGTCACACTTGTGATGTGATTTTAGTTTTAAAGTAGTTTTAAAACCAAAGAAACAGTTTGCAAAAGTCATTTCTAAATGTAGGGTGGTGGTTTCCACAAATATTTGTGGCTATTAGAGCATGTCGAAGGTTGGTAAAATGGCTATTTCTGTTTCTCAAAATTACGAATATGAATAATGAAAAATGAAATATTTGCCTCATTATGATTTCCAAAAAAGTTACGGAAACATAACATTGACTTTTCATTTCGCTAAGGTGAGATAAGATCATTCCATTTTATGAGACACCAGTTTAGGCATGAGTTAAGAATAATTCCATTTTCTGCTCACCCTGTACAGGCCAAGGTTGCATAATACTTATTTGAAAAGTCTGTGGGTGTATACTGTACCCGCTTAGCAAGGATTCTCACTAGAAAATGTTATAAACACTGTTTAAAAAACTGTTTACAACTGGTTGACCTTGGGACGATAAACAATTTGTTAAAAAAAGATGCAAAAGTATAACAACTGCTGGTACAATGAGTATGATAATATAGACGGCAAATTCATTGTACCACCTACTTCAATTCCATTTAAAATATCCTGTACTCCTGCAATGAATGAGATGAATGATTTTTTGAGATGCAAAGCCCCTGATTTTTCAGGAAATTCTGTAATTTTAAAAATATTGACAAATCCAAAATAGCCAAAGTGCGCACTAGTTTGGATTTTGGGATGCCTTTGTCACATGAATACTGAAAACAAAATGTCTTCAACTCTTAAAATGTCCCCACTTAAAAAAATGTCCAGCTAAAATTTTCAACTGTGGGAGGAAACCAAATTGTTATTCCTATGGCATATTAGTTCTTGGAACAAATGCTTTGTTTTTGTCATATTCTGGCCCCACAGTTAGAATTATCACTTACTGAAACTAAATTTATTGCTAGTTTTAAAAGCGCTCAATAAATTTCCATTCCATTGAGTTTGTAGTCTGAAGATGTCACATTTAGCTGTAACTTATGATCTTACAAGTAGGTTGTAGGTATTTTGCTGTCTGACTGGAATCTGTTAGGTTGGGTCGTACATCCTCAATACCATTGTTATATTCAAGACAGAATACTTTTTAGGCCTAATCTGTCTAAAATTGTCCTTGGGCATAAGGCTATATCATCATGTTTGTTATTGTTATAAATCTATATACATGTACTCATGCCCAGTCCAATGCCCTGGGGGGGGGGTGCAAAAGTGAAATTCCCTAGGGGGGGGGGTGGGCAAATATGAAAAATTTGGAATTTTTTCACACCAATTTTGGTTCAAAATCACTGGGATTTTTGGGCCCAAATCACTGATTTTGCCCAAATCCTTCATTTTTTTTTTTTTTTTTTTTTTTTAATTACAAAATTTGGGGGGGGGGGCAAATGCCCCCCATGCCCCCCTGGCAACGCCACTGTCAGGGCCGTACGCAGGATTTATTTGGGGGGGGGGGTGCAGCACTTAGAAAATGTGGACTTTTTTCGAAAAAGTGGACTTTTTTGCATTTATGGAAACTGTTAAAAAAGTGGACTTTCTTGTGAAAATTTCTCTAAATTTTGGACCTTTTATAAAAAAAAAATAAGCAAAAAGTGGATCTTTTACTCCTTATGTGGAATTGGGGGGTGCGGCTGCACGCCCCGCACCCCTCTTGCATACGGGCCTGCATGTACTCCTTCAAGGTTTAAAAGAAAAAAATATTTTTACAACAAACTAATAAAATTTGAGAGAGAAAAAAATTGATGTTGGTAGGAAACAGGCACGTAGGAATTGACTTAGTGCCAATGTTTGATTTTAATCAGCCATAACTTGTCCACATTCCAAAATAAAGTTTCATGCAAAGCTTTGAGAAAACTTAGTGTGTGAGAGGTGTTTACACATAAAGCTCTGCCATGAATGATCAGCACTCCTGCAAAAGGAGCCTGGGATATGCCAAGATCATGTAAGATATGTAGGGGGTGACACACAAATAGTTGGAACCGCTCATTAATTTAACCCAAGGGGCAATATTGGCCACAACAATTGTTAAAAGTGCGTCAAGCAGTAGTTCATGCGGTGGACAGGAGTTGGCCTACAGGGTGACATTACTTTCTGTGTTGGTGTTTTAATTTACAAATAAATTTAAAAAACTAAAAAATCTTAAAAAAAAAAAAAGTAAGTTATATAACTGTATGGTTATTTCCAGAAATTACTACAGCAACAATTGGGACCTGATCAAACAAAATTAACCAGTGTTATAATGATTTTAAATATTGAGCTGATTTCAATATTGGTTTCGGTGATCAGTCTCTCAGGCAGTTTGGTTGATAGATGTAAATGTAATCCCCTCTTATGCTTAAAAGCAAGTGGCAGATTGACTTGAAAACTTTGTTGGGGTTGATAGAGCAGAATGAGTTCTGATGCTGCGTTTTATGTTACAGGAGTGTTTCTGTCACATTTATCTTACTACTAATAATCTTCAAATTGTGCCATATTTTCCATTATAAGGTGATTTTTTTGTAATGTAGTGAAGATATAATAAAACATGCTTGAATGATCACTGCTAAAGAGGAAACTGAGTTAATCAATTAGGAAATAAGATATGTTGATAAGGTAACCCAAAAAGCTTCCATTAATGTTATCCCATATTAACCTGTACTTGGCGAGGTCCAGATTCAGAAATTCATTTATGTGCATGTTATTGGTAAAGACGGAGTTTTTGATCCATGCATCGTCCTCCAACAACTTCAAAATAAGATTATTTCTCTGAACATTGGTCTAACTCGCACTGCCACAAGTGTTGTTTGTGGGTGTGCATGCCATGTACTACTTCTTCGAAGGCCCAAATACAAAAGAAAATTCTTTCAAACAATACCTCACAGCAAAAGTACCCAAGGGGTGAAGCCCATTCAAAACAGTCGTCAGTGCTGGGAGCTTGACATTTTGAATATTGCACGGAATAATTATTAGTTTGGGGGCTTGTATACACACATTAATGTCAATTCGATACCAAAAATCCGCCAAATTAACAGTTGTTGGATGTTGGGGGCTATTGGGTGGTTAAATTTTGTCTAACCCATGGCCACACAACGAGTGAAATGACACATCAGTCCATCTTGATTGAAAATAAACCGCCTGCAATGATACATCTTTTCACCTAAGCCCGCCATTGCATTATGAGAAAAAAGAGTATCTGAGAACAAGATCAAGGTACACTATTATTTACACCTGGCCACTAACACATACATCAATTTGTATCTACCGATTAAGTGTATATGCAAAGCGGCACCCACAGATTGGAAGAAAGAAGCGGAGACAGCCATTGCTTTATATTGTTGTATCTATGTTTTCTTGTGGTCGGCAAAAACATGGCAGACGATGAATTCTAAAGATATCGTAACGTTTTGCCTCTCTATATAGAACCTCTTTGCAAGTAACCATCATTAGTGGTCTTCTACCTGTCCCAAAACAAGTGTTGTCTGTTTGGCACAAGTGCTTCACTCGTGTTGACTCTATTCAATTTGTTCCTTTTGAGGCTCTAAGGCAGGAGTTGTTGTAACATTCTGACAACGATATATTGCCATGCAGGAGCTACATGTGCTAAAATCAGAAAAAAAATGTGGCAAAGAATTGATGGTCAATGACAGACAATGGCAGCCAAGCATCATTCATTCAACATAGCAAATCATCGAAAAATCAAAAGAATATTACAAGCAATATAGAGTGCAAAACCACAAACCAATTTGGGTGCTTGTATGGGTTGGTCATGTGTGTTCCCATGACCCCATATGGACCTCACCCTGTCATTTATTCATACAAAAAAATCTGAAAACAACCTTACAGTGGAGTTGATTTTTCAGCTCCAGCAGTTTGGAATATAGAAGAAAATATTTCTTGAAACATATAAAAAATTCAGAATTTTTTTGTCAAGATTTAGCTTTTACATGTTAAATCAATGGCGATGTCTAAATTGGGATTTCTTGGTGTACCCTCCCTGGTCAATGACTTTTATCTTTATAGTGCATCTATTGTCCAAATTTCTGGAAAGATCTGTGTAAAGGGAAGCCAGAGTGGAATCAACAATTCAAATTAGGTGTTGCATGAATCATTGGTCAATGACTTGCATGTTATCGTGCCCTTATTGTTCAATCTCTGTGAAGATCTCTGTAACTAGCATTTTTAAAGGGAAGTAGTGGAACAAAAACAATTCAAACAGGTTTGTCAACATTGTTTTTGTTTCTTGGTGGTTTGTCATGCAATACTAATAAGCTACTTTCAAATAGCTGTGACTTGGTTTCAGTATTTCAGCAAATATTACGTAATTCAACATGTGTGGACAGTCTAAGTTTATTTTGCATTGCAGGTTTTACAGACACAGGAGGCAGAAATACACAGTATGTGGTGAGAGGTCGAGGGATTTCGGAAAAAAGTGTAAGTTAATGTGGTAATGAAATATATTTGATATGATTACTGGCATATTGCACAAAATGGGATGGAAGCCATATTGTCTATATTTATTTTGACAAATTTTTTGGTAGACGTTTTATATAAAGACCCACGAATGCAAATGAGGTATACAATTGATTCCGTCATGCGAATGTTAGATGTTGTGTAGTAGCGCTTGATGGAATGAATTGGCAATTTTTTTTTTTTAATACCTCACTTGATCCTTGGACTTCTCTATGAAACGTCTACAATTTTATTAACAAAACTTGCTTATGGTAAATATAGTCATCGGTTGGTGTAGTCATGCCTGGCCGGCCTGCTCTGTGACTGTGACACTTGCAATTCCTGTAAGCATTTTCACATTCGTTCATAAAACTCTGTTTGGCGCTTACGCGGTTGGAATAGTGCAGAGCCTCGACAGACAGGGACATAACAACGGGCCCCCCCATAATGCAGTGGGCGCACAGCAAGATTTGATGAACAACTACCAGCAGAACAGTAGTGTCACCCAAATGATAAAAGAGATTGAACTGGGAATTTCTTGAGGATTGAAGGAAAGAAACCAGATTACAAATGATGTAAAAAATTGTCAACAAGGAAGTTGGCATCAATGCCGACCAGCGTACTGAAACCACAGGAAGGGGTAGTAGATCTCAAGGGACAAACAACAAAAAGATGCACAGACCACTGGTCAAGACGGAGTTCACAAGAATAGTTTCTTTCCGAGAACAATTGCAGATTGGAATCAACTTAACCAAGCAGCATAGCACAGGTACCTTCAAGGACTTCAAAGAAATAAGAGAATCAAGTCGACTTAGCACAGCAGCAACAGCACAACAGAGACTCTCCCAGCGAAAATTAATCACCTAAACTCAGAACACTCCGGCACACAGATATGACTCAAAGTTGTGGGATGCAGCTCGTCTGTGATACCGATTTAACAGAAAGAAAGAAAGGATAAAGAAAGAAAGCAGCCGTCTGCTGAGTCTAATGATTTGTCACTTACATGGGGCATAACAAACAATCTTTGAGCTTGCCACTTTCAATCACTCTGTGTGCAGGACCAAGTGAATATCATAAGTAACTGACTTTCAGTCAGCGGTGTGTTACGCCAAGACCTCAAAGAAGCCGAAAGATGTGTACTCTTAACTGTTCAATCTTTATTAAAAATAAATGCTCATAGTGGGCACCCAGGGTGGTCAACATGTTGCTGGTCGTTGTCAAGTCCCCAAGTTGTTCACTCCAGGCCGGGTTGCTGCAATATTTTGAGTCATTGACATATCTATCTCCCTCTCTCCTCATAGTCAATTTCTAAAATAAATAAATAAAATAAACGTTTTTTTTTATTGCTTCTGAGGACGAAAACCTTTTTTCTTTGGCTTAATAGCCAATGACTGGTGACGTATATTTCTGGTAGTGTGAACACAAACACACATTTGCTTATCCTAATGAAGACAAAATTCAGCCCAAAAAGATCCTGCAGGGGTGGGTGTTGTGGTAATATGTAATTAAATCTGAAGAGACTCCTTTGGTTTTCGTCAGGCTGACACTGCTTCAGGTTTTATGTTGTTGCATATGGCGGCTCTGGATGGTGTGACGTTAGGTTTGGTGAGTACATTACAGTTATACATCCAGTAGATGTAGGGAATGTGTCCTCACCAGCGATTTTGCATGCTATCATGCATGCTAATTTTGACAGTAGTGATTGTAGTTATAACTGGTTTGTTTATCACATATTTATCACACACAAAAAGCTGTGATATCATTTCACAATGCGATCAGAGGTTTTACTGGAGCCATCCCCACAGTGCACTGTATGGGGAAAATGTTCATGCCAATAAGGGAATGTGATCCTACAAAAATCCTATACTTAACACATGTCAACATAGAAGAGGTCAAACCAGGGTCGATCTAATTGGGCATCTCCATCAGTAATGACCTTTCATGGTCTCATGTGATTACAAAAATGGCTAAAATGCCAGTCAGCGACTAGATTGCTCCGTCGAGCTGCACCCATTGAGACAACCTGATAGGAATGTTATATTATTAAATCCATTGGTTCGATCCAACAGGAAATACGCAAGATCAGCATGGTGGGAGCAGCGCAACAACCCACTTCACGATCGAACTAGATGCAATCCCGAGACGTGCCATTTCCATCATTGGTATCCCGAGAGTGAGCTCATCACTCATCAATCCAACCACTTGTTGCATCAAACAGGACTTGTTTAGAGTTTCAAAGGGAGGTTATCGCTATCTTGGCGCCAATCGTCAGCGTTACTAATGAGATAACTGCTGTTTAATGCCTAGAACTTGACATAAATAAAAAAATAATACAAACGTGACTTTACACTCATTTAGCCATAAATAATTTGTAGGATGATCATGAAATGTCCTTGGTCCTTAAACTTCTTGAACTCACCTTTTATCCCTGAGTATGCAGGTGTTTTGTAAAGTTACAGTATAAACAAGTGCAATGCATCTGGATTGGTTTTTAAAACCCCTCTGAGCTGGATGTGAAGTATAGCATTAGGGAAGGGAGCTTTGCTGTAAACAAAACTGAGTCGGGATGGGTAGGAGTGAGCTGGAGGAAGTTATAGGGAGAGCTTTGTAACAACAACTGAGTCTGGGATGGGTAAGGGAAGATAAAGGTAAAACTTGGTTCAGTAGCAAAGATGAACAGCAAGCCACTTTGGAAGTACAAATTGTTGGTGTACAATTTCAGATATATCCTCACACAAGAAAGGGGTTAATATGCTGTGCTTAATGGCTTCATGGTTTCAGGCACCCTCTACATGGATTTAAAAGTTGTACATACTTCAATCAATCAAATTTATTTTCTTACCATTCACATTTACATTTCAGTTATTACTGTAGTGAATTTGTCACTTGGTTTCCCTACACACCATATAAACATTCCAATAAGGATGGTTGCTAACCAGCCACTGTGTTTAATTCATTAATGCTAAGAGAGAATAAGTGAACGGCGCCCTCACAAACTTGGGGAGCTCATTAGTTACTCTTCCATTATTACTGTAGTGAGTTTGTCCTTACATGCCGTATAACATTCAATAAGGATGGTTGCTAGCCAGCCACTGTGTGACATTCAGTAATGCTCAGAGCAGGGGAGGGCGGCCAAGAAATCCCAATTTCAGACGTTGCCATTGGTTTAACACATAAAAGCGAAATCTTGACGAAAAATTCTGAATTTTTTATGTTGTCAAGGAATATTTTCTTTTTCTAAAACCATTGGAGTTGAAGAATCAACTTCACTGGAAGGGTTATTTCTGATTTTTTTCTGTATGAATAACGAATGAGGACGAGGTTGTATGTGGGTCATGGGAACACCCATGACCGACCCACATCAAAGCACCCAAATTGGTTTGTGATTTACACTCCGTATTGCTGTAATTTCTTTTGACATATTTGGTGAGTTGCTATAATGAATGAGGCTTGGCCGCCACCGCCCGGCTCAGAGAGAATAAGTGAATGTCGCCCTCACAAACTAGGAGCTCATCAATTCAGGGGGGATAGGACGGGATTTGCTTGATTTGGGCATTTGGGATCTCCAAACATTAATCATGTAATTTATGGAAGTCTTACATGCATTTCTACACCAGCCTTGGTCCCAGTGACATTAAAAAATCACCTCTTAAACCTTTGTTAAATAAATCTTAGTAATATCATGATAATTTTGGAATAAATTATTGACTTCAAAATCCTTCGGGGTTAGTGGATTAACCCCGCTGCAAAACAGTGTAATTTCCAATAACGGTCATTTAGATTTAAATATTCATGACCAGATATAGCCTTTAGTCAAGTCTTTGTCCGATATGCGTAAGACCATTAAGTCTTTGAAAAAGACTAGCAATCGGGTTACGCCAGATGTTGATGCCGACTTGAATTCACTGTTGCTGTAAGGTTGGTATGTCCTACCCCCCCTGCATTAGGTACTCTTCCATTACTGTAGTGAATTTGTCACTTGGTTTCTGTACATGCCATATAGACATTCCAATAAGGATGGTTGCTAGCCAGCCACGTTGTGGACATTCAGTAAGGCTCAGACATGGGAGGGCGGCCAAGAAATCCCATTTCAGACGTCGCCATTGTTTAACACTAAGCGAAATCTTGACGAAATTCTGATTTTTTTATGTTGTCAAGTGCATATTTTTCTTTTTTCCAAAACATTGTTGAGAATCACTTCACTGGAAGGGTTTTTCTGATTTTTTTCTGTATATAACGATGAACGATGTTGTATGTGGGTCATGGGTGTTCCCATGACCCAACCCACATCAAGCACCCAAATTGGTTTGTGATTTACACTCCGTATTGCTGTAATTTATTTGACATATTTGGTGAGTTTGCTATAATACAAGATTTTTTTTTTTGTAGGCTTGGCCGCCACCCCCGGCTCAGCGAGATAAGTGAATTTCGCCCTCACACACTAGGAGCATCCACAATTTCAGGGGGATAGGACGGGATTGCTTGATTTGGGCATTGGGTATTTCTAAACGGTAATTTATGGAAGTCTTACATGCATTTCTACAGCAGCCTCGGTCTTTCCAGTGGGACATTACAAAATCACCTCTTACCTTTTGTTAAATAAATTTAGTAATAGCATGATAATTTTGGAAAAATTATTGACTTCCAAATCCTTCGGGTTAGTGGATAACCCCGCTGCCAAACAGTGTAATTTCAATAACGGCATTTAGATTTCACTTTCAGCCAGATATAGCCTTGAGTCAGTCTTTGTCCTATATGCGTAAACCATTAGCTTTGAAAAGAACTAGCAATCAGGTTTACGCAAGATGTTTATGCCGACTTTGATTCACTGTTGCGGTAAGGTTGGTATTGTTCCTACTCCCCCTGCATTAGGTACTTTCCATTATTACTGTAGTGAATTTTCACTTGGTTTCGTGTACATGCCATTAGACATTCCAATAGCATGGTTTGCTAACCATCCATGTGTACTCTTTGCATTTCAGTATGCTCAGAGAGGATAGTGAATGTCGCCCTCACAAACTTAGAGCTATTGTTACTCTTTTCATTATTCTTATGAATTTGTCAACTTGGTTTCTTACATGCCAGAAACATTTCAAAAAGGAGTTGCTAGCCAGCCACTGTGTGCAATTTAGTAATGACTCGAGAACTAAGTGAATGTCGCCCTCACAAACTAGGAGCCCTCAGTAGTACTCTCCATTAGGTATGAGGAGGGCCAAAAAACAAATTGTTGTATTGGAGTAACCCGCCCTACCCTAATTTTGAAAATCAAGCCCGTACAAAAGTATACCTACCCTAATTTTTTTTTTTTATTGATTTTCAAAAATCTTATTTTTCAAGTTGTTTTTCCGCTGATTTTTAACCAATTTTCTCAATATTTTTGTTTTTTTGTGTTCTGGCTTAACTTTGGCAACTTCTCCTTAAGATTTTTTCAATAAATAAGAGTCAACATTATCAAATATTAGTAACATTACATAGACTATGTGTGATGATTTTATGTATAATAAATGCATTATTAAAATAAAAATAAAAAAAATAATCCCCACCCTACCCAATTTTGCACTGGCCGTTACTCCAATCCAACAATTTTTTTTTGCCTTATTCTGTAGTGAGTTTGTCCACTTTTTTTCCTACATACCATATAAACATTCCAGTAAGCATGGTTTTGCTGAACAAGACCACTGTGTGAAAAGGTAATGCTCAGAGAGGAAAGTGAATGGGCCCTCACAACTTGAGCTCATTGTTACTCTTCCATATAAAGATAATAAAACCAGTTTTTATATAGCCCTAATCCCTGTAACAGGCTCAAAGCACGTTTAACAATTATTAGGTCGCTTGCGACAGTATCATTACTTTTACTCGGGCCCTTTTTGGGTTGTTTTTTGTTCGCGAATCTCCATAAATGTAGGGCAATTTCGGCCTGTGGAAAATGGTAACTACAAATTACTGTCATGCTGGTGTTCGCCCCCTGGAAATTTTTGGTGTAAGTTTTTAGTGTAAAGGTTTTTTGGGTGTAAATATGGTGTTTTTTGTAAAATTTGTTTTTATTTAAATGAAGGTTTTGGGTTTGTTTTTTAACGGTTTTGAAGTATGACGAGATCATCTATCGGCTGAACATGTATCGGAAACTGCCCTTTCTAGAGAGCGGATTTTTTTTTTAAATCGCGTATATTTGTGAATTGAAAAAATGTTGCTGCCAGTCGCAGAGCCAGCTCGGTGGTTCTAAGGGGGCCAATTTCCCGTAGTGCAACAAATGTCCCATGATATGCAAAAATTTCCCTGCGCCGGAGCAAAGAGTCCGAGAAGGGCTGATTTAACATGAATATCAGTCCTTTATTTCCGATTCCCCTAAACTTTTTTTTCCGAGGGTCAGTCTGCCCCCTCTGCCCCCCCCGGCTACCCACTGGGTTTTGCTGCCAAAAAAGAACATTAGTGACGGTTGAGCGATTTTACGTAGGGTAAGTAGGTAAGTACACGGTGGAAATAACCACTGTCCATGGAACAAGGCATAATTTACACATTTTGTAACTAGGCGGTATCTGATGGTGAGCGGGGGGTCACGGTTACAGAAGAGCCTTTTTGATGAAATTACCCGCATGATTGATTGTTGGCAGAGCAGGAAGTCGAACGCTCATTCTAATTTGTGGGACTTTCTCCCCCAAGAGAATAGATACTGATTTCTCAATACCTCTTCTCAGAAGATCGGCAGAAGTTAACTGTGTTTACCCATTGAAAAATACCCAGAATGCATTGCGTACACTAAGGATGTTCAGAACTATTTGCGACTTACAAGTACGGCTTACCCAATGTCTCTATGGATGATTTGTTAACTTGGACCCGCGGTCTGGGTTCGAACTCCCCCTTTGGGGCTGATTTTTTTTTAATTGTTTTACAACGATTTTGACACTGTTCAGAATTCAATTCTCTCATACCCAAACATCGTCTCCTCCCCTATTCTTTGTGTGTATGTTCAATCTTTTGTTTATTGATTTTTAGAAATGTTTATTGTTTGGGTGTTAACTTGAGAGATGTTTTTTCCGCATATGGCCATCACAAAAGTCTTACATATGGGCCTAAAGCATAACAAAAGATTAATCAAATAAAAATGAATAAAATAACATAAATGGAATGAAATAAAGAAAAAGATCAGAAAAGTAAAAATAAAAAATAAGAAAACGAAAAATAATAATAACCAGATGAGAAAATAATATAATTTAAAAATTAAAGCCATCAAATCCGTGTACACTAGTCGTAGAATATCAGCAGTATAATATGTTAAAATAAAAAGAAATAACCAACATAACAAAAAGGATCAAATTACAATGAATAAAATAAAATGGCACCAAATAAATTTTAAAAATCAGTACCAAATACAAATAAAGATAAAATGACACCAAAATCAAAAAGCAAAATGGTAACAAATCACCGGAGAAGCATAAAAATAATTTAAAACTAACAAATCAATCCAGTACACAAAATATTAATAATATACAGCGTTAAAATGAAAATAAACTTAAATGATTAAAAGTAACAAAATAAAGATGACAAAAAGTTAAACTAAAAAAATAATCAATAACAAATGAACACATATACAATTACAAAATTAAAAACACACTAAATGTTTGAATAAAAAATAAGTGTCATCTGCCTCTGGAACACCTACCAGCCTCACTGTTTCAGCTCAATCACCGGAGATTTTCTGGAGTCGCTTGATGCCACTCACACTCCCTAGCCAGCCACACGGAACCTTTTTTTACTTGCACCAGTCTTTTTTCCTGCACACTTTTGTTGATATTTGTTTCCTGTGACCAAGCACCCTTTTCACCTAGTACAACAGTACTCTACTACTGAGTGAGTAATGATTGGAAGATAAATAAGGATAGATACTCTACCTTATTCCAGTTAGCACTCACCCTAAAACAACTTGCCACCTTGCCTGGACATGCAGCCACAGGATACAATTCCTCTTTGACGTCAATTCAAACAATGTAAACAACTTAAGGAAAATATCTGTTCAATTCAACATAACGATAATTCCAGCCAACCTCCAAAGCCTATCACCAAATGGCTCACAGCGACCGATAACGTTTCTGACAGAGCAATTCACACCACCGCCACCTGAACCACTGGCCAACCCACAATTTTCTCCCCCAACCACACAGTCCCCAATTAGCCATCAAAACCTCAAACCTAGAACCAAGAACTGCAAATTCTAGTTTTTTTTTTGTTCAGATCTGCTTCAAGAAAGGGGCAAATGATCCATTGTCACTGTAAGGAGTGGCACTTGGTTCCCTACATCAATAATTAACAGTCCGGAAGGCATAACAAAATTGTTTGTTTGCGTCACCCGACCGACCCTAAAATAAACCTGCCGACTCAAAGTTTTTATGCAATTACACAAATAAAAAAAATATTCTGCCGACCGACCCCTTATTTTTCATCCACAATTTAAAAAAAATTTTTTACCAACACAAAGACGAAAAAATAACAAACACAACACAACAACAACTACAACAGTAAAATAAAAGATCTTTGCTATGTCATTGAAAAAGCTTTAAATCGAGCATCTTGTTTCATTTTAGAAGTAAAACATTGAGAAGATCTAAAAAAAAAATTTTTTAAAAAATCTGACTGACTGACCGCCCTGATATTTTTCTCCGTTTCAACAAACAATTTTTTTTTATGGCCTAATCTGGTTGCTAGCGATAGTCAGCCACTGTGTGCAATTTAGTACTTGCCATAGCAGGGGTTGGGAGATAAGTTTAATACCCTTAAAGTAAAAACAAAAATCTATTTTAGTGTCTGAGAAATTATAGGAAATATCTGCTAAAAGTTCTCTTTTCAGGTGATCATTTTCCTTTTAAACCACACACTCTCAGTGCGAAATTTGGCACAGATAAAGAATAGGTAATTTTAAAAGACTGACCGCTGATTACCAGGTGAACACTGACTAGATTTGAGAAAAAAAGCTTAGAAATTTTGAGTTTCCCTACTCATTTTTCTATTTTGTTTTTGTTGATTAGTCCTTTGAGGATAATGTAAAAATATTACCTATATTGGTATGTGAAATGCTTCCAGGAAATGTGGATGGATTGCTTTGCCAGGTGTGTTGTAATAAGCAAGGCTATGTGGGGTGTTGGGTGTTGGGGGGGGGTTGGGGTTTGGTTGGTGTAGGGGTGGGGGGATTACTGAATTTCAGCAGTCCGGATTTAGTCTCATCGATTACATTAATTTACTAATAATTCACGCAGATAGGTTTTATTCTGTAATAGGGCAATAGTGATGGATAAAGTGAAGCATGAGTAGCATCACCCAGAAACCCTTGTAACATGTAATTCCCACCTGTGTCGTTAAATGTTTTTTGCATCAAGGACACGGAGTAATAGAGATGTCAGTTTTCAAGTTGATAACTGTATTCAGGTTTTGATTTCATCTTTTTTTTCTGGAAATGGAAAAGACAGGCATTGACAGTCTGAATTTTTGTCACATTCCTTGATTTCAAACAGTTTAGATGATACAATTACATGTCAGCCATACATAGCCATATCAATACACAATTTCACTGTCCACCAGGTATAAACATTCACACACTGGGTGTAATCACATAGTGATGCTTTGTGTATACTTGTCATAATAGGCACCAAAATTCTTTAGAGGAAAAATAGCCGATAGCCATACCTGTTTTTGTTAACAGACATTCAGATGGACAGACAGTAGAAAATTAAATCAGAGTTTGGCAAGTGTTCAAAATTGAGCCCAAGAGTGGTCATTTTGTAATGTAGTCTCAAGACCCACAATGTGGTAAACGTCCAAAATCCAGATCTATGTAAGATGCATTGGATTGTCCACATGTTTCCCCGTTACAGTGTGAGTGTCCAACATTGAAAACAAATCCACTGCATAATTAGATTATGCGTGTAATTGGAATGCAATTTGAGCGTGTATTGCAAGACGCGGTAGAAACTGTTGCCAGAAGCACTCTCTACACTGTGCTGTAACACAATACTCTGTGTGGACACCACATGGACCAGGAAGTACTCACGTTGGATCTGAATTAAGGTGGCTGGAAATTCAGGAACTTAGTCAAATGGCCGGTTTTTAGTTTTTTCATGTTTACGGCATTAACAGGTTTTCTTTTCCATATATATGAATCTGAATTACAGCCACTATCATTATCCACCTAACGAGTCAAATCATTTGAATTTGCAGGATAGATTAAAGTGAAGGAATACCTGTATAATTCTGTAGAAGTATTTTTTCCAACTCAAAATTGATAGACAAGGCAGAATGGCAAATTTAAAGGTATAATTCTCATTCATTATTTGTTTGCAGTAAGTGTCCGGCGGACATAATGGATAAAATATCCGATTTTGGTGCTTATTAATGCTTCTTTTGGGCTATCCACTTGTAGGGTATGTTAGGAATACCTATACTTGTTACAAGATTGCAAAAATATTATTTTTGAGAATTTTTTTAGTATTTTTTTTGTTTTCGGTTTAGCAAATTACTATAGGTCCTTTAATGGGGATGTTGGGTTTCTCAAAGCAGATAGAGAATAGTAGTAGTAGTTTGCAGTAAAACAAGTTTAAATCCGTTTTGGCCCATGCTTAAGGGGGCTGATTCACCTCACATTCACCGCAATACTGCTGTGTGAGATTTAAGTTTAGCAGATTTGTGACAAATTGGGGGCAATTGTGGTCATCGCTGATAAATCTCTGAAATTGGCAGCAGAGTTAGGTCAAATTCCAAGACAGATTAGAGAATAAAGTATTGTTTTAGCCTCTGGCCGTCAGCTATCGTGTCATATCACACCGACGACAGCCATAATAGAAGCCACAAGGGTGCTAGCCGAGTTGTTTTTGACGCTGCTTTGCTCTGGCAGGAGAGCCTTAGTTTCAAATCCGGTGGACCCATGACTTCCTGCCAGATTATTTGAGTTCTCAACAGTTATGGATTAAAATTGGAACAGATTTATAGATAACCTATCAGGATTCTGCCTCTCCCCCATTGTATTTTGGAGACTGTGTGGGCACAAACTGTGAAGCATTGATGCCTTTGGTGGGGGGAAGGCAGCTGTTGGTCCCAAGTATAGAGATTAATGTTGGTTTCATACTAGCTTGTCGTAGTGTCGCACGACAAGTAATTTGTGCAACACGCAAGCGTAGTTAACACGTAACCATAAAACTTGCCTGTCGGCCGCGACAGGCCTGCGACAAGCTGCACAAGCCGATAAATCGATTAGTTTGTCGTGCTGCTCCCTGCGACAGCCAGCGAAGAGTTGACTTGAACCAACTTTTCTGCTACACAACCCGATGCTGTAAAAAACGACCAATGAAAAGCACGAAGTTTTACATATTTGTAAACCCTCGCAGCGATGGACATCGATAAAATGATCATTTTGGGATTTGGGTGAGACTATTCCAACGTAAACAATGGTGCCATGATGTTTGGCCGTCTGCCCCAAAAACCACGAAAAAAAGTTGAAATCCGCGACACTGTCGCAGCGACACGCGCCAGCACTTTTTGTCGCGGCGACAAAAAACAGCAAGTAGCGGCGACAACACGACACTGTGGTTTTGCGACCTGCGGCGACAGCAACGACAAATTTATTTTTATTTTTATTTAAACTTTCTATAGGGCTCCGGGTAGCCCCTTCAGTGACAATAGCACTGATTTCCAAGTAGGCCCTCATAATACACATTGCTACAGAATGAACTTACACCAGACATTAACATAAGTAAAAAAATACTAAACACAGAACAAAATCAAATAGCAATGAGTATAAATGTACTATAGACCATCTACATTAGTTACAAAATAAGTTTATGTGGGATTTACAAATGTAGATGCTTTAGCTGAGATAGACTCATTGTATTAGAGTTACAGCGGAGACAGAAGGAAGTACTTGTGCCCAATTTGGTTGCTCTCATATGGAACGTACACTTCCCTGCATTTAGGTTCCAAGTGGTTCATACAAAGAGTTTGTGGTTTGACTTCTGGCACCCTTAAAATTAACTGAGTGCATAAAAGTAACTGAGAGGAAAGGTAACATGGGGGCAAGACCTTTGCAGCAATTTAAAAATAGAGCATAGCAGATGGTTCGACACCGATCATTAGTTTGTTCACTTGCAGTGTACACATCAAATCTTTTACAGGAGTTCTAATGTCAGTTATAAAATTATGCGAGCTAATCTATTTTGAAGAACTTGAAAGTGTGTTCAGAAGCTCTTTAGTACAGTTAGACCAGACCGGCTGCATAGTCAAATGTTGGCATGACAATTGAATTTTGCAAGCATAATAAGAGTATTTTTTTGCATATAATTTTAAGTCTCTTATAACACCACACGTTAGAAATACATGACATTTGTTGATATGATCACACCAAGACATCAGAGGATCAAAATTACCCTAAAAAATAAAAAAAAGGATATGTAAACTGGTCACCCTTTCCATATTATCAATACAGTGGCAGAGAACATTTGAAAATTATGGAGAACATGAACATGTACCAAATATCATAAACTTGGTTTTCTTGGCATTCAAAGCAAGTTTGTTATCATCAAAACAATTTAGAAATTTTGTTTCAGTTTGATTGAAGTTCAAATTTTAGAGTGTGGATTGCCTGAAGTACAAAGAAGTGTTTTATCATGCAGCATACAGAGTACATTTAACAGTTTACACTATTTGAAAGATTATTGACAAAAATGATAAAAGAAGAGGGCCAAGTATAGAGCCTTGGGGGATTCCAATGTTGATATGTTTGAGTCAGAAAGATAGAATTAATGTTGACTGCCTGATTTCTGTCACTGAGATAGGATCGAACTGTAAGTGCAGGACCATAATACCATTTTGTGAAAAAGTTTATCAATGAGAAGAGAATGGTTAACGCAGTCAAAAGCCTCTTCTGAGGTCGAGAAAAATTGCACCTGTTGCACGACCCTCATCCATTTTTTCAAAATAATCCTGAACATCAAGCAATGTAGTACTGTGAATGATTAGCACGACACCAAAAAGTAGTTGTCAAAGGGAGGGGAGAGGAATAGGGGGAGTTGGGTAGGGGAGAGTGGGGTGGGATGAATAGTTGGTAAGTGGGTGAGAATCGGGTGAAGGAGGAGTATATGGGGTGAGGGGGGAGGGAATTGGCTGTATGTGTGTATGGGTAGGTTTGGTATAGAGAAGTGAGGGGTGGAGGGGAATGAAGGGGGTTTGGTTGGAGTGATGTGAAGGAAATGGGGGAGGAAGGGGAGGACGAGATGTGGGAGGTTCATGAGGGGGAGAAGGAAGTGGAAAGGGCAGAGAGGGTTTTAGTTGGGAGGGATGGAGCGGTAGATGATAGGGGGGAAAGGGGAAAGGGGGGAGGGTGGGGTGAAACGAAGAGGAGGATGGGGGGGAATCAGGTTGGTGGAGGAGGGGGAGGGTGGGTAGGTGGGAGAGAACAGCGGGGGGGGGAGAGGGAGTTGGGTAGTGGGGGGGGGGTGAGGTGGGTCTGGATGAGGTGGAGCAGAGTGGGTATGTTTTTGAGGAGTGAGATAGGGAACATAGTGTGTTGAATGAGTTAAGGGGCGAGGTGGGGGGGTTGGGTGTGGGTAGGGGTGGGGGGGAGGAAGTACGGTGGCTGGGTAGGTGGTAAGGGGTTGGGGATGTATGTTATACAGTAAGGGCAGTGCGTGGGGGAGTGATTGTAGGTAGTTTGGGGGTGAAGTTGGGGAGGTAGGTGGAGGGGGGGGGTGGGGTTGGTGGTGGTAGGGGGGGAGGGAAGGCGAGTGGGATGGGGAGGAAGGGGGGTGGAGGGGAGGCGTTGAGTATGGAGGTGATTGGTGTGTTGGGGAGGGGCGGTGGGGGGATGTAGTGATGATGGTTATCAGAAGAAGTCGCCGTTGGTCAACACGGGACGAATACATTGATTGTGAACACTCTTTCCATGATTTTTGAAATAAGTGGCAGAACGGAAATAGGTCGATAGTTCCCACATCTGATTTGTCACCAGTTTTAAATCTAGGGTAACCTTTGGCTTTTTTCCCTTTTGCCGGAAAACCGATGTAGTAAGGGAAGGTGCAAATAACAGCAAGAAGACTTGCTTCTATAAGGAGAAGCCCAGCTTTATCAGTTTTACACTAAAGCACAAATCCTGGATACTTCTTATTAGACTATCACATATTGCTTAAACAAACTTTGGAGAAACATTACAGAACTGAAAAAGAATCACAAGTACATAAAATTTTATTTGGAAGGTTATGTGCTGTCTTCGTTATGAGTCATCATCAACACTTATCTGCATAGAAGAACCAATAGAGTGAAATAGTTCTTAAAAGCATTAGCAAGCTTAAGCTGACGAGGTGAAACCAGCACATATTAACAGAATGGAAGTAGATGATGCTTTTACGGTACAGTTTTCCCTTTGAGAGTAGACCATAATTTTTTTGAGTTGTTAACATTTTCAGCAATAGAAGCAGAATAGAATCTCTTTGGAAGTGACGCATATTGTTGTCTTTATTGCGATAAAATTGAGCCATATGCCAATAATGGGGATCATTAGATTTATGAGCTCTAGCGAAAAATAGTCACGTCTTTGCAAACATCAGAATTCACTAGTGATCCTTCTGGTTGAGAGCCTTTCATACGTTTTTTCCCTTACTGGCGCATAGCCTCACAGGCTTTACAAAATAAATCTTTTCCAAATATTCCCACATATCAACATCATTACAAGTTGAACTTGATCCCATTTAATTTTCTAATATTAACACAGTCACCTCAATGAAAATTCTTATATGAGCGTGTCTTAGTAATTTTAGGAGATGGCTGAATCTGCGTATGTAATTTCCCCGAACACATAAATAAGAGATGATCATCTAAGACCATACTGTGAACTCCAGAGGTAGAAATTGTTTCTGTTCGAGAACACAGAAGCAAGATCAATAATTGTCTTACTCTTTTCAGTAATGCGTGTATATCGTACTCATTTGATTGAGCTGGAAATGGTTAGAATATTAGATACCTTTTTAGCTGTATACGATTTACAAATCAAGATTAAAGTCTCCTACAATAATAATATCATCATAACGAGAAGCACAATTTTTGAAACCATAAATCATTTTGTCAACATAGTCACTGTAGCACAGGAAACACGATAGACAGTGCCTATAATAATTGGTTTGGTTTGTGGTAGATTGATTTCAATCCACAAAGCTTCCACATCATTAATGAGAAGATCACTGATTTCTTTGAAATTAAATACACTCCTTATATAGCAGGCAATACCACCATGATTTTGGTATTTTCTATCAATTCTACAAACATATAGATCATCACTTTAAGTTCACTGTCCATCATCATATCACTGTAAAGTATGAAGCCAGCATAATACCTGTATGTGTAAATCATCATCAGTTTGGACAAGAGTAGGGTGTAAACCCTGGCTGTCCCAGTCTGTCCTAGTCGTCCTGCATTGTTATGGCCTCATTGGAAATGTGCATCCTGTACCTACGAGTTACAATAAGCCCATCTACCAGGACACAGTCAGTGGGTTTGTACTTATACAATTTTGACATGAACCTTGTGTGATCTGGGTATATATATATCCTACCAAAAACCATAGGTGTATTTTCTAATACACTGGTGAATGAAAGCTATTGACTGTGCCAAGGGAAAGTAGCATCTTGAGGTTTGCTCTCTGGTTAGCCAGGACAAAGATCTGATAATCAAGTACATTTTTGTCATAGACTTTGTTTATGGTTATTTGGGGGAATCATGGTTTAAGACAGAGTAACATGATTCAGTTGACTCGGCAGGATTTGACATAACACTTTGCATGGGAATTTAGCCAACTATGGCAAAAAGAACCCAAAGTGGAGGAATCCTTAAGAGCACTTTAAATAATTGACAACATCTCCCTTCTTAACAAGACTACATCAATTACCGCATTGCTTGTAGCTGATGCAGTAAGGGAGATGTGGTGAAAAAGCAATGCTCTGTGCTTGTAAGATTAGAGCTGTTTATGGTGGTGTCATGTAAGTGGAATAAACTGGGGTGTTGTCCTATGTTTGCATGACATGCAGCTCATGTAGTCTTTGCATAGCATTCATTTCCAAAACACTCTTTTGATGCAATATCACTCACTTGGCCCTGTGTTTTTTTTTAAGGTGCTGTGGTTAGGGGTCCTTCAAATGTTTTAGGACCAAAAGGCTTGATGCTAATTTTGGTGGTCAAAATGTATTTGCTATATTGCTAAAAACAGCAACTAACTTCACAACTCCTTGAATTCAAGCTAATTAAAAAACGGTCATTAGCAAACAACATATTGAACAACTATTTAGAATCAGCCATTCCACTAGCTATACCACCAGTGTGACCATCCAGGGTGTAAAGTTCAGCGTTAGCCACCCTCAGGTTTTTGCCAAAATATGCAAAATCAGCCCGATTTTTACCTATCAAGGTTCTCCACAACCCCAACCACACCCCGACCACACACCCCGACGTCCTCCAGGCCTGGCTACGCCCCTGTAACCCTGTGTAAATTTTCAACATTTTATTGTGGGCAAATATGATTTCAAATTTCTTAAAAATCAGTTTTGAACCGCATATTTCTATGGAGAATTGACATATACACAGCCAATTCTTCGTAGATAATTACCACAACACAGCTCACCTGAGTAGACATGGATTACTACCCACTAGACGTACAACTCGCAGCCGGTGCTGTGTATTTTTGCTGCATAGACGGGATAGTGTCACACACATGCGGCTGTCTGCAACCAGTCGCGGAGTAACTACTGTCCGAACCGTCTTTCAGTGCACTCGGTATTTCTCATGACCAATTTTGTTTTTAAGATATTTTAAGACATATACTTTGCATTTTTTATTATATGTGCGGGATTAAGGGGTTTTGAGGATGCCCAATTTAATTTCGTAATGATTTTTGTTTAAAAAAAATATCAAAAAATGCTAAACAGAGACCAAGGGTTATACCTCCTATTTTGTCCACCATCAAACTGACATTGTAGTAACGCCACTGTAAGCTACATGGTACTGCATGTCTACTCCGGTACTCTCTACAGGCTACACAACCTATATCCACCTTCTCTCCACCTATTGGGGGAACTACAGGTAGCCAATGGGGGAGGTACTGTGGAGTATAGACACATCACTGTATATTCTAATAACTGTGTACGTTGGAAGCTCTAAATCTTGTCGTACTGCCTCACAACTAGCCCAGTTTGTACTGTCGTAGCTGCTACTGTAGACATGGTGTAGCTGCCGTATATTCTACCACACGAAGTAAGAAAACGGCCGTGTAGAGGACCTATAACAAACAAATCAGGATCTTTGTAGGTGTATATGTGCGATCTTGCCAAATTGGTCGCCCACTGTTTGAAGGGTAGGTAGGTAAACCCAGTTTCAAATGCCGGTTTTGTCCCCGCTAACGGTGGTGGCAGCTGCCCCGAGAGTTTCATCAAAATTCAGGAAAAATGGGTTTTCAGCAATAAATTGCACAAAAAATTGGGTTTTTTAACCTATATGAGTTAACCTTGTAATGTTTCGCCATCACCCTGATGTTTGCCCTCCTATGATTTTACCCTGACGCGCCCACTGGGGTGGCCAGACTCGCCTTACAATACTGCGGCGTGAGGATTTATTGGAAGCACAAATAGCGAAGGGTTTTAAAATAAAAGAGACAATTTGATAGTTAAAATGCAAAACATGTGAAAAGTTTTGTACTCTAGTTCTATTTGGTAAAGAAAATACAAAATTACAAATTTCTTACAGAGTCATCAAATTGCATGGGAAGATTAGGCTCACAGACCAAGACCAAAGCACAGCTATATGGAGATATCCCTCCAATTTCATTTCTGTGGGCCCAAGACGTGCACGATTTTGCCGGTCACTGTCATGGCGATGATTGACAAGTCGCTCAGACGTCACATGTGGAAGTTACCATGCCAAACCGGGTCGGGGGGGGTCGCCCCTGTAAACATTGATGTTGATGCTCGAGACATCCAGCAGGATACAATCTGACATCCCCAACCTAATGAACAAAACAGGGACCTTTGGCGCGAATGGGGTGAAACAGCTCTCCGGCTTGCGGCCGTTAGATAGATAGATACGGTCACACTTAAGAGAAACGGCACATTTGAAAAATAGCTGCCCACCCTCAAGATTTGTCAAAATCGATATTGTTGCAGGCGTTTGTAAGGTTTTATATACAAAAGCCTCACCAAAAATGATTAAGCCCAAATCAGCTTCCTTATGGGTTAAACAGAACGATTTATAATTTTATCGTCGCCGGCGACGTTAAATTAGCCAGACGACGAAAATGGCATTTAACACAAGAACACGAAGCATATGCATGTTCCCAGGCCTGACACTGTGTGATTGGTCTATAACCTTTGTGGTTTTTAATATCAGTAGTACGAGTCAAAAATTTCAGTAATATACACATTTGTTGAGTAAAGTTATGGAAAACTTAAAACGTGGCTACCAAATACCTGGATTGTCTTTATCCTCTATCGATGTCCGATATGTTTTGGGGTATGTTATTTTTATGTGTAAAAATAATCTCTTTCTTCCAATGCTTAGACTATCATTTGAGAGCAAATTGAAGAAATTTTAATATTTTGTGAAAATGTGCCAGTGCCACTGTAAGAGTATTATGCCAATTGGCTTCAGGTGATATAAATATCTCAACTCTCCTTTCAGTAAGATGGAAAGACAAACCTATGGATCCTGAAAATGCACCTCTTAAAGATTGAAGCTTTGCGCATATATGTAAAAAAATGTTGTGAAACCTACTGCACATTGTAGATCCATTTCCTGATGTGCTTCTCAGCCAACTGGGGAGACTTTGACGGACGGTCTCACGCGCCGAGATTACGAGAGGAGGGAAACGCAGGCAAGCGGGAGCGTGAACTAGAGGAGATCAACGCTGGATACACCCATGAGAACCGCTCACAGAGAACACAGGACCAGCAGTGATGGTACCGGAAATCTACGAGATTGGAGAGGAGGCGGACGAGGTGGAGGGGGAGGGAGGAGGAGGAGGGGATCAGTTACCTTTGAATGGTTACTACTGAGATGGGATGCACAGGGTGAGACAAAACAAGCTCGGTACTAAATTAAGGGTGTTGTCTTATGGTTTCACAGTATATTATGGGCATTTAGTTTTGGTCTGTTTTGGTCAAAAAAATAGAAGCGAGGTTTGCATATTGGATCTTGATGATATGTTCAAGGAAACTGACAATGACATTACTAGATAGCCAGTGTGCAGTTGGTCTTTAGCAAATTTATTGGGGTGAAATTAGGAAAACAGGTCAAAGAAGAAATAAAGTGGGAGTTGGGACATCCATTTCATTCTCTTTCAAGGTTTGAAGGCACTCTAAGTTAATTTGAGAGGGACAAATACTCCAGCAATAAAGACCACACTGCCACAGAGTAATATTTTGTGGATTTTTGCTTGCAAAAAGTAAAGCAAGTGAAAATCTTCGAAGAAAGACTGAAAATACTTCTGACCCCTTGGTAAAATTCTAAACCGATTGTATTTCAGTAAAAAAAATTAACTCTCTGAAATTAAGGGGTTTTTTTTGGGTTTACGGGTAATATTTGGCAATTGTGTTTATTCATTTAAAGTTTTAGCTTGAAATAAAGCTTTCATTTGCTTAAAGGTTGACTCAAATTGGACATTGGTTCCGTGAGTTATTGGGACCGTTTTAGTCAAACGACATGAGCAAAAACGCAGCAGAACAATTCTTTTGTTTTCTTTATTTAATTCTTATGTTTTTATTGTTTTATCGGTCATTCTGACACACATCTTTTGCAGGAAATTTCGACACAAAGGCTTGTATTTTAATTAAAAAATTATCAAAACCTTCATTAAATGTTTATTTTAAGGTTTATTATGACGTTATGTGCAAAATTAAAATAATTTGCAATATAATCAATATTTAACATTAATTGCGCAGTATGAAGAACTATCTTAACTTTGAGCGGCGTTTGAAACATTTCGATTTTTGACAAAGTTCTAGCACGCAAAACACGATTTCTCGAAAAGTATAAGGGATTACAGACTTCAAATTGGCCCAGATGATGCTCTAATATATCTTGAGATTGAACTAAAATGATGGATTATTTCTATCCGACCGGAAGGCATTTTTTTCACACAAAAAGGAAGTCCAATTATTTTGTTCAATTTTCGGCAAAATATGAGAAAAAATGTGGATTACCCCCTTAACAGTTGAGTATGAACATAGATTTTAGTTCAATCACAAGATGTTGAACCTACAAACAATTCCCATTGTTTCATTATTGATAGCATCAGTAGTTTTTGAGTTAGAATGTTTCTGCGTAATCCAAGCTAGCAAAATATAGCTTCCAATCTGACCGCTGGTTACCATGGCAACCAGTCCATGGACCAACTTTTTTCCCACTTTCGTCTTCAAAGTCGACAGTATAATAGAGTAAAACAAGCACGTAGATTACCCATTTAGCTTCATTATATGCAAGAATTATCAGTTTTACTTTTTTGCTGTTCATAACCCAAAAAACCCCTTAATTTGCAATTTTAGATAAATTATGCTGTTCCATTTAAGTTCTTACTACTACCACTACCCTCTGAAGAGGTACTTTAGTCATTCTTACAGAGTGGGTTGTATTTTCCAAATGAGTTTACCTATGAGATATCCTTTACACTACATACTCCTTTGTGGAAAACATGCCTAAATGTCCCACCAAGTGGCCTGTGCCCCTCATTTAATGGAACAGCCCCTTGTATCCAATTGCCTATTCCATTCAAAGTTCACACTCCCCCTGTAGAAGATTTTAACTACTTCTTCCATGAGAGCTCACAGATCATGGAATAGCATGAGTTTGTCAGTTGGGAGTATAACAGTCCTGAAATTTATTGTTGCTTTTTGGAACTAACTGCAATACCCCATGACATGGATAACTTTTAAAGTTAACATTTTTTCCTTCAACCTTTATTATTCCGTAAGATTCATACATCACTTTCAAAACATCACTATTTGCTTTGGTCAAAATTGAGCAAACTAAGCTAAGATGCCTAAGAACTGTAAACTTTAAAAAAGTGCATGTTGTTGGTTAAACCACCAGTCAGATTGCGGGTATTGTTTATTCAAATAGAGAATCATACACCACATGTTATATGTGTATCGGTGGGAATGGAAATTAATCTCCAGATCATACGGCTTGAGAGATTACAAGATTGAACGTTACAAATTACGCTGAATTGCTATTAAAATATCAACAGGTTGGCAAAGAAAATTAAGTGTAGTGTCTAGAGGCCCTAGGTTGAATAAGCGGCTTGGCATTAAAAACTTTGAATAATTAATGGGTTTTGTGAGGCATTTCATGGTTTTGTTTTTGATTACAAGCAATGGCATTATTCGGCGTAGTCCTGAAAGAGGTACTGATTTCATAATTGGACATATTTATGAATAATTTTAGAGTAGCTGCCTTTGAATGAGGCACTTAATTATACCTACACGTTTGGGCCTTTATTGGTTTGAATGGAACTCTGGTCTAATCGATTGAAAGTAATAAAAGGACTGACATGCCCTTTCTCTGAAGATATTTATTTTTTAGTCTTATATTTAGTACATGGTAACCATATCAAAAACAAGCTCTTTCTGTGGCCATACATACGAAGATTAGAAAACTGTGCTTTGAATACCAGAATGGTTAGGTCAGTCAGAAAAAATGTTAAATCCACTGTGTAAAACACAGCTTTTAGAAAACATTTTCATCTATATTTCTCACCAACAAATTTGTAGAACATTCAACTGAAGAATTAACAATTGTTTACTTGCTGTGTTTGGGTACAGTGTAATGACTAGCATTTGCCAGTACCTGCCAAAGGAACAAAAAGTTTTTGTTTCAAAAGCTTATTGTGCTTGGAAGCACCAACCACCATTTTCAGAATTTCACTTGTTTTTCAGACCATGAAATTTTTAATTTTTGTATTGCCAATTCTTGCATTGTCTCAACTAAAATATACCCCTTTCCCTACCAAGTCACTTGTGTACTAGTGAATAGTTTTAACCTGGTAAACAGTTCTGAATGTTTGTATTTTTTAAATGTTGACAGTAAAATATTTTGGATTAGTCTTTATACTCACCATCAGCTTTTACACAAACTGTGGAAATGTTTTGTGGCCTAATAATAAAATAAACTTCCGGGAACATTTTGGGATCACATGACATGACCCTATTGAGGCACATTATTTTTCTTAAAGAAAAATAATAAGTGTGAAGAGTATGTGTTAATTACAACCGCCTGTTGTAAGCCCACCAATGGTTTGTTATAGTTTGTAGAATAAGAACATTGCATTTGGATTTGAAGTGTGTACAGTTTGGATACTGATCACGCTAGAGTATTAAGGGTAACGTATAATGCCCTTGTGTCTTTTTCTAATTGGCATGCAGTGTATTTGTGAACGTTGCTTCAATTGGGGTAACGCCACAAAATCTTTGTCACGGAAAGGGAAGTACAAGTCAGTGTTTTTGCAACAACGTTGCGGATGCAGACTTAGGATGTCATCGGTGTAATCAGTGATGGAAGCATCTAGATCACGAATCTATAAAATAATAATGTCAATGGAATGAGATGTCAGGAATCAATTTGTTTCGCATTTGTTGCAGTTTATATCAAATTGATTAGTTGTCAGGACCAGTTGTTTCATTTGTTACAGTTTTGTAACAATGGTGGAATGATGGTCAGGAACCAATTTGTTCCATTTTGTTGCAGTTTGCAACTTTGGAATGAATTGTTGGGATCCAGTTTTTGTTCCATTTTGTTGCAATTTGTAACAAATGGAAGATTTTGTCCATGATCATTGCATGTCCATTGTTGCGTTTGTAATGAAGAGATTGAGTTATCAGGAACATAGTTTGTTTCCTTTTGTTTCAGTTTGTAGACAAGAGAATGAAGTGTCATGAACCAGTTTTATTCCATTTGTGGAGTTATTACAAATGGAATGAGTTGTCAGAACGAATTTGTCCATTTTTGTCAGTTTATTACCATGGAATGAGTTGTCAAACCAATGTGTTCCATTTTGTTGCAATGTGCAATCTTGTGGTTGCCATCGCTGATCAGTACTTATGACGTGCATTTTCATTTGTTTGTTGATGTGGTTGGAATGTGTATCTTAATAATAAAAAGGTTGTGTGGCAGGCTTTGCTGTATTTAGAAAATTATAAATTATTATTGTATGTTGCTATGAAATTGTATTCGGTGGTTTTTATGTACACATTAATATGCAAATCATATGAAATCAAAATTTACCAGGGTTATTTGTATCTGGTCAGAACATACATATATCACCGTTTTTGTTGTTGTATTGTTGTTGTTCCTCTTGTTCGCCGGCAAAAAATTCAGGTTATATTATGAAAAAGCATTCCTGTATCCCACACAAGATGATTCACATATGTTTGAGCTGACATGCACTGCAGAGTTATTTCAGGGTAGGTGAAAGTAGTGGAATAAGGAGGAGCGGATTGTTGAAAAGGGAGGGAGGGGCGGGTAAAGGGGATTGGGGGATGAGAAAGAAAGAGGAAGGAGCGATTGCCCCGTACTACTTCCCTTGACTATACTTATAGAATTAAACTTTGGATGGTATAAATCATTACATAGTGTAGACATTGCATTATAATCATGCTTGTATTCAGTGCAGATGGGAGGTGAGAGCGCTTCATCTCCTGCATAAGCTTTGTAAAATGACCAGAATTTGTACATAGTAGGCGTTGAAGCTTGGATTACCCTTTTCACATAGAGGTTTGATTATAAGTCAATTGCATATAAGAGTTTTTCTTCCCCAGTTTATGCTTGTAAAATACTTAATTTTGGGCTAATCCTTTACTGCTGTGAATTTTATGGGAGGTTTTCAAGCAAGGCAGATCTTCACAAGGATTTTATATAGAAGATCAATTTAAAGAGACATGAGGACATTTCCAAAGAAAGTGCCCCAATTTTTGAAATCTTAAGTTTTTTTTGCATATTTGGAATGCTTAACAATGTATTAGATCATATCTGAAGTAAATAAGCTGAATATGCCGTCGTTATGTAATAAGATCATTAAGTGATGACTTAGAATTTTCTGTTGTGCATGACAGAAAAATCAAAAGATGTTTTTCTATGTAGATAATTACGATAGCATGCAAGTTCAAAACATAGTTTTTGGTTTTCTGTTTTACTTATTTGTCCAGTAAACCTTCCAAACGCTCTCGGTAGGTGTTCTACAACCGATCAAGTTCAATTTGATAGAAATGTGTACCCTCGAATAATCTCCTCCTGTCCTTTTTAAGTTTTGACTTCAATAGTGAAATTATTTCAGATTCACATGCAGTAAAGCAGACCTCCTTATAATACAAAAATGCACCAGGCCAATTTAGAAAAGAGAACTTTAAGCTATAGATGGATTGCAGTAGGAGATAATTTGGGCGTGATTTATAGTTGTATAGATTTTTGTTTACAGAAATTGCTAGTGTATGGACAGTGTGTGCATATATATAAATTTGAGTGCTTGTTAAAAGCAGCCATTACTTGGATACTTGCCATTACTCTGATACATGTATACATCATTATTTATTGCGTGGCCATTTCAAACCCAGTCATTTCCAATTGGAAACAAAGTATTCATGAAATGACAGTGAATTACTTTGTCCTTGTTAGAGGATTTTTTCAGGAGTTTGTAGATAATTTGAAAGAAGAAATAATGTGAGCAAGTAATTGGCAGCTCTCTGTAGCATCTCTGACCCTTTTATATTTTCTTTATGATGAATGGGTGTTTCCCCTGCAGGCCATGTAGAGTAAAATTTGTTTTCCAGTGTGGCCACAGTAATAACCATAGCACATAGTATTCTGATTATTTTCATTGGTGGAATTGAACTATCCCATAATGCATTGTGATCCAATAACACTTTCATGAGGTCATGTGATCAACAGCATGTAAAATTCGAAATAACAAGCTTGGATATTTGAATCATACCGTTTTGATGCTATCCGCTAGGAAAGTGATGGGCACCTTTAGGACTTGATTTAATATGTCGCTTTTCTGCCAGCCCTTGCTTGTTGGCTCAGTTGGTTGGGGCACTGTGCTGATGGTGTGGAGGTTGCCGGTCCGGTTCCAGCCAGGCGCGCTTGATTTTTGTTTTTATTGTTTTTGCTCAAGAACCACAAGATTTGGCTGTTTGGATTTATTTGAATCAATTTCTTATGCTTATTACAACTATAGTGAAGATAAGTTTTTTCATAATTTTGAAATGTTCAACAATTCTTATTGAAAGTTGTGAACATTGCTGTTCTATTCAATGTGCACAGGGCTAGCAAATGCTTCTCTTCTACATTTTGTGTATTCTTAATCCCTATGCACCAATAGAAGTATTGCATAACATGGGAAAAGAGAAGCAATGAATTTTGGGATGGATTTATGCAATCCTCTGGCTTGCTTAGTGATGTTATATAAGAACCAGGGATTCCACATCCTATTTGTTTGAATTTCTCAAGATTGATGGGAAATGTCTTTGGGGAGAGTATTTGACTACTTAGCTCTTGAAGTTAAATTGCCCCTGAATGTCATCTGAGTTTGTACAACTTCCACGCTATAAAAGATGAGCGCACTCACAAATATTAAGCTCTGTGGTAAGTAAACAGTCTCCCAGAAAGCTGGAAGCTTTTGATATCGTATGTTATGATGTGTGTTATGATGTGTGTTGTGTGTATTTTATCTGTTATTTCCATCATAAGCTGATTAATAGCTTTATATTAAAGCTTTAATAGTATAATTATTAATGCGATTATTTGAAATGGAATTACGTGATTCTAATTCAAGGCTGAATTTGAGTTTGCATATATCTGTATGTTTGTTGTGATTGGCAAATATTTAAAATATTCCATAAACTATTGTCAACACAATATCACTACTATTGTTTAGAAATAGGCCAAAATAATCTCAAATTGTGAACACTGAGCATTGTTTAGTTGAAATTTCGATCATCTCCAATATTTTTCCTAAAATATTGGGGTGCATTCTCTCAGTCTACTTTCCTGGACAAATTAGGATAAACTGTAGGCCCTTTTTTGTGTTTCAAACTTATTATTTGTTCCTCCACCGCTATGACAAACCAGTAAACAAAGGGCTTCAAAATGTAGCTCAAATGGTTCACACAACAAGAAATGTTAACCAGATTAGTGCTACTTTTTTTTTTAATAAATTACATTAATTGGGTTACCCTCTCTAAGTTTTTACTTTTAACCCCTTTTCCATTTTCTTGGCCAAACCACTGTGGATTAAACCATGGTGACAATTAAAGTTGCAATGAAGAATCTTGGGGCATTCATATATTTTTTCATAATAGTAGTGATTTCATATAGATAAGATCACCAATAGATTTCTTATACCTTGTATTTTGGCTACAAAATGCCTTGAAGGTGAAACAAAGGCAATTTTGATGTGCTTACTTTTAATATCAAACATAAGGCTGAATTAGTATTTGTTCCATAGTAAATTAGAAATTAACCCAATTTTTTTTTTTCCAAAGACTATTCTATAGCTTTATTCATTTCACATGGGGATATTTTGGATAAAAAGCTGTCATTATGCGCCAAAATTAGAATGTTCTCATTTTTTAGGGACACCGTCATGTAATCTCTTGTTTTGCAACCGTTATGGTTACTGTTAAGTACCAATGTACAAAATACTTAGGGTTTTAATCCTTGACTCTAGTATACATGAAAATGAGCTCTTCTTCTTTGTGAAGCCCATACATTTGAATTGAGTAATATGCCCCCATATGGGGTATAAATTCATTTGGGTAAAGCATGGTCAGGTCATGTGAGCAATTAATGATTGTCACATGCATGGCAGCTGACAACCAATGCATAGATCATGTCCTGACCACGGTTCTTTCATTAATTCAAATACGGCTATGGTAGGCAAGTAAATAATGCTAAATAATTTTTGCTTCACCACTGAGAGCTGTGCTCAATTCCTATCGGTGCCTTGTATATGATGTATGGAATTCGCCAAAATAGAGCCCAATGTAAATATTAACAGCACCCAGGTCTCATTGACCTCATGCAACATATTAACCTACTTTTCATCATGTTGAGGTGGCACTAAAGTGATGTAGGTTGTGGTTGACATGCACTTAGGTATTCCATGATAGAGATGTTTCAAATATTCAATATTTGATTTGGATTGGTGATATAAAAATACTGCCATCAATCATAAGGCAGGGACAGGGCATGTATAGTTACCATGGCGATCACCTGGGCATGCCCAGTCATGCCCTCAGCAATCGAAGAATGTTAAGAAAATTGGCTCTATATGACTAAGGAGTGGTTTTTGGGGTCAATATTTCTTATACTAAGCACTGCATACCCAATGTATATTTCTTGCATTTGAACTGATAAGAACAAGAACGTTGCTTGGCATTAAGGGTCACTTGTCAAGGGCAAATTTCCCATTTTGAGGCAGAGTTTCCTGTTGAACTGAAGGTGGTTTTGAGGCAGATTCTCCACTGTTGGAGGTGTAAAATTTCTTTTGACAAGCAAAAAGGGCTGATTTAGAGCATGATTTCAGCTTTTTTTTTTTAAACTTTTTATCCCAAAGCTCTCTGGGGTGACATCCTGCCCCCCCCTTCCGAACTACCCCCATACTACCAATCTGTGAAGGATGACATAAATCTTCCACCAGGGGTCTGTGTATTTTCAAACAAACTTATCATATTTAGCCATTCAGTTGGTACCTATAACTCCCTTATGGAAAGACTTGAAGGTAAGGTAACACCACATATAAACAACATATTAATTTTCTCTGTTTCATAGGAAAGGTCATTGCCTTAATTCCAAACCTTATTTGAATTGACTACTAATTGCATGCATTATAAATAGCCCAGTAACCATAAAACAATTAAAGAGACATGGAACATTTGGAAAATAGGGCGCCCTCAAGAATTTCCAAATTGATAAGCGGGGGGTCGGAACACGATCTGCTTGATTTGGGCATGGGGATTTCCAAACGTCATTTCGGGAATTCTTACGTGGATTTTCGACGGCAGCCTCGGTCCCATGTGACATTGCAAAATCACCTTTTAACCTTCCTTCAATTACACCTTAGTAATATTATGATAATACTAAGAAAAAAGTATTGACTTCAAAATCCCGTCGGGGTTAGTGGATTCACCCCGCTTAAAATAGTTTGTATTTCCCATCCGGGCATTTAGATTTAAATATTCATGGACAGGCCTGCCGTAAGTCAAGTTTGTGTGAGACCGTTCGATATGCGTTAAGAGCGCCACCCCCCTCCTACCGTAAGTCTTTGAATAAGGAACTCGCACTCGGGTTACGTCTGAGTTCATGCCGTTCCGTTGCTGTTGGTTGGCATTGTACTACCCCTCCCCGGTGAAATTTTTACATAGTTTGTAAAGTTTTTTTTATTAGCTTGAAGAAAAATTTAAGACGACCCATCAATGCCCTTATGGTTTTAGACAGACTGAGATGTTCATGATAAAACCACTCTGGAGTGAGTTATCAGCAGAATTTGGTTGTAATGAGAAGCAAAGTCCCAATTAAATGTTGCAGATGCAAAAGAGAAACAAAATATTGTAATTTCTAATTGTATCAAACATTTCAAATCTGATGGGTGATTGGTGGTTGGGGGATTTTAAATGGAAGACCCCCTCCCTCACCCCTTTAGGAGATCTGTCTAGGAGGTACAGTTTGGGTACATCTTAAGTTCTAAATCTGGTGAATTACTAGGATATTTCTAATACAGGGTAATGTGTTGCATATTTCAGTACATGATGGGTGACAGGATCATGTTACAAGGATGCTAAATCACAAACATTGATTATCAAGGTAATAGGTCAAGTAACTCTTCAATTCTAAAAGGAGGAAATTCTTTATGATATTATACTCCCTACCAAACATTTACAGAATAAGTCAATTTAGTAGTGATTTTTTCCATGTAGCTATGCTTGCCCTATAGTCTGTTAGCAGGCGGCGGGGAACCAGGGGGTGGTGGGCGGTCTCTGCCCCTGAGATTTTAAAAAATTAGGAAAAACAGAGGTTTGTGCACAAAAAAAATTAGGGTTTTTTTAACCAAAATGAGTTTCATTGTGCTACTGTTTTGCCCCTCCCCCCCCCCCCCATGATGTTTCGGCCCCTTACTTGATTTTTAACCTGCACTGCCCCACCGGTCTTGTAGTGTGATGTTTATTTGGCAAATTGATGTATAGTTATATTAAGATATTCAGAGGTATTTGGGAACTAAACAATTTTTATTTTCCAAAGCAGGCTTTCAATGCAAACTTATTTAAAGGCACTCTCTGTAACATTTGAAAATCTAACAATTCTTCAAATAGATTCTTTGCAGATTGTGACATAATTTCATGTGAGTGAGAAGACCAAAAGCAACCTAATATGGATCCAAACTGGATATTTTTAACCATGTAGGATGCTTGTTCTGTTCATACTAAAAACTGAATTTTCAACAAAACAATGACATAGCAATCCATAATTTTAAAGCACTGAAGTATTTACATTTTGTCTCAGTTTCATTGAAGGGAAAAAAAAAATGCCACATGGATTCCAAATGGGGACTTATCATTCTCTTTTAAGTACTGTTAAAGAGTAACAATTCCATTAGCATGAGACACCATTAAAGATAAAGCTCTATTTTTTGTGTCAGGCAAAATCGGAATTACATTGTGTGTACATCTGTCCCATGTTGTGCAATGCTCCATATTGTTCAATCTCATTAAAATCCATGTCAATACAGTAGCCAATTATGTAACAGCGGCCAATTTTTTTTTAGATGAAATTACCCCAAATGACACCTAGATGACTTGGACCCATGCATGTTGAGGTCATATGTCTGACTCTACCCCATGAATTCATTGTGTCAAGTTCACTATCTACACATGTGGGCTGGCGCACCGTTGAATAGTCGCCGATTGAAACCACAGGGAAGGGCCATTTTGCCCTCCCATATGACTTACTTATTGTCAACGTAAAGGCCGATTCAGAGATTTCTGAGGAGGGCGCCCTCAATTTCCAAAAAGATCATGTTTTTTGCATGGACATATCTTGCTTGTCCATATACTATCACTGTTGTGAAATTGTTACTTAAATCGAATTCCTTAATATAGAAAGAAACATACATTTTATAAACATTCCGGATCCGGAATTTGTTATACACAGTTATCCTATGGGACGTAATACACACATAAATGTTTACTGCATCAAAAAGAAAAAATTGATTCACTCAAATTTCGGAGAATTGTGCATTTAGGTTACTATATTAGTCTCGTTGACATATTTCAGTATTACACAAAAAAAAAAATCATATTCAATCTCTGAGTCAGAACTTTCTTAAAGGAATTTGATATATACAATTGAACACTGTGTGAAATATGTGCACCAGCAGGTGTATGTATTATTCCCGACATAGTGTGACGGGCAAAAAAGCAACTTCCGGTTGTTTCAAGCGGCGACCAGACCCACTATCCATGGGTAGAGGTCAGTAGAATCTTTCAACTGTGGATGCGACCCAATTGTTATGAAACCCAGGTAAGTAACATAGTGACACACAGCCATAACCATACACACAGTTCAGTGTAGTCCCTTCTGAACTTTTTTCAAATAAAAAATGATTTAACAAGTCAAAAGGTTTGTTTTAGAAGGTGGTTTTGATATGAAAACTTTACAATATTACATAATAGAGAGGAAGATGTTGGCGTGAATGCATGATTCTAGCAGAGCCTATGACTTGGTGGAACTCAAATAATAAAAGCTGGCCCAAGGGATTGATACAAAACAAAGTAAATGTAGTGTATACACTTATGGGAAAGGTTGAGCCATCCCATCTTCCATGCCAGTGGTCTTTAATGTATACAAGGTACATTGAAAACAAATCAAGTTTCCTTTAATTACACTTCAACTTGAGGACATGTAATACTGTTTGTGATACTAGCAACATAACATACCCATCAGGGAGAAATGAGGCCAACTGTTGAAGAATTGCAATTTTCTACAACCTGACATTTTGGTATTGGAACAACCAAATCCGTCAGAGATTGAAATGTAAAAAAACTAATTTAACATATTGCTAGAAAGCATGTCAGGCCACATTTCATCTATGTTATAACCAAAGGTCCTGTATGTTAAAGGTGTATTTTGTGATTTGAGCTGTACTGTTGACTGTTGTCTGCTACAAGAGAAAGACATGTAGGGATGCTCCTCCCTCCACTGTGGGGGACCCAGTTCTCTATTTTTTAGTGTGAAAAGATAAAAATAGAGGGCCAAAAAACTGCCTGTAGTGATAGGCATGCATACACTACTTAATTCAACAATATCGTGTGGTTTAAAAATGTCGAATTTTTGAAAATAATTGCATTTTTACAAAGTAAACCCTAATCATTTCTGCAAATAGATAAAAATTTGGCTGATTACAAAGGAAAAGTGGATTAAACTCCCAATAAATGTTAAAAACATTTTGAGAAAAAACACGATCTTTATACTAGATTCACATAAGGGAAGGCAAACACTTATAAAAAAAAAAACGGACAAAGTGTGGCATTTTATGTGGCCGTCCAGCTATGTCTAGTCCCAAGTGGGGAAACCTTACACCAAGAAATTCCGGGTGACTTAAACTCAGCTCACGCTAGTCATTAAAAATACTGGGGTTTGATGGATGAGTCCGGTAAATGAGGTTTCAGATCTCAATGTCAACCTTTTTCTGCAATTTTTTCTTGTGAGAAAAATTGGCTTCATTTTTAGTATTAGCATGTGTCAACCTCCGTCATGTACATTAAGTCTCAAGGTTGTACAATGCATTATATATTACTCGCCATTGTACATGTATAAAACACGAAAATGGAGGACAACAGGCCTAAGATTATTGGACTAACATGAGGCAAGCAGTTCCATGAGTTGCCATTGGTAAACGTGCCGAGAATATACCTGGCGAGGTGGTGTCGTGTGGGACATGATGAACAGGAATGAACGAGCATAGGGATGATCTGGTTAGGAAATGTACATTGTTATCCGCACTGATGATGGACTGGTTACCGTACTAAAACCATTAATCAACAAAATTACCTGTTATGTAGCATACACAAAACAATATGCTTGCTACATGTTTTACCAAAGACTTATATACAGTGCAATTGGTGAAGGGCATGTGATTTGCCGTGGATTAACCAAAGTACCCATGTTAATCAGTGCGGATTTTTAAAGAGTCAGCAGTGTCAGCAGCTGCTGACAGGCCCCCACTAAATATTTGCTCTCAGGCCCCTATGACACACCTTAGTCGCACTTAAGTTCAATATTGCGTTGCTTCTTGAAACGTATAAGGGGCCCACCTTAAGCTGCTGACTAGGGCCCTCTTACTTAATCCGCAACTGATGTTAATTGATAAATATTCAAGTAATACTCCTTCCTTGTGTGTGTGGTGGGGATGTAGTACATAGAAAGACCCTGTTTTTGTGCATTTTCAGGTTTATTAAACTTGAGGAACCTTATCTTTGCGCCCCCACCCCCATCTCACCCAAGTCCCATTTCATAGAAGATATTGTCCCTTCCATCTGAGATTTGCTATGGTAAACTTGACTCCCTCCGGGCTTCCTCCTCCCCTCTCCACCTGCCCCCCAATTTTAATTTATGTATGATTCAAAATATGTTTTTAGAATTCTAAAGAAAGAATATAATATATACGATTCCTTGTATGCAAATGTTGCTTTTCAAGGTTTTAGATACGCACCGATTAATGCGATCTTACCGCAATGCACCACATTCGTATCTTCCCCTTCATTCATGGTTCTAGTGCAGGTTACTTGTGTAATATTGAGTGTTTTGCATCTTTATGATAGATTATGAGTAATTTGTACCTACATAGCAACTACCTATTAAAATCTAATGAAAAAACCTTGGAATCTATGGAATCATCACAGACTAATTATAGTAAATGAAATTGCAGTGTGAACATTATTTCAAAGTTAAATTGTAACAAGATTGTAAAGATTGAAATCTGAATTATTCTTTTTGGGGAAGTCATACAACATTGAGAGTCTAATTGAATTAGATTCACATGTATTTATAAAGAGTAAGTGTGTAAACAGAATGTGACAGGTGCCATGCTTAATCATGCTGTGTGTGGTGTAGAAATGGGGCATATGCAATTGTGTTATTGTTATGTGTGAGTGTGTAACTGGAAAGTTAAAAATGCTAAAAAATGCTTTGTCTAACAGCTTACATGTATGAGTTTTCAAATTCTGATGTGCATTGTGTTTTTGGGGTATTGAAAACATTGACAAATTTCAATACATTTTTTCCAGGTCAGATTGTTTACATTTATTGGCATCATTGAGTTTTTACAAATTAAAGCGGCACGTTTTCCAAAAATAAAATTGTTTGCGTAATTGTTTCTACAGTAGTTTAGTGTCATTTATGCAATGCAGTATGGTATATATATGTGTCACATATTTTGTGGCATGGTTCTTGTGAGAAGGGTCCAAATCTTATTCTTTTATGAAAATTAATTGTAATAATTATGGTCTAATATTTAGATATTATAAATATCAACAGGGTGTTAGTTTATATTCAATTTTATCTTACTAACTATAAAACGTGGAAGTTTTGGGTCAGGGGGGTTTATTTCGCAATTTTTCAAAAAACTATTCACCATGAAAATAACACCTCGTGACACTGTTTTCAACATACATAGAAAGTAAGCACTGTGATGGTCAACCACGAATTTAACACAAAACGAAAATGTCCTTGTTGTCGCCATTCGTGAAAAATACTGCTTGCAAAAATATCACTGTTTACAGTAGTATGGTGTATTGTAACCTCACAAAATAAAGTAAGATGCAGTTAGGCCAAAAAAAAATTACTTTGTCCTAACCCAACCGACCCTAAATAACCCTCAATTTTTTATGCAAATTAGCACAAAATATTAAAAAATTCTGCCGACCGACCCATGATTTTCATTCGTCATAATTTATTTTACCACACAGGATGAAAAAACATCACAGGACAACTACAAGTCAAATAATATTTTGCTATATCATTAAAAAAACTTAGTAACACGTTGAAGTTCATCTTTTAAAAATCTGACTGACCGACCCTAATATTTTCCCTCGTTACACCCGCAAACACACATATTTTTTAGGCCTTGCATCTCAAGATAAGACTCACTATAAGTATATTTTTAATAATCCAAAATGAATGCCACATTTTTCCTCATCGGTAAGTGTTAAATTTGGTTGAGGAATTTGAACAAACCCAGAGTGCTGTTCACATTGATAGCATAACATGTAACAGTAATTACATTTGATGTGTGCTTCTTGTTATCATTGGACTACTTATTTGTGTGCTAATGTGTATCACTAGATACAGGAGTTAATGTTTTATTATTCATTGGTTTCTAACTGTCTCTGGGGTGGGTGAGGAGACTGTCTATTTGTCATATAGCTTTAAGCAATCATGTTTCATGAGAGGAAGTTTATTAAATGAGGACATTAGTCTGCCTTCAGCTTTATCTTGATATCCTGTAATAAAATGTATGTATCATGGTCAAATTAATCCAATTTATAATATTATATTTTATATTAAATAAAAAATGTTGATCAAGGAGTTTGGGTTTTAGTTATGCTCTTTTAATTAAACATCTCAACACATCACACGAATAAATACATTTCAGTGTTTAATTTCTATCCATTCAATGTTTAATATGCATATGCGGTTTTCATAACTAAGTGAATTGCCTGAATTAATAGTTTAAACACAAAGTGTGTTAATGGAAGTATTTAATGTTAAGTATTATGCATTATCCTGAAAGAGCCCTCATAATACGGATTAAAGCATTAGGTAGCTATTTCCAACAAAAGCTGCCTTATGCTCTATACTGTATTATGGGCTATATCAGGGTATTGCAAAGGTAAGCCACTGTACCTCACTGTATAAAAGGGTCAACTAAAAGATGACAGTGTTTTAAAAATGTAACAAAAATCCTAAATGATTTACAGGTTTTTCTTTGTTTTGCTCCATAAAGACAAAGTGTGGACAGGGACGTACGCAGGATTTATTTTTTTTTGGGGGTGTGGGATTCAAAAAGTTCGACCTTTTTTGGTTAAAACTGGGCACCCCCCCCAATGGTCCTTTTTGGACTTTTTAACAATTTCACCACCAAAAAGTGGGACGTCTTGTCGATTATTCTCTAAATTTTGGACCTTTTATTAAAAAATCAAAAAAACTGGACCTTCCCCTTTTGTGGAATTTTTTTGGCGGGGTGTTGGATCGTCCCCCCCCCCCCTTGCATATGGGCCTGAGTGTAGCAGTGAAAACTCCCTTTCACATGTTTGGTGAAGTAGAATCTATTAAACTGTGCTGGGCTAGTATCAAACCCAGGGGGTAGATGTGCCATATAAGACAGGAAACTCTACTACTAGTCTTTAATAACACTAAGTCATGCTTTACAGAATAAAGCACACTGAGCTGAACATAACAGAGGACTAGAGACTAAGAAACTCTAATTTACATGAAGCACTTAGCAAATCGGGGCATCAAACAAGGAGTAGGTGATCAGGGAGTGAGATGAATTAATTTGCAGCTTGGGACCAGGACTACGAGTATGTGCCAACAGTGCCACTACTATCATCATTACATACCAGGCTTTATTCAGTTACTTATTGAGTTTGGGATGTAAACTTGGTGTGTGACCTGTTCACATCCTGACCCCCCCCCCATTTTTACTCAAAATTAAGAATTTGGGATCAGAAGAAAAGCTCATATTTTTCTCATTACCCCAGTGAAATTTAAGGCCTGGGAAATGTTTCCTTTTTTGGTTGACCACACCAGGCCAAACACTCTGTTCTACGAGCCAGTTTGGTACACATTTATGCTTCTACTATCCAAACAGCTGGACATATTTAACTCAAAATTAGTAATCAAATGTTTTTGGTGATGCACTTCCACATAAGGGGGAAAACTTGAAAAATCGGTCTAGGATCGGCCACCAACCTTTAACCATTAAAAATATTAAAAGCCAGCTTAAATTGTGTGGTGCTCTGGTATGCTAGTCTATAGTCTTATAATCCATATATTGCTCAATTATGGGCCTCTACAAAATTGTGTTTTATGTATTTTTGATAGAGAGGTAGACATAGGATTTAACCGATGAACAAGTTTCATCAATTCATTCCTGATAATAGCTACCTATGAGGTGATTTACTTGCTTGTGGTCCTGCACCGCAATCTGCAGACGATATCTGCAACATGCAAATTGTAGTGGTTGCAAGTGTTTACTGCCATAATATCGGTTATAAATACATAGTTCAAGTATTGTTGTATACATTTTAACAAGTCAGGATTCACCATGGAACTGTGCTCTCTGTCAGTGAGAATATAACAGGGTAAAGTAAGTGAAAAAGGCCAGTGAATACTTCTATAAAGCCAGTTGGTTTATCATATTAAAATTTACCAACAAATATTTAAAATTTCAGTTTTATGTATGCAAAATTTTGCACCCACTAACACTGCCAAAAATAGACTAGAAGTGTATGTAGGATGTAAGTTGCATAAAAGTATTTATTTTTATTTCCATTATCAGTAATTGATATGAAGATATTCTTGTAAATCTTTTGTATGGCAGTCACTGTCAAGTTATTGGAAATTCAATGTAAATCTTAAGCTACGCTGAGAACATTTTTAGTTTACATGCAGTTTGTGACCATCATCTGTAATTGTTTGAAATTTTCTTTGTCCCTAGGCTTATATAGACGTATTCATAACTATGTATGAAGTTGTTTTCACCTTGTATTTATTGATTTTATCAATAAGTAATCCTGGACCAAAATTTGAGGTTCAAATCTGTGAGGAGACCCATGCATTGGACTGATCCTTTAATTGTATTTGTGTTTGAAACCAAGTGTTGGTTACTTATTTTGTCATACTTTTATGTTCATGTATTTATTGTAAATTGATTTTGTATATTTCCACTTATTGGTAATGTAATAATGCAAACTAATATCGAATATTGAAATGAAAATATGGAATTATAGCAATGCAAATATGCACTCTAATAGCTTGCAGGTAATGCCAAAAAAGAGCAAATCACCATGTTAGTGCAATAAGGTTGTAAGTGCAGTGGCTGCCATGTGAGAAATCTGTGTGTTGCCATGTATTATGTCAGCTCTCTATTTATCTTGAGTCAGTAGCGCTTGAAATGCGTCTTCTGAAGAACTTAGAACCATTTCAAGAGCCATTGGCCAAAGACTTGGCATAATAATGTTTGATGGTAATTTCTGACAAATGGCAGCTATTGCACTTGCGATCTTGCATTCACATGACAACAAAATGGTTTAGATGACATGAGATGTATTTTAATGCTATCTGCAAGTAATCAATGCATGCAACGAAATGTAGTTTATCATTTGCCATATGTATTAAAGCAATTATGAATACATATGGTAGATTTTGTTTTTCAAAAGTATGAAATACTCATTTTGCTTCAGCATGGGACTATACACAAGTAGGGGTGTATATGGTGTCCTTTTCTATGATAATTTCTGATTGATACAGTTTTAAATGCATAAGTCTGGGAAATTATGTAATGGTAATCCATAATAAGTGTCATTGTGTTTTTGTGATCATTTTCTATTGATTGTAGGATTTGCATCATGGTAACACAACATTCCATGGTTTGATCAGTTTGCTTAACATATAGGACACATTTCTTTTGAATGCATTTTATGGGACTTGAGGGAAGCTTTTTTGAAGTAAGAAATTGTATTTTGTATTTTTATCAGTTATGTCATAGTTTGAAAAAATATCCAACATTAAAACATGACAACTATATATAATTTACAGAGTATCGCATCCTGTTAATCAGAGCTTCACATCTTGGTTAAATTTTGTGCAAGATTCTTAAACATTGAAATATCTCTTAAAAAATAAAAATGGTATAAAAGGAGTAGAGTATTTAGTCTAGCAGATTATAATATGGGTTCCCATGCACCCCCTTAAAACTAAATTCCAACATGTTTTAGCATCTGGAATTTTGATGTTACCAAAATAAAAAAAATGATTTTGGTAACATCAGAATCCTTTAAGAATGTGGCATAGTTGTCCAAAATCATGTTAGAATTTAGTTTTAAGGGGGGTGCTTGGGTATAATCTGCTAGACTAATTTTGATACCATTGAATCTTAATACTCTTGGTAGACCTATCTGTATAGGATTAGGATTTCGTAGTATTGCATTGAAATTGTAACACTTTCCATTTAAAAGAAGTTAGGTATTTTGTTGTGATTTGGGAGTAGAATTATGAAAGTTTAACTTGGATTTGTAGAAAAATGAGCAAACTATGCAAAGACGACTGCCACGGTTTGAAACCTTAAATACATTTAGTTGATGGGGGAAGTTTGTACTCTTGTAATTTCTGACAAATTAATCTTGAATAATTATGAAAAAAGACAAAGGGTTGTCTTGTGTAATTGACCTCATGAAATGAATTAATAAAGTGGAAATAAAATACGGACTTCAGTCGGTCAGAATCTAATCCTTATGGATTACATGTTGTTGATGAACAGTTGGTTCAAAATACAACCAATATCCCATGACAAACTGATTCCAAAAAGGCCATTATTAACTACGCATCGTTGATAAGGCTTTCCTCACGAGCAAAGAATGACGTGGCAATCCGTAAGGGAACATTAATTCCCCACCGAACATTGTCATTTCTCTATCCCAACGGCGGCACGTCGTTTCTACCGAGTTTGCCATCAAAACAGTGGATGACTCGCACAGCGTATGATTTCTGTTACAATGACAACAAGGACAGGTGTGATATTAAGAAAAGTCAATGACTGGCAGGTCATTAGCGTCTCTAAACTATGAAAGAGTTCCGTTGTATTTTGGAATGTAACTTGAGATGAGACGATGATTCTGAGGATGGGACCTGTTTGATGCGTGAAATGGGCGGGGTGCGTTTTTATCCAAGAGGGTTAATAATCGATTCTCAGTCACAGCTTTCAAAACGACCCAATTATCTTTGACATTTAACCAATCAGACAAATTAAAGAAAAGGTAAATTGGTTGAAGATAAAAAAAAAAATCCAGTGTATTTTGCTCTTCACTAAGTGAAGATGTAGACTGTTGCGTTTCACCAAGTTTACCATCAAAACACTGGTTGGCTTGCAAAGCGCATGATCCCTGTAATAAATGAAGAGGAGTTGTAGCACATTGTGAGAGGCCAGCGACTGGGATGCCCTTAGCGTCTTTAAACTAGACGTGAGACGAGTTGATAGTATTTCGTGAGATGGACCTGATGGAAATGGGGTTTAAGGAACACGCAAATATTGATGCATATATGTCAAGAATAACAATCAATAATTTTACTAGCGCTGCCTTTCAGTGTCACGAATATCTTTAACACACTGGTGAATCTAAAAAAAAACACGCTCAAATGCCAATGAAATTTTGAGCTAGGCTCTTAGCAGTACACATTTCTTTTAAAACCTATTTCACAAAGCCTTTGGAAAACACGGATCAAACTACTGGTGAATATTCATGATATCAAAATATCAGCAGAGGCAGACATATAATCGACGGGTATTTTTTACGACTTCTAATATGCGAGCATGAAGTTATAACTTCATATACTTCATATGAGCACGTATATAGGCACAAGTCAACCCAGTTGTGTCTCAGGCATATGATTCCTTAAATACTTCCATTTTGTGGTTACCTAAGATAGCTTTTATGGTCCATCAAGTGTGAAACATGCAATTTATAGACAAAGAGAAGAATAATATTAATAATGTATAGCGCGTTTTCCAAGCCTGAAAGCACTTCGTAATTTCGATACCACTGCAGGCGAATCATCAGCAGCCTGATCAGAGCCGGGAAGGGGAAAATACACCCCAGAGTCGAGAATTACCCAAAAATGTATAAAACGTCGAATTTGGGCTAATTTCATCATTTTTCTTCTTCAGAAATTCGCTGTGGGCCTTAGTAAGGTTCCTGCTTGGTGCGATATTTGCTCATCAGGATCATTTCTCTTAAACTCGCTACTTGCGCAACTTCTATCAGCTTTCGATTGTAATATCCATCCTAGCAGTTCCTCAAATTCCCCTTGCGGTGAAGGAATAAGTGTTGATCGCCGAAATCCGAAAACGTTGATTTTTTTGTAGAGGGACTACCGGAGAAATAGTTTCCTCATTAGCCTTTGTATTTTTGTTTCAAAACGTTTTCTACCGATAATATTATGCTTGAAAGGATTAAACAGTTAACGTTATCTTGTCGGGATGTATGCGACGTATGATTACGTCTTCTAGAATAATAATCGGGCGGGGGGGGGAAATACGTGCCAGCCATCTCCCAAAATCCTATAATCACATCTAGGGGCTACGGGCCGAGTACAAAAAGTACTGTCAAATGAGGGATTTGTAGAAGAAACCTTATGGATTCTACCAAATTATTCATGGAATAGATACACTCTTTAATCAGCTTTCACATGAATTTTAGTTTTTGACATCGATCAAGACATTCAAGACTACAGTGATCATTTTTGTGAAGGTATCCATTTTCAGGGTCACCCCCGATCAAATTGCACACCGATGTACAGTGAGAAATATTACTTGCGCTTGAGCGGCTTCAAAAATAATAACCGTTGCTTTTCTTTGGCGCGATATTCAAATGCTAAGCAGAACACGCGTTGAAAGATAATGCAGTTATTTAAGATTCAATGAAATTTATATGGAACATTTAAAGGTTGTTAATGTCTTGGTATGTATGATTCTACCTGGTTTCGGAAGTTTTACTAAACGGAGAATGCAAGTTGAAGGAATGCAGTTACTTCAAGCGCAAAGATTAATTTCATAATACCCATTTTGTATCTGGTGTCATTTGATCGTCCTTATACCCGACAATTTCATTTGGGGAGAGAGGGAAGGCGGGGGAAACAAATAATTTTTGGAATCACTAAAAACCCTTTGCAAAGGTCAACAGAAGCCCACAAAGGAACTGCTGGACGTCTCCTGTTCAATCGTGTCTCGCCTGTGATAGACGAACCACCTCATCATGTTATACGAGGAATAAGCATGTTCCACGCCAGGCACAAATCAACAACAACAACAAGCCAGTACTCAAATCAATATACATCGAGGATGGGTTCGAAAAGGGGTTGGTAACCGGAGTCGTGTTCGTCGACACATCAGCAGCTTATTCATAGATGCCTACTCCATAAGGTCTTGGAACTCACAAAGATATCCGCTTGACCGAGCTTAAACAGGATGTTTTGGTCAAGTTCTTTGTTGAACTTTGAGCGCAGAAGAGTCGATGACGTAGGCTCAAGAATGGGCTACCCGAAGGCCCGGGCCCGAAGGGAGCCGTGCTCGCACCTCTCCTGTTCAACATAATGACCAACCAAAGAGTGCAGGAGCCTGTCGTTTTCTCTATGCAGACGATCTGGGAATCAGCACACCAGATGCAGACTTCACAGTTGTTAAAGCGAGACTCTCCAAAGCTTTGGATGAACTCACTCCTTATTGTCCCCGCTGGAATGCGGAAGGGTACTATAAAATGGGCGGAAGTTCCGAAGGTAACTATAAAATGGGCCCCGTCCGTATGTCCGTATGTCTGTGAGGAAAATGTTAACCCTTGGATTTCCGCGAAAAATGTTACCCTGGAACATTTAGGCTAATATTTTGTTCTAGATGAGCTAGAGTAGCCAAACGGAGTACGTAGAGGGGAAAGACCTTATACTAAACCATGTAATCATTCCTCCAGGGTCCTCCCTGGGTCTGTCGGGGGGGCGGGGGTTAAAAAGAAGATTAATATTGCACAAAACAGGTCAACATTTTTTTCCTACATGAAGCTAGAGTAGCCAGTAGCCACACTCGGGTATATTATAGGTCTAGCCCCCTACTGTATTGACTCACTGTTGACATGGCAGCCTGGTCGCGACTGCCTTGTTTGGGCAATGGGAATGTGTAATAAATTAACATTTCTACAGAAAAAATCTTCTAACAGGCTGCGATCTTTTACGATTATGGATAATTTGTCCGATGATTTACATTCATGGCATGAAAGCATTATTTCTGAAAGCTTGTCAATAAATACAGGTGTTCATGATACACTCGCTCTTGTAACAGAAAAAAACCACATACTTTTTTACAAGCAAAAACAGAATTGCTGCCGTTTAGATTATTTAATGAGAAAAACGTTGGTTGCATTATGTCGGGGGCTTAACGTAACATCTTCAGAAGATAGCAAACATTGGCGTGGGATTAGAGTGTGTCTGACGTTATCCACGAGAGGTATTATTATACTGACAATACAACATTGCATTGTTAGCACTTCTATTTTAAGTTACTAAGTTCTTGTATTTTCTCCTGGCTACCAGATAGGCCTCTGATTAAATACATTTGAGGTTAATTGACCGTTAACCACGTATCCATTGTTAATACTCAGGGCACCCTTCCAAGCAGCCATCAAAACGTAACATCTTCACGCAAAGCATCAATCAGCAACTCTGCAAAGAAAGAATTTAATATGATACTAAACTGCATAATGAGAGGAGAGCTTTATCCACGGCCCTTTACCTTTACCGCTTATTGGTTTTTAGCACGATGATCCAATTTTATGGGTTAACATTGTTGCTTTTTGTAAATGGCGAAAGTCCTTTAAATGCTGAAAGTCAGTTTGGGTACGGAACTCCTTGCATGTATTACTATAATAACAATGAAGCAAATGCACTACCTTTCATGTTAAAAGAACGTAGCCATGCGCCATTGTTTTATCACAAATGCCCTTTCTACATATAATCCAGTTCGAATTATTCATTATTCCTCCGTTCGTCGTGTTTAACCCAGACAATGACTAATGGTTAACTGAGCTCTGAATGAGGATGACAACACGCATGTGTGGGTCAAATTTCACGAATTCGTAGACCTGCTGACTCATAGGCGTAAGTAATTTCCCGGTGGATGTCCGTCGTGGGTCATCTAATTGACGAGATCTAGATCCTGGCGTGATTATGGCTGCCATTGGGCAGTTCAAAGAAAAGGTCATCAATATTCCAAAGAACACCCGTGACAGGAAATGATTGTTAAAGACTGCAACACAATGGATCAGATAATATATAGAATATTATATATAATATATATATATATATATATATTATATATATATATATATATATATAGATATAATATATATTATCTAATTATATATGAAGCCTATAATGACACAATAGAAATGTAACAGACATACTTAATCGCACATTCTTAAAGGTGCATTGAGTGTTTCTGGAAGTATGTTCCACCTCTCCCTCTTTCCTCCCCTATCGCTCTCTTTCTTTTCTTCCCCCCTCTATCTCTCTCGCCGCTCTCTCTCTCTCTCTGCTCTCTCTCTCTCTCCCTCCCTCTCTCTCTCCTCCTCTCTCTCCCCCGCTCTCCCTCTCTACTCCATCAGAGGTCCTCATCTGTAATATTTTTCAGCATGTTTGAAAACATCTGTGCTTTGTCTCATTTGGTGTTACAACGTAAAACATAACCAACACGGATATACCTCTAGGAAACACCTAATTTGAAATCTGCTCTTGTAAATAATTTGTGTAAGATGTACATACCCCGGGGTCATACATGCACATTTTCGAAAATGTTCTTAGGTTATGTGCGATTGTGCAAAAGTATGATGGCGAACTAGGCTAACATTTCCATTTTCTAAATGGTGGACCAAATTGTAAGCTTCGTTCGCACCACCACCTTCCCACGGGGGGGGGGGGGGGGGTGGGTAAAAAGATAAAAGAAAGAAAGATTATAAGATTCGAGCGCCGAGATGAAAAATTAGAGAAAAAAAAAAGAGTCACCTATAATGAAAAAAATCCCCCCCAAAACAGTATAGGGCCTATATCTGTAAAATAGTAGCGTGGGGATTTTCGACTTGTTATTAGATTGTCCCGATCAACTATACGTTTAAGACGGTCCCCTGACACTGTCGATAGCTAAGCTGTGTGTAAAGGTACAAGAAGTTTTCGACTGCCTAAACTAATTTCCTTTCGAAAGAAAAAGAATAAGGAATTAATATGTGGATATAAATTATAAAGGTACTGATTACCAAACTATGCACTGGGGACGAGGCAACATCCCATAGTGCTCCTTTAAAGATTTTGACTTGTTTTTGTATTAAAACAATTGGAATAACTTGTATTCCACTGTCATTGTTTTAATTGTCAACGTAGTGTCATCAATACAACATCTACGTGAGACGAAGGCTGAAAATCCCACACATTACTGCCTATACTCAATTCATATAGGCCGTAATTTTACATGATTTTGTCTGAAATTAAATCAGTAATTCACATAAACCTGCTATAACGACACTATCTTAATCTCCATGCATATTTGGTGATTTAATGTGTCATCTGCAAACATGATTAAGTTAAAAGAGGTGTCCCAGTTTGTATTAGTTTTATCTTAATTTCTAAATTCGACGTGGCATAGTGACACATAATCAAGGCAGCAAAGAAATAACGTTTTGTTTAATAGAGCGACAAATCATAGCGGTGGGATCTGGTTTACTCATGAGTAGAAAACTACAGTGCTTGTATATAGTTAAACGTGCACTTGCCATTCAATCTAAGGGATTACATAGAATTTAATACTAAATTATTCACTTCCGCAAGACTAAATGAGGACTAAAGACCCGGCGATCATTTTACTGAAACGAAATTCATTCCATAGTATATAATGTACAGGCTAAACTAAATAAAGTAGAAGGACTTAATAAGACAGAAGACAATAGAGTTTACGGACAGACGTATGTGCATGTTATTTTAGCTGAATGACATTAAACATTTATTGCATGTGCGCTATGCACTTAGGTATGCATACACATTTTTAAACATAATACAAAAATGAGATTAAAAAAGTTATGTAGAAAAAGTTGTGTAATTATCTCAATGCATGGTTGGGATTCAGTATTGTGAACCAATAGAGCCAAAACATTTTGTCCATTACGGTTATCTTTGGCTTCACCTTTAAATTTATAAAGGAAAAATGTAGAAATTACAGTGATATTTACAATTAAGTACTGTAATATGTTTGACTGTATATTTTTACAACAAACCGTAAATTTCACAATTGCACAACGTTAAAAAAATCGTCAGTGCTTATTTATTCTCTACACATTCCCAAGCTCTGTACACTGCAAAAACTGGGGTGTTCAAATTTTAACACCAAGTCGGTGTCAAGCTTGTCGGTGTTAGTTTCTGGTGTTGACATTTAGTATTTAACACCGCTCGGTGTTGCTGCACAATTTTAATTATGCATTTTGGTGATCTGCTTATGAAATGGTAGAGGTAAGCAGCTACAATAGAAGCAAACAATAACAAAATCAAACATTTTCTGCCAAAATGTCAGACGTTACAAATATAAATGTTAATATCAAAGTTTAAATATTGTCAATTTAGCACTGGTAGTGTTAAAGAAGCATTAACACGGCTTTAGGGTGGTAAATTAACACCAATCAGTGTCACACATACATTGTAACACCAAAATTTGTGTTTATAAAACACTAACATGGTGGTATCTAAAGTTAACACTCCAGTTTTTGCAGTGTATGTAATGAGGAATTGAATATTATCTAAGTTACCAGCGGACAAAGTTCAATAATTTTATGCAACAGCAACTAGCAAAGCAGTCGTCTGACTCTCTTGCGCGTGCGTACTACCCTGCAATTTTCTAAGGTAGTTTATCAATATAATAATCTACGTAAGACGAATTAAGGTGAAGTGTCTAATTAACTAAAATGAAGTCTAGTGAAATTTGCGGTATACCTAAATTACATTATTATAATTGCATTTTTATAAAACGTGATACTGACAAAACGAGGTCTGAGAAATTCAAGACTTGCTCCAATCTAGTTTTCAAGGTTCCGAATTAGGACCAAGATTTTGTGTCGTCTGCAAACTCAGTTAAAAGAGCGAGAAAACAAAAATTCGATGAGAAAAGCATTATCGTCATCTTGAATTACACATGAACGTTTGCTCGCAAGATGGAATCAAATCAAGGATGGGCGTGAAGATGGTAAATCTTCCACCCCGGAGATGGCATTTAAGAGTGTTGGATACGTCGTTAGTGAAATGAAAATGCGCTCTTGTGTCTTACTGTATGAACAAGGTGAGAGGGCTGGCAATTTGATCCCCGGCAAACGACCATCCAAAAATAAGTCTTACTTTACTAGAATTCTAAACCAGAATGGATATATTAACGCATGGTGGTTTTAAACCCAAAATGTGTTAAACTTAAACTATTTTCGCCTTACATATTTTAGAATACAGATGATTCATAGAGAGTGTATTAAAGTACCTTTTTTGTAAAGATGTGTATATAGAATGTTGGAACACCTTCTTACCCATATACCCTCGTTTGCGTCATCAAGCTATTGAAAGCTGGAGTACCAATAAAATGATTTCATGTTTTATTAAAATAACTTTTAAGTTCTTCTTATTAATCAAAATCATATTTGAATTGAGTCAAGATATAGTCCAATTCATAGATATGAATTGTAAAATTAACGTACCATTTTAAGTGAAAAATGAGGTGGATTTCCCCGGAAATACTCCAATCCGGCCAAATGGTATACGTCAAAACAGTCGCAAAACATATTTCACTGTCAAATCATTATTTTTTCGATTTAGAATTTTTTTAATGAAATTTTCTATTTTCTGAGGCATTTTTGTCTAAAAAAATCAAATGTTTCTCAGTAAATCAAATAAAAAAAATGAAATACGATATTTAAAAGGCTCCAAAATCAAAATGCGCGTGGCTTACTGGAAACAAATTTTGGGCCTAATATGCGCATGCGTATGTGAAACGATCTGCAAAATTTGCTCACCAAGTTTAGGTGATTTCTTTGAAAAAAAAATCAAAAAAATTTAAACTGGGATAATAGTTTTGAGGCAATATTTATTACAAGTGTACACATTTGTATTCCGGGAAAAAAATGTCGACAAAATGTCAACCAATTTGGCTTGAAATCCATAGTGTTGCACTTCCCCAGCAATTCTGATATGATGGCATGCAGCCTGTACATTAAGACGAATAATGACGCGTTGGTTGTCGTGTCTGTGCATTTCACCTGTTTTTGATGACAAGGTAAAGAGTGGCCAGCCTTGCCTCCGAGGGTTGTAATTCTTCAGGGGTTCCTGTTGTTTTCACGTATCTATTTACTCTTTCCGATGCCTTGTCGGTGACCGACATTTTTACAAATGTCGGCTGCAGTTTTCAGAGCAGCCTTAGTCTCAAATGGCGTTAAAATATTCCGGCTCACATAGCCCCCACACAAAATAATAATAATAAAAAATATTATTTACTATTTTGCAGTATTACACATGTACCTGTATGTATTGTGTATGGAAGTGTTTGGAGTGAATTCGGTCTTAGCTGCCTCATTATCTTTAGCGTCGGAATTAATCTTCACATCAACAAATTTTATCTCATATAAAATTACCTTGGTATAATTTTTACGAATCAATCGATCAGTTTTATTTCGCGCACCATTTTCCAGCTATTTTCCTTGAGTTTTATCGCACGTTTCTTACATGTAGGGACACGTTGTGTATGCTTTTGCACATAGGAACTAAAAACAGGCATTTTGAACCGATATGGCTCAAATTATGCATCGCTACGCGCAAAGGCGCACGGTGAATCTATTAAAATAATGAACTCAAAGAAAAGCTCAAAATCCATAGAGCTCAGACAGCCGTATCAAATTCGCGGGGAGGGATGGAAAGATATGCTGAATGATTTGATGTACATCATGTGCACATCATTCATACAAATTTACAAAAGTATGACTGTTTTTTTAAGTAAATGTCTCTTAGTATTTCTATTTCGAGAACCTGTCACTTAACGTCAATCAAAACTTCACAACTGGCAACGATGTATACATGTAGGCTTATTTCACACCTCGCATATTATTTTGGGCAGCATTTCAGGCCAAGTGCCAAGTGCAATGCCAGCGATACATTGGTTATTATATTTTTGTAAGTTTGCATATTTATGTCACGCAGCTCGCAACCAATATAAAATGCTTTCCATTGAATAAAAGCTAATAAAGGTATAAACATTTTGTTAAAGAATCCTCCTTTATTGGTTACCATAGCGACACCATAATAATAGCCTTAATTTACCCAGCCTATCGCTCGGTTGATTTCAGTAACCTTGATAATGATGATGCCGATTTCTTTACTAATGTCGTGCGTGTCTTTTAATGGTTGCGATTCCTACATATGCGTCCTATGACAATTTTGTTTATGTGCAATATGCAAATAAATCAAAACTGAGAGTTTTACCAATGCGCTCGATGGCCTGGATATTATTTCAGACAAGTGGGAATAAATTAAAGTGAAAGCTTGTTCCTTGTTAAAGATTTATATAGACGGAAAATATTGCTTTTCACATGCAAATAAGAAAGTGAGAGTTCAAAATTAATCCATAAATTTCGATCATGTGTCAGACTTTGTATATTCATTTAGTTTCATCGACAGTGCTCGATGCTCATAGCCAATTTTCACAAACCGCTAATTCTATTTTGTTTCAAAATCACACCGGATTGCCATTCATATCAGCTGCTAGAACCCTAACAACCGTGTCATCTTCAAGCTACATGTAGCGAAAACTGAGGGCGAACCGTTCGTACATCCCGTACACACAGCCGGCCATGCTAGCGACAAATTGATCAACCTCGCATCAGCAAGTGGAACTAATGAATACAGCCACAAAGCGGCCTGCAGTCGAAGACTAGTCTACACGTATAGTGTGCCCAGCGGTGACAATATTGGATCTCACGGTTGTGTTAGGCCTATGGTACATAGTGCCCTGGCCAAGCTATAATATTGGGAAATTCATGCAGTATTTCGCGCTACCACCTCGTACAAAAAATCAGCTGGTTTCGCTTTCAACAAAACTACTGCTTTGGAATAGTCAATAGGTAATCACGACAGTTGTCAGTTGGATTTACATTGGAATATAGACACTATGGCGAATCCAAAAGGTAAGTACGATGGAGAGATTGCTTTGAATATTTTTTTAACATGGCTTTCGTGCATTAAATGCAGCTTGACAGAAGAAGATCAGATGTAAACAACACCGTATGGGGAAAAATGATAATTTCTTGGCAAAATGCCGCGGCGGATCTCATTAGTAGGACCCATCTCGCTATATCCTCTCTATATCCGGTAGTGACAATTACATGCATTAAACGTTGGTTTGCGGTAATTTTTTTTTATTAAGATGGCTAGATTACTTGTATATTATTGCTTTTCAACATGATATTATTACCTCTACTACGAGGTTATTGCTTTTATGTTTACAGGCGTTTATGCTGTTCACACCATCAATATTGTTCCTTTGATAAAACGCAGACACTACCGATACACGTATTGATCGGGCAATTGTAATACTCGACATTGATTGGTAAAAAAAGCTGTAAAATACGAAGATGAACACAGTCCGTATCATGTTCATCTATCGGGCATGTGCAACAACAATATTTCAATTCATGAATTTCGTCAACTATGAGATATCGATCTTACCCAAGGTCAAAGTGACATGACAATGTTGTTTTAGCATTTAACACATAACAGTGTGTTAAATTAGAACCCAATGCCTTGTCAATGACAACAGTTTAATTTTCCAATAATTCTTGACTCGATTTTCTGTTTGGTAAAATATTGTATCTCACTAAAGATCCCAGTAAATGATCTATGATTTCATTGAGTGCTCGCAATAATACTAGTACAAAGGGATTTCCCCCGCAGGACAAAGTATACACACACACACACACACCACATGACCGATTACAATGTTTTGAAAACATTCAAGATATCACTCGAACTGTTCAAGATTACGAACACCATTTTGTCATCTGCTTGGTGACCCTAAAGATCAATGCCTGGTTATTAAATAGAACTTGTATGTTCTGTACAACATGTCAAATGCAATATCAAGACTTATTTGAAGACTGGTCGTGATGGGAACGAACCACCAGACTGCAGCTCAGTTTCACAGTATAACGTGAACAAGGTCAGGGGTTACCCCGTAACACCTTGCACGCGCAAATCGCAATCCATCAAATTTTCCCCCAACATTTACAATGTCAATTCACTTTCATTACCGCTCCGGTATAAATATATAAGCTTAAAAAAGCATTACGTGATGAGTCCAAACATTCAGTCTTCGGTCGGTGGTTTATGATCTGCTGGAGAATTGTATTTTTTCATCTTACAGACCACATGAGTAGTGAGATGAATGGCCTGAGATTCATCCATGATAAAGTTAGGGGTTACCCTTAAAAGTTCACAGACGCAGCTGCGATTTCCCAGGCCGCCTTTCGTCGACGCTGATTTACAAGTAATCTGTACCAAGTGCCTATAGCTTAGCCTTAGCCTATTATACCGATACAACATAGGCTATTTACAAAATTTAAATGTTGCGCGTAATTTTGTCCATGCAAATTTCTAATACTCTTGCTGATAAAATCAGGAATACATCGTTGAAGATTTTAAAAATATGTATAGTATTTGTTATCCAACAAACTGTTAGTATTTAATTAGTATGCGATTGCGATCGCAGCTATGGGCTATGTTAGTATTAGGAATTCTGAAAAGATCTGTATGTGGGTGCATAAATACCAGTTAGTGTAGTGGCCTATTGTATTTCTGTCTACGCACGTAGGAATAACCGTGACTTACTATTTTGTGATTTTACCTCGGATTTCACAATAACAATAAGTGGCCCTTTAACCATTAAACCTGTAACCCAAGCCTTGCTCTTCAGTGCCCTCGCTGGTTCACATGGGATCCAGCCTGCTCGCCTAAGGCTAGGAAATATAAATGCTATTGTTGTAAAACAAAGGACATTTGTCAAAAAATATACAGGCTTAAATTATAGTTTGTGTAATGAATAGCAAAGGTTTCGCAAGGTGTACCAAGCAACACTATGCAAACGACATGCTCTTTTAAAAATGTCGCGAATGGTAGCGGGTAGCGTTACAACAATTACACAGGAGGATTATGTATAAACATTTTACTACAAAAGAATTTCGTGTGAGAGTCTGGGTGGATATGGTCGTGTATTGATATTATACCACGTCAAATTGAGCTTAAATTTAGCATTGCATTTTTTATTATAAATCCCTAAGTATTGAAAAAAATTAATAAATATTAGTTTGTTAGTAGTTCATGGCCATTGCACGACGCAACCTATAATACATTGACAGTCACCATAATATCGTCATGTAGTACACGTTTGTTTTTTGCCCCGTTTGACACCGCGTGCCCTGGCCTATCGGGATCATCTCGCACATATGTGTTATTATTTGCTTACAATCACGGGTTTTCAAATAAATATAAACTGATTGATGAAGTAATTCACCCAAATGAGATCAAGTTTTAAACCTTTTCTCGCAGCTGAGGCCAATTAACACATGCCCATTCAGGGTAGGCCCTATCTACCAGTTTTTAAATCCCAAAGACGTCTCTTAGGGGGCAAAACTTAAAAGTTTAAATTCAATGTAATTGATTTAAATGTAAACTCATTACATTTGAATTTTTAAGGTCTCCTTCAAGTTTTATTGTCCCTAATATAAGTTCTAAGATTTATTAACTTAAGTCCGTTGGAATTTACTGAGTGGGGCAGTGCACGCTAAAGCGTAAAAATATTAGAGATAATGGGCAATTAAAATTGGGTGACCGGTCATGGCCCAGACTCAGGCAAGATAGAGTAAAAGTCATCCTTACTGGCAGCCACAACAGATGTTCACTGACAGCTTTGCACTTACGACCTGTCTTGACTTAACAGGACGATGAATGACGCTGAAAGCAATATTAGCACATTTTTGAAGGCGCCCCCAATTTTTCAAAAATTCGGAGATTTTTACACGGTTGCATTGGTAACTGGCTAGAAACTATACCTGTTAATGTTAAGCTCGAAACTGTCTCTGTGTCACAAACAAAGATTTTTGTACGAGAATAATTATTATCGGGGAATCCCCGATTATAATTCAACGGCGCTGGAAAACGCCTTCCACTGTTAAATAGCCGGAAAATAGCGCTTGTACGTGTCAGCGCTCATCCATTAGTTGTTTTTAATTAGTTCGGCAGTCAGTTAGAGGTTATTTTCCGAGGTGGCACTATTTCATCAGGACGGAACATAAACGTAGCCATTTCCAGCTCTCCGTTAAGTCCAATCTGTGCATCCCAATTCCAATTACAAAATCGCCTTTATTTTGTGATAAATACGCATTTTTTACATTCTGTTTCCCGCAGGTATAGTTTCCTAGACAATTACCACCGTAACTGTGGCAAAAATATCAATTTTGAAATTGGGGGCTCTCAAAATGTGCCCATATTGCTTTAACAGCAATGTTTTGTAAACATGTTGGGCCTGGTTATTTGAAAATATGTTTCGGCTGACTGTTACACACTAGGCAATTGTATCTGTTAGAGTTTTAATACTATGGGCCATAACGATTCGCAGTAATGGATTCGCAGGCAACGAAAGAAGTGACATAGGATTATATCTGGTCTATGAGTGGCTCGGCTATATTTTTGGTTTAACCCCAACAATTTTGTGCATGCTACGTTCTTGGAACATTAGCTATTCCGTGGCTCTCATTCATCCCGGTGTGAAAGCAGATCTAGTCGGCGGGACCATAGTCCGGTCTCCTTAGACAATAACGGAATAAAGCGTGAAACTAATGCTGCGTGAAGAGTCAACTGAATCGAGTGCCCTTTCTTTTCAGTTGTAGCCCGACTATGAGTAGCCGGACTATAATTACTTCTACACCGGCTTATCTTGCCATTTAAGTTACTTCAGTTCTTATTTTGGATGGGTTTGAAATGAAATATTACTATAAATTACCAAACATTGAACCTAAACTATAAAGAAATCATCAAAAGCAATTTGAAACAATAGAAAGTTAATTAACCGAAACAAGAACAGCTATAAGAACGGTTATAAAATTTATCCTCAGGTTTGTCCAATTTCTCTGTTAAGGTTGCAACTAGAGATTTCAAGAACCTTCTATTTAAAGGTGCTTGTTCCGATTTAATTTGTAGTGTTTCTCTAATATGAGAGGCGTGCACTTGGCACATACACCCCATCAAGACCGTGGGAACAAAACTTGCGGTTTTGATAGCGATAATGCATATTGCGAGGCCCTATTCATACTGTGCTAATAGTGGATGGTTAACCCTAAAACGGCGGGTTTTTGTTTATATCTTGGGAAATGAAAATGGATTTGATGGCTCAAAATTTCAGGACGACAATGAGAAGAATACGGCCTCTCATCTGATATCAAATCGATACTACTTCCGGGTAATCAGGGGGTCCCAAAGACGATCGGAACACCACCTTTACAAAAGGTTAGCAAAATGGTCACATAAAATAAAACTGTAAAACTATACGACCTGCAATCCTGCATCATTGTCGAGTTTACAAATTAATTTTGTTTGATACAACAATTAAAGCAATTTCAGTATAATAAAATACAGTAAACATTAGAGCACAGATTTTCTTTAAGTTGTGATCTTGAAAATGCTTCACCATCCAGTGTTATATGGTCCACTGGGATGGCAGGTTCCCGCTTAGTAGGATTTTTGGTGTCAAATTACAGACAGAATTTTCACTGGACACGATAATTTCACATTGAGTAACAACATGAGGTCCACTTGGACCCATAATTACAAGCCTCTTGAAGGCAATTTTTTTCGAAACTTATATTTCCAAACCTCACATGCAAAATTTATAGACATTATATCTGCTAAATGCAGCATTCAAAACAGTGCTAATTGTGGGAAAACCAAATTCACAATATTGCAATGGCTATTTTATACTATTGTATGTCTGACATAAAACCAACTTGTTACATAAAATAAGAAAAATGATACCTCAAAATTTTGACCAAATCGCACCCCACCCCAATAGAAATCCGGAAATCTTACGCACCATGTATTTTTGGAACTGATAGTCCTATTATACTACATAAAACATTTGGAAGGCTGCTGGTCTCGGGACCACAATATTCCACTGGACCCGATAATTTTTGAAATTTGCAATTATGGGGTCCAGTGGACCTTCAAGTTAAAAACCTAAGTGGGAACCCTGCCTGGATGGACCTAAATTTTAAATAGATTTTTGGCAGATTTTGTTTTTACCCTTGTGAAAGCCACCCAAATCCAGTAGTCGATAAATCGTTTAATCAATAAATTCAAAATATTTGTAACTTTTTTCCAGGACACCCTATAATAGTTTAAGGTGGCAAACGTGGGTTTGAGCAAACAAAGTGAACTTAGGCTGGTAACTGATAATAAATACATAACTTCTGAATGAGAGTCATGGATGGCTGAATAGCTTGATGGATATTTGTTAATGACGTCAGAATTGTACGTGAGTTGGACTTCTGAACGGACATCTGGTGTTACACGCATGAGAGAACGCGACCAAAACAAAGACAGCCCCGAATACTAATGCCAATATCTGGATTACAGACACGGAATTATTCACAAACGAAGAGTGGAAAAAATGGACATTATAGCTCTACTTATGTATGACCAGAGCATTGGATTGCTTATGGCAGCTAGAATAACACATATTTTGTGGAAACCCTTTTTAAACGCTGAATGTATTTTAAAACAGTGTAAAATAGCACATGTAGTCATAAATTTGCTAGCGTATACAAGTTGAAATAAAAAAAAAAACTCGAAGCATTTTTTTGTATTTCAAGGTTTTTTACTTAAAACGATGGGGTCAAAATATCAACCCTTTTTACGTGTTCACTTTCATTTGTCACTAGTCGTGGCCGTGGTTGAAATCAACCACGTTCGGGATCATTTTCTGTTTTAGTATCATATTGAAATGATCCCCTAAACGGGTCAATTTCAAATGACCCTAAATAAAGTCATCTTCAACAAAAGGAGTTAGTTGAAATTAACTACGTTTGGGGTCATCTTCTTTATCAAGATTTCTTGCATCCCAATTAACCAAATGACTATTAAATATAGTCATTTAAGACCCGAAAGGGTTATTTTTCAAAAAGATATATGGCCCAATATAGTCATTTAACCCCCCAACGAGATTATTTTTAACAACAATTTAGGTTCAATTTTTTTACCAGATCAGTGGGGGAAAATTTGACCATTTTCTAGTTGGTGCGTAATTGACAGTAGCACACGGGGTCAAAATTGACCCTTTTGGGGTTATTTTTGACCCCTACATTTTAATTGTTGTAGTCATGGTAGTAGGTCACTTGAAACGTAACGCACTGCATAAATGGACGGCTGATGTTGTTCAAACAAATAAATTGGGTAAGCCCCCTTTTTAAAAAAGTTTCAGACCTAATGATTGTAAGTATGTATTCCACTAACGCTATCTAACAATTCTTGTTCTAAACATAATGTTCTATTCTGTGCAAGGCGGTGTGCACCTGATCTTCTAAAACATCTTATAAACCATTACATTATACATTTTGAAGCTTTTGAATTTGAGATCGATCACAGGTCATTTGGGAAGACACCCCAGGCCTCAAGAACACTGACTTAGACGAGACTTGATAGGACTCTTTTCATTTGAATGTATAGTTCATTCCAAATTTGGCCATGAAAATGCATATAATTTTGACAACAATTTTTGAACTCTGAGAGCAACTCTACTCACGTGATGCAAGTCCCTGCACTATCAGTCACGTGATACAAGTCCCTGCAGAAGGTTATCAAGAGTCTTGATTTCGAATTTCCCTACACTTAAAAATACGGGGGTCAAATATGCACCGACTAAAAATAAAATATACCCCAATTTATTAAAAACAACTCATTTTAGAATTAAATATGACCACGAAAAGAGTCATTTTAACTCAAATTGGGTCATTTTATTTTTAGTCGGTGCATATGACCCCTTATTTTAATGTGTATAGATCTTGACGATTTCATGCATGCAGCTACTTGCGGTCAATCTGCATGAATATATCGACCATACTTTAAGCTCTATAAAAAAATTAAACTCGTGGCTATGGCGGTTTACTTTTACATTGTTTTCTGGCTGGATATTTCTGATATGCTATTTGACTCATATTATTCCCTTGAAAAGGCCGATGATTGGTTTCATCTTTCAAAGAACCGGTAGAATTATATAAAAAGGATAAAGATCCTCTTGAAATTAAAAAGTGACAGACCCATATAGTTGGCTTATATACAACCGCATATATAAAAAGCATGCAAAAAACAACCGTTGCAGACCGTATGAAATTTGGTTATGAATGATTTGCTTCATACAGGACCAAATCAGGTTTTTTGAAAAAGTAGAAATATTGGGAACAATTGATACGTTTGTCATTGTCCTTCATGTTAAATTTCATGACGTTAAGGGCACCTTGAATGTGCATGAAGGACTTCGGGGACAATTAAACCTTTTTCCACTAACACAGATTCCAAAATTCACAGCGAGTAAGACTGTGGACACACCGTCGCTCAAAAGGAGAACTGTCAGTTGGACTACATTTGGTCAGAAAGAACTCAAGAGCCTAAAAACTTTGAGCAGAGCTGGAAGTCTGTCACAGAATAGTCTCTTGTAGGAGCCAGATAAGTTACGGTCAGAGTAACCCCCTCCTAGAGATCCCATGGAAACAAGTAACTGGAGGAAGGTAGTGGAGGATACAAAATTTGCAGCAGTAACTGTGCAGTACATAACAGGTGCACTCTTGTTGATGAGCTTGAAGGGATAAGAATTCCAGCAAAGTATATGATGCCCTCACTTCAGCCCAAAAAAGGGACATTTGCACTTTAGATGCTACCTAGAAGAAAGAAGAAGACTGCTGCCTTTGTCAGATGACAAATTCCGTATACGCCAGAGAAAATCTGAAGTTATGCAGCCAAGAAGCACCGTACTGACTAAATCCACTAGAAGCTCCAAGTAGAACCTTGATGCTGCTTTAGGGCTGCAACTTGATGATGCTTTACACCCACCGTGGTGCTGAGGAAGCAGGGTAAACTGAAGCACTTGACACCCTACATCTTGCAAACATTAAGAAGAGCTACCACACCTATAAGAATCAAGGTGAAACAACTGAAGGAGCCTCGACACACGGTTTCAGCACTGTATTCTCTTCGTGGCGAACCAGTTCAGAATAACAGTAACCTTGATGAACCTTTCTTCAACCACACGATAGCAGACACCCTTCCCAGTCGAGATCTGGACCTTCCACGATAGAGGCAAGCTTCAAATCTTCTGAAAGAAACTGAAGAGCACCGGGACACCTGGTCCCGGCAAGATTCCTGCGGTGGTCTGGGGGTCCACTGTTCCATGATCAGCTGTTAGAATTTTGTAACAACACCTACCGGGAAACCAATACAGCTGCCTTATCAAAATCGTTCATCACTCCCTACCACAGAAAGGCGTCTCCAAACAGCCCACACTACGAGGAATTACAATGTCACCACTCAACAGAATTTCATTCTCACTAGATCCCATTCCTCGACGGAACCAGAAGGTTTTCGCAACGGCAGTCAAAACACTACTCAGACACATTGTCCTCAGAAGGATCATTAGAAGAGTTGAGAATTCCAAGAGAAAAGCTTCAATTGTGTTTTGTTGGTAGTTTCTAAAGGCTTTTAACAGTGTCAACAGGGATGTAATGCTGCATATTCTTACCAAACCTATGGTATATCAGACGAGGTGTCAAAAGCCAATTGCCATCTGTATTATAACCAATCTTGCCTTTGTCCAGACCAAGGATGGGCCCACAAAGGAGTTGTAACAACTGCGGGAATCATCCAAGGAGTACTCTTGCTCCCTATCTTCTGTGTAATCGTGGTGATTATATCCTCTAGACAGTTTGGCATCATGAACGACAAAGGAATCACCATCAAACCCACTGAAGCGTTCTAAAACGTCACCAAAGGTCAGCATCTCACAGACCTTGTCTATGCAGATTAGAGGCTCTATAACAGCCGATCGATATGTGTGCAACAAGACTCCACAACCAATCTTCATGGGAGTACCTTTGAAGTAGCTGTTAAGTAGCCACGGGTTGCCCACCTGGCAGGGTACCACATCGCCGGCCGTCAAAGTGGGGGGTAATCATCAATCTAGGTGCACACGCAGTAGCTTAACACTAGTATCCCATGCTGGAGTACCTGCGGGGGTACTCCCATGCAAATGAGCTTTGAGCTCTCTGTGGAGATTTTGAGTAATTATCATTATTTAACATTTTGGTCACACATGTTATACGTTTACACAATAATGTCATATATAGGGGGTTTTTGGTGATGCTCAACTCAAATATAGATGTTAATAAGCTTGAAAATTTTGTCAGAACAAGTCATAAATAACAATAGAATGTTTGGCGCCCTCTATGGTCCAAGTGCTGCCTACTAGGAGCCAGTAGGGGAGTATCTGTGAAGGTACTTGCCGTGAAAGAAAGCTTGCAGGAGGTACTCCACTACTGGTGGCTTACATGGGTTACCTGTCAGTCCCCTAGCAGGCAACGGCAGAGTACACTATAGGATGGGGTTACGCTAAGTAACATAGCTGCTATCCACCCTGTGGCTTGGTACTTCGCAAGTACTTTAGTTGTAGGTTACTGGGCATCAATATGCATCAAGGGGGTACCTTGGGGAGAGCTAAGAGTACACATGGAGTTAGCCTAAGCTCTGGGTTACTTACACCGTGAGTAGGAAGCTTGCTGTGTACTAACATCACTTGAGAACGCGGCAGACAAAGTCGGCCTACATCTAAATGCCAAGAAGGACGGAATAATGAAGCGACAACGAGGGAGCTAATCATCACCTTTATTTGGGAATATCCATATGCATCAAGCTGTCTTTTGCAGTGGTAGAAAGAGCATGGTAACTTAACTGTTGTAATTGATGTGTAAAAGGTATATTCAGGGTGTCTTATATTCTATTACTAATTCTCGTGTAATGGAAGTGGCGGTTCCTCGAAAATTAGGCAAAATGGAGAATTTATGGTATTTTGTTGAAGATTGAACTTAAAAGGTGTCTTTCGCTAGCTGCCACAAACAGAGAAATACTTACACAGCCTGTTGTAAAAATTCGCATGTTTACTATGTAAAAAACAGAACACACCATAATTTTTATGTAACAATTATGTAACAATTGTAAATGTAAGAAAATGAAACATTAATTATAGTAAAGTGCACATAAATATATATGTATTATCAGTTATGAGTAAAACATTTTACCAAATCATATGTAAAACCTTAAAACACCATAATTTATGTAATATTCTTGAGATGTATGTAATCTTTCCAATGTTATTATGTAAATATTGGAACTCCATATGTAAAGTGCTTACATCTTAAATTATGTAAAGATTGGACACAATTATGTAAAATGCTTATCATGTAAATTATGTAAAACATGTGAACACAATTCTGTAAAATGTTTACCATTAATATATGGATGTAAATTAGGGAAAATAATTCACACAAAATAGTCACACAGACACTTCAGAATGACCAAGAATTCAACAGTTTATTCAGCTCAAAAAAACAACCAGTATATACGTGACTGACAATTTGGGCACCTTCCCGGGGTGAGAGGGGGCGAGTTATGACAAATGAAGCTGTGCTGGATAATACTACAGTGGTAAACACTGTTGGTATCGTATGAGCCCAAACTTCATATGCAAAATGGGCTTATATAATCGCACGTAATTTATGTATACACGTAATGGACCTGTGTGTTCAACTTGACTTGAGATAAAGCGTAATTTTTCGTCAGGACCCATCATTCCTGAGGAATTTATAAGGCAGCTCATTTCCCTGGCTAAAATCATGATTATATTGTGCACAACAAAACGCATCGATTACAAATAGAACAAGGACGTTTAATATAAGTCCCCAACCCCACGACTCCATGAGGCTAAGCCACTTCCAGATCCTTCCATTTTCAATTGTTGCCGAGCTTTTAGGGGCGGGGGGGGGGGGTCGTGTCTGGACATGACTTCACATAATTTATGTTAAAATTCGCGTAACTTTTACCGCGCATTGACAGAAAGTGGTTACAAACCCACATATGTAAAGGGAGTTTGGTACATTAAATTATGTTCTTTGTGTTTCTTCTTACAAACGATGTGTTATCTAAATTTTACATAAAATAAAATAATATAATACATATCAAATATATAGTTATAACTTTCACATGAATGGTATTTACGGTATATTACCAGCTTTTGCATAAAGTATGTAATTGTCTACATAATGCGGTTTACATATGAATTTTGTACATCGTGTTTTTGTGTGATGAACATGACCATGTTTTGTAGATGGGTCTCAACATTCCGATAATAATCCTTATTGTACCATCGATATAAATTTGCCGAATACTCGGGGGCGATAAGCCAAGTTATCTATATAAAATTTGAAGCTGGGAGTAAGAGAATGATACTTATATTTTTTCCTATAGGGCAAGGGTCTGTCATGGACGACTACTATCCTTTTAAAGCTCTTGGGACTAGTATTCCATTTAATATGAAATGTATGTTTGACTGATACAAGATTAAATTGATAACAAAGTGAACAAACGTTACAATTGTTGGAGGGCAAGATAAAAGCTTCTCTAGTTACAAATTTTCGGTCCGCTGTATTAAATACCAAAATATTTGTTGATTCTCTCCATGACAAAATAAGTACTCACTTAACCCTTAATAATGGCCTTGCGCATTGGACAACATTTGTGTATGCGATTTATAAGTCTTGAACTATTATTAGTATTATTAGGACAAAATTATTTGTTTGAATTCATTTGAAATGAAAGAAATGACAGGATGAAAAAAAACACGTGCTTGGACTATTCTGGTGGTGGTTCAAGGATGATTGATCCTAGATTTGTTTGCCATGGCTCAAAGAATGGTTTGAGTTCATGCACAATCTAGATGAAAACTAAAGCTGTGCATGGAAAAATATCAGCTTTATTTGATATCCTCTCTGATTCAGACTTATTTTGGAAGTGTTTTATATGTCCCAGAAACAATTTTAAACAAATTAGGGAATACCCAAATAGCTGTATCAATATAGTATTATGATCTGGTATAGAAGCTTTTGAAGAGAAATTACTGATGAAGATTTTTCTTCACGACAACCTATTTGGTTCAATAGACAAATTCGATCAAAGTCAAAGCAGTATTTTTTAATCATGATTTGGTGTAAAGGTATTTACAATGTAGCTGATCTCATTACTGCTGTCGATATTAACAAAGTCCTTCGAAGACCTGGTTGCTGAGTTCCATATTTCAAAGCAGTATAGAAGGAATTGTAATTTCTTGCTCAAGAATATTCTTAGCTCTTAGCTTGAAAATCCTGGTTTACAGAAATTTGAACTCGCTTCACATCTTAACGATTAACTTGTAATTATTTTTTTGAGTTTTTTTTTTGGTACACTCAACATGCAGTATCACCGTCTGTCAAATTGGTCACCCGTTTCTCGCAAAAAATGTATACATGTATATTAAAATCTTACCCCTTGAATGCGTCAGGATTTATGTCACTATTGTAATTGTCCTGCTTTTTATTCTGTTGATTGTAAAAATCTTTCTTGTGGCTGTAGATATGGGCAAAAAAAGTTGCATTGCTTTGTGTCGGTAACAAGGATGAGATCAAAGTCTAAAGCCGTGTGGCACAATTGGTTTCACTAAACCAGTGTGTTGGCTTTGAACACCTGGAGCCAGTGATTTTCATTGGAATTCTCATTGTTACATTTTCTGATATCCCAAACTGCACATTCCTCCACCCAAGCACGGATTATAGATGATCTTTGTTACAATTTTACCCATATAGACACTGACAGATGTAAGCTGATGTTGATATTAGGACGTTGCTGTAATAGTTGGCGTTATTAAAGGACACGTGATACTCCGGTTATTTAGATATGCATCACCTAATTGTTCAGAAGATATTAAACCTACCGGTCCGTTGAAGAAAACTAGGCTTATTTTTCAAAAAATGTGCAATGGGACCTTAAACTTTAAAATTAATATCGTTGTAGGTCTAGTTTGGTTTAATCGATTTTTGGATTCGTCATGGATCATTACCGTAGCTATTGTTTACACGTGTGACCCTATCGGTTTCTCTTTAAAATCATTCCAATCCATGCATTGCATTGAGTTAGTCGAGGTAAAGTTGATCAATATTCGTATCAACGAAACGGCGCGACGGTGTGTGATAATTGACAAGAATTACAATCGACGACACGTCAATAGCTTAAAGGAATTTGGTGGTCATAGCCAAACTGTACATGGTACGTTCCGATATTGCTTCCAACCATAACATTAAATTCGAAATGAAAGCACCCATTGTTCTATGACACACGGTGTCAATATAATACAGATACTGGGATTCATAGGTTTGGATATAAAGATAATAAAAAAGGTCTGGTTAGTGAACCCGGGGCTAACTGATCTATGGCTACAATTACATAAAACGGAGAACTCTGATCTTCATTAGCCTAGCTGTACAGATATGCCCTACACATAAGCTCTCCCGTCCATTAAACAAGTGAATTTGGGGGGGAAAAAAAAAACAAAAAAAAACACCATTTCAATTTGTGACATATTCTGTCGTTGAAGACCAAAAGCAGAGGCAATAAGTTTTTGCCGTAATTTCTCTATCATGTCTATTGCTTTAAAGGCACATTTTTGTATATCCGACTCAGGTGAAATATTTCACCCAAAGACCCCCATTTTTTTTGGCAAGTTTAGCAAAAATTTTGTCACCCGAAAAACCCCCTATTGTGGGGCAATTTGGCTCGCTCTCTCACCCAAAGACCCTACCTTTTTACACGTCCTGCAAGTCTCTGTCAGCGGAATGCCCTTGGTTGGAAAGCGCCAGTCTACACCATGTCCATTTTATATTCGAGTGCCCCCTCCCACGGGCATATGATAAAGAGGTGGCGAAGGTTACAGGTGAGGGTAAAAAAAAAAACCCCTACATGTCAGAATAAAAAATTGAATTAAAATGGTTAAGAATTGTTTTTGCTCAAAATGTTGCCCTATCGTTATAAAGAAGGATAAACAGGCTTTCAGAAAAGTTTATTTGGTGTCATTTGGAACTTGGAGGAAGAAGTACGCCATTTGCTGAGAGGACTTAAAAATCCTGTTGGCCGATTTTGAGCAAACAAAGATGCCATCGCTTACATAGAGTAACAGGGTCTTCAGCAGTGATTTGGAGTACAAACATTTAACCACCAAATTATTGTTAAACCAATAGAAGGTGGGAGAGAGTAATGGAAGGATTATAAAAATAATATCCCAGAGATTACAAAAGAAAATGCTGAGTGAAAAAAATGTTCAATTTCTTAATAAGAAATCAAGATAGCTGGTGGAAGACCACAGTTTACTTGGTTCAGCAAGATTTTCATGGTTTTACCTACAACGAAACCTGGAAGCAAAAGTGAAACCATAGAACTTTTGTATTTCAGCTTGAAAGACAGTACGATATTGAATGTTAAGTTTTTTTCCGATTTATTTCATAAAACTTAAGCTTTAAGTTCTTCTTGCAATTTATGGACGCTGAGTATACGTAATTGTGTTAAATAATACCTTAGAGATGTAAAACCAAAAATTTTCTAGCAGTTTTCATTATGTTCATGACTGAGACATTGAAATGGAGTGTTTTCAATAACTGGACTCTTTATGATGGACACAATGGTATTTAATTTGTGAAGATATTTTACTTATAATTAGGTTAGCACAATAGACCATTTATTCAACTGATATGTTTTGTCGAGAAGAAATCGATACCATCTGAACTGCATGTGTAATTGTCTTTGCATAATGTGTTATGGTATACGCGGTGTCAGTCTCTCCGCTTGTATGGCTAAAATCGGCCAAACTCAATTTTTAGGTCTCTCCGCAAATTGACATAGGTTTCTGAACCCAAAGTCAGAAAGACACCAAATAAAAATATTCTGTAGCCGTTTATATCTCTAAACAACCAAGCAAACTTGAAGCAAAAATAACGTTTAACACCTTGAAGAAAAAATCTTTCTGAAGTATAGGGTTTTTATTACGCAACACTGTCAATTATTGTATACATGACGTATAACCTATCTTCTAAAAACGACTTGATCAAATTCCGAGAAAACCATGATCTGGACCCAAAGTAAACTTGTGAATACTTTTGTTGTGATCCTAACCACGGGGTTAAATACCGTGTATATTGTTCGATGGCTTATATGGTGTGACAGAAGGTTCAGTCACTAAAACAGTGAGGGACTGATTGTAGTCTTATTGCATTTTCAGCTTGAGTAAACCGCTAACTGTAATCGTCATTGGCTAACAATAATATTGGAAGTTCAAGTGTCAAAAACTATATATCGTCATCAGGGTCAGCGTCGACGTGTAATGTAAATAGTAGATAATTTCTTGTGCTTATAATAAGTTTACCAGATGAGAAGAGGGGGGATATATGCATCATATCAGTAAACAAAACTTACTTATAGCTACCTATGGGAAGTGTTAAGAACATGAAGGTTAATTTCAGAACTGTCCGTTTTCCCATGCAGAATTACAAAAATTCAAGCCTTTGCGAAAAAGAGAGCATTAAAAAAACATATTTCGTTCAATAATATTGCATTTTTAAAGTCTGACTCAGAGATTTCGAAATATTATTTTTTGTGTGAATATGAACAAATTGTCCATAGAAAAAACTAAAGATAGTAAACCTAAAATGCACAATTACAAATTGAGATGAATCGGATTTTTCGTTTTGATGCCGTAAAACATTTATGTGTGTATTACGTCCATGGATACGTGTATAACAAAAAATTCCGGATCCGGACTTTTATAACAAAGTGTGATTTCTGTATGAAGAAATTCTATTTAAGCTTAGCAATTCACACAGTGATTTAGTATAGGACAAATTTATGTTGGCAAAAACTGATTTTTTTTTGGAAATTGAGGGCGCCCTCCTCAGAGGAATCTCTGAGTCAGCCTTTAATTAGGGTAAAAGAGAACGGTGCAAAGGATGTTGTTAAGGGGATACAAATTCAGCTCTGATATTTATAGGCATACCCCTATAGTATATAGATAACCACTTTTACCAAGGAAACGCACACGAAGCTAATATTATCATTTAATTAATATGCAGAATGTTCACAACATAATTGAGGACATTGAGTGCGGAGGGAATCGTGGTTGAAGTAATATTTGTAGAAGAAGGATTTAGGACTATCTCATGCTCGGCATGCAAGACTCGAAGACAGTCCGAGTGAATATTCATTATAGAAATACTGCCAGTGTTTTAAGGCATGTGAATCTTAATTGATTGAATGCCCCATTTTTTTTTTTTTTTTTTTTTTTTTTTTACAATGTTCATAGGTGTTTCAATATGCAAACCGCATGTTCTCAATATTTCAACTCGAAGAATTAGTCAAAGCTTATTAAGATGGCTGCGCTCATAGACCCTCATGATATAATTATCACTTTATTTGCCACTAATTGATTTTTATTGGGATTGGTTCTACTGTACTTTTCTAAACCAGATCCCCTATTGTTGCAACATTGCACTGACAGGTACCTCAAAAGCACTGAAAAAGTATGACGAACTTTAATAGCTAAAGTACAACACAAACCATGAATATCATTTCCACAACTGTGTTTTTACTTTATTGTTGGCCAAGTCCTAGACCGCAACCTTGACAAAAAAGTTCTGTCCTTTTGTGGGATCGAAGAAGTAACGCAAGACTATAAAGATTTAACTTCTCATTTCCCATATTACGATTTTAGTACATTAACATATTGCGTCATCTTAAGTCTAAGTGGGCATTTTGGCTGTCTTGATTAGGTGTGGATTCAAAGGTCATTAGAAGGCATATATCTGGAAAATGAACCTGTATTGGATAGGAACAATGCGGCGCGCAGCAATTTTGTTGAAAATTCCGCGGCCTACGAGAATTGATTAGGGAACCGATTGAATCTCGTCAAAGTTGTGGAAATTACTTTGGCATCTCTCTTTTTGTAGACAAAGGGAATGTCTCAACTGACCCATACCTTACATTAAAAAGAAATAATACACTTTTCAAAGGGTGCGCTAACTTAACTGTAAGTATGTAATTTCAGAGAATGTTGGATTTTGTTCGATGTTATATATTTACTATTTACTTGATTTTCCATTTCGTAGATGTTTCGTTGATGTACGAAACCTAAAACAAAATTTAATCAAACCAAAACATACCTATAGGCTATAGAAACAAAACAACGACGTCACATGGTTCCAGAATCGACTCTTATTGTTATTATGGTGACCAGCAGTGTAGTCATCATGGTAGTGTATAGAGTTGTTACAAATTGTGTAGAATGAGTGAAATTCAAAACTTTTGTCAAAATTTGCATTATTTTCTAAAAAAAAATCTGAATTTTGGGTCCTATGTGAACTTTTGGTTAATAATAAAAAAACAAAAAATTCATTAATGGGCTGCTCTAACAGAGAACCCGCGCCAAAATGTTGTAAATCGTTCATTGAAAAATTGCTCGAATCATGCCTAGTCAAAATTGTTCAACGATAAACGCGCCGCTGTCTATACACGTCTTCATGCCTGGCCGTATCACAAAGCACACTTACACTTAAGTGCAAAATTACACTTAACACTTAAGGAATTCCCTTATATTAAGGAAAGCCTAGGTGAAATCCTCAACGTTCTGTTGCTCTATTTTTGCCTCTGCTCACACTGGCAGATTTTTAACATTTATGTTTTTCGCCATGCTGTCTGTTGAAACAGTTTTATTTATAACAAAAATAGTTTTTCATAAAATTTGATCCTTATTCTAACATAATGTTCGGTTTTATTTACCTTCGTATGGGAGCAAATTAACATGAATTGGTTTTAAAACTTGGCCATTTAAGGGCACTTTAAAGGGACCTATGAGGTCCTTTAAAAGTATGCCCTTAAATCCTAGAAGTGTTAAGATTCCCTTACAAAATTAGAAGTTCAAACTTGAAAATTTCCCATTTAAGGGAATCTCTTACAAAGTTGCACTTAAGTGTGCTTTTTGAATACGGGCCCTGGGGCCGTATTCACAAAGTACATTTACACTTAATTGCAAAATTCACTTAACTTAGGGATTCCCTTATATTAAGGAAGCACTTAAGTGAAATCCTCAACGGTTGCTCATTTTTTGCTTCTGCTACACGCAATATTTTTTAAAACATTTTAGTTTTCGGTCGCCATGCTGTTGCTTGCAAACCGTGTTTTTTTATAACAAAAATATGTTTCATATAATTTGATCCTTATTCTATCATAATGTCAGGTTTTAAAACCTTCGTATGGTAGCAAATTAACCATGAAATTGGTTTTAGAAACCTTGTGCCATTAAGGGCAACTTTAGGGACCTATGAGGTTCCCTTAAAATTGCCCTTAAATCCTAGAGTGTTAAGGGATTCCCTTACAAATTAAGGCAAAACCTTCAAATTTTCCCATATTTAGGGAATCTCTTAGCAAAGTTGCACTTTAAGTGTGCTTTGTGATAGAGGGCCCTGGCTGTAGCTTTTGACAATGGTTTTCTTACCATAAAAAAGATGTCTACACTTCTTGAATTGCACAAGCTACACCCAGTTCACAATTTTGATATATTTTTGGAATTGATTTGGTTCCTAAATTTGAATCTTTTATGACTCCTTCTGTACGCGGTATATTGTCAAAATATCTGTGAGTATATATAGCTTAAAGCAGATTGCTTCAACTCGTGGTTATTGACTTAATTGAGATACAGTTTAGCATCTAGAAGGCGTGAAAAAATGAAAGAACATGCCTTGACATTATCAAGCTGTATAGAACATTTACATTGATTGCTTACTCGGGTATAAAATGGCTAGCTATATCAGCTGTCGAGAACATGTACAATTGCTTGCTTTACTCATGGTTATAAATGCTAGCTATTATCAGCTGTATAACATGTACATTGGAATTGCTTAACTCAGGTTATAAATGGCTATCGGAGATTAACATGTACCTTGATGCTTACTCAGGTTTTATAAATGGCTAGCTTGAGACTAAGCCTGTACATTGAATTGCTTTACTCAGTTATAAATGCTATCACCGCTTGAGATTAACATGTACATTGATTGCTACTTTAGTTATAAATGGCGGAGCTTGTAATTAAACATGTACATTGATTTGCTTCCAGGTTTATAAATGGCTACTTGAGATTAACATGTACATTGATTGCTTACTCAGGTTTATAAAGGGCTAGCTGATATTAACATGTACATTAGGGCTTACTCAGGTTATAAATTGCTAGCTTGAAGATTAACATGTTACATTGATTGCTTACCTCAGGTTATAAATGGCTATCTTGAGATTACATGTACATTGAATTGCTTACTCGGTTAATAAATGGCTAGCTTGAGATTAACATGTCATTGATTGCTTACTACTCAGGTTATAAATGGCTAGCTTTATATTAACATGTTACATTGGTTGCTTACTCATGTTATAATGGCTACTGAGATTAACATGTACATTGATCTTACTCAGGTTAAAATGGCTGCTTGAGATTACATGTCATTGTTGCTACTCAGGTTATAAATGGCTCACTATTATCAAGCTGTATAGAAAACATGTACATTGATTGCTTACTCAGGTTAGAAATGCCTAGCTGGAGATTGATCACGAGTTTACATCTTGTTTCAATCAGATGGATATACATTTATAAAAGGCTTTGGCAGCCTCATGGAACACGGCTGCCGTGCACAATCAACTTTTCAAAAATAACGTCAAAATTCGGAGAAGATAAGATGTGTGAAAAATATTTTGAGTGAAATATCTTTTTATATTGCATCGTTTATTTTTGGTCTCCTTTGATATAGTTCTGTCCATGCACACATGCACGGTCCATGTATCGCACATTCCGGGTCGTTCTCTTACAGAATCGCATGGGTAAAACAAACATCATGAATTAAACTGTAATTCACGAAAATACGAAATATATGATTTTTTGTTTAATTTGTTGGGAGGATTTCTACATCGCTGTACAAAGGTTGTTCCAAACTGTACGGCGGGAGATGATAAGAGTACATTGGATAAATATGATTGAAGGGGTAGAACTAAAAAGGAAGCATTTAGAATTAAAAAACACTCTATAAATAACTTTGTCCAGGCAATCTAGCAATTTTATATATTCACACACACGCACACACACACAGCCGAAAACCCTCACGCACTCACACACATACACACACACACATGCCGCCCACGAATATTTATGGGTGCATAGACTGTAACACACTTGTGGTAAGATGGCTTAACATATAATATTTAAACACAAAGCTTGTGTTTATATACAGCTTAACGTTTAGAATTTATTAATATCTAAGTACATCAAAAATGTTTCAATCCTAAACATTTGGCCATCTAAACACAAATTTATCCAGTGTTCCGCGCATTCTAAGTTTTAATAAATTCTCTCATTTGACGGCAACTTCCTCCTGACAATAATCATTCTTGGGAGGGTGAGCAGTTCTGACTATTTGAGGTCGCCCTGCTACCAACTGTAGCCCTTGTGACGCAAATGGTATTTCTCATGAGCGCAGGCCCGTACTTAGGGGGTGCGGTCGCACCCCCAAATTCCACAAAAGAGGCGTCCACTTTTTGTTAAATTTTGGGGATAAAAAAAGTAAATAAATTAGAGAGTTTGACAAGAATGTCCACTTGGTGGTGATGAGATGTTCAAAAACTCCAAAATTAACAATTTTAGGGAGGTTAAGTCCACGTTTTCAAAGCCCCCCCCCAAAAAAAAAAATCCTGCGTACGGCCCTGCATGCATGGCGGTAATCGTGAGCCCTGGGGGATTGCCGGCTGGATCAGGATTTTTTTCACCCCCAGTTATGCCAGTTAACATGAGCTTCAATTAAAAAAAATAATCAGAATCACATCTGGAGACTGACAAACTAGAACGAGAGTACGTCTGTATGCCGTGAAAATAATATATTCTGTATAGCTTTCTGTCATAGTTTTTATCGTTGAAAAAAAATGAACTCCAACGCTACATAATTAACCTTATGAACGACCTCAAGGTTTATGCATACAAATTGTGCAGTTTCCCTTTCTCGCAAGAAACCTACCATACCATTTAAAAGTAGAACACACAGGAAAAGTCATTGGCTGTCACTCACACAGCGATTAGATAGCTCGGTTTCGTATCGTAGGGAGCAATGCCTCTTAAATGCAAGAAAAGGGAGACTTTGTTAGCTCTACTGAAATCTCGAGACCTAAAAATAAACATGGAAGTAAAATCCTCCTGAGGCAGGCGCATCCTCGACCCAGCTAAGAGATAACTGGCATGTGGTTTGAATGCACTGCGCATCACTATTAGACTCTTGCACAGAACACTCTATGTTATCGATAAAAGAAAAGCAAAAATCTACTATTATATTATAGCATTATTGATTGTAATAATAATGAGGTTATTTATTTTATGTCCTATACTTGATTTTGTGATATTTAAATGAAGCAGTCCTTGATAGCCAGCGGTCATTTGACGACCCCTGTTTGTTTGCAGACTGAATTGCGCAAGAAAATTCTGAACACGGTCAAATTGAAAATCTGTATAATTTAGAAATACACAAACATATACTTTCGTATATAAAAATAATTCTTGAAAATCTGAGCCACTGTATTGGATGTACAAGACTAGCCATGAAAATTCAAGGTGGGAAATGGTCCAATTGGCCCCGGTGTGAAAGGAGATCCCTCGGGAGCCATAGCCGGGCTCCATAGACGACAACGGAACAAAGCATAAAACTAATGTGGTGAAGAATCATCTGAATCGAGTGCCCTATTCTTTACCGTTGTAGATGGACTATGAGTCCGGCGGACTATAAAAACTTCTACACCGGGTCATTTCTGGTTTACTCTGGTCGTATAGTGCCAAAGGGTGTTAGAGATAAAATTACTTCTCGTGATATCGACATTAAATATCCTTATGCCAACCACTATCTGTATGTAATAAATTGGAGTCCGCTTGAAACTTTGACGTATTAGAGTAAACGGGTTCGCGGTGGGTCGCTTGAGCAATCAAAGGAATTTTAAAATAAATATTTTCAAAAGTACCTTTATCTTCAATTTTATTTGAAATTTAACAGTTTGTAAAAGTTGATTATTTAACTAATTAAGACAATGACCTTAATTTTCCTTCGATCTTTGATCCTTAACTTGCTGTTATCAATACATGTCAAGGTTTTGACCTGTTAAACCAATTGATAATGATCAAATTTGTGTAAAATTGAAGAAATTAGCTGTGAAACGTATAAAGAACTTTTACGTTACTTGTCTTTTGCTTTATTGAGCTGTGATGTTTTAACAGTTTCAACTGTTTCAATTAGGTGTTGGTTGAAACGGCATAGACCTGAGAAAAATGACTTCAGAAGGGAGGCTTCTTTGTGATATAATGCCTAAACTGACGTGTCTTGCATTGTGGCAAATCTTATAGAAAACAACATGGAGATGTACATGTAAACTTAGGGGACCGGGGTTCTCCCATGGATCTCTCACAAAACAGTAGTGAGAGGAAGGTCAAAAAGTAAACTATTTCTTTGGCGAAGCCAACTAGTCGCGAGACATTTCTGTGTGTTATTAAACTAAACATGTCTCACATGACGACGCGTCTTTTCTTTCCTTATATTGGACGTCCTTTTCCTAGACCTCTGTCTTGTCAGCGGACGTTTGACATACTACAAGAGATGTCTCAAACTTTTAGCCGGACAACATATCTTGGTTTATTATAGTATATTTTTCGCTGCAAAAACAACACTTTTAAATTTAAAAAAATAAATAAAAAAAGCTTGTCTTCAACCACTAATCCTGTGATTTGGTCGGTCTGTCGGAAAATCTTCTTTTAATTATTTAATTTTATAAATCATAGCCAAAATGTAAACTTAACGCCTAAATAATGATGAAATTGGGACAATTTAAGATTTCAATTAATTTTTGTTTAAAACCATTTTGGAAACTTCAATGAACTTTTACATGCTGTTTTGTTTTTAATTTAAAATGTGAAAATTCTGACAGAAAAATCCTGAATTTTAGAAATCGGTGTCAGTATTAGTTTAGTGGATAAAGGAGTCCCGTGCACCATACCCTGAAGTCAATTTCTAACCAATCTCTCTCAGCAAAATGCGTAGAAAACGATTAGCTTTGGTAAAAAAATCAAAATTGTCCCAGTACCATTTAATATAAATTTATTCAAATTGTAATCGCCATTAGGCCAAAAAATTGTTGTATTGGAGTAACGGGCCAGTGCAAAATAGGGTATACTGTTAGAAAATTTTCCGTAAATTTACGGAAATTTCTGGCAGCAGAATTTCCAGACTTTTTTAGGGTAAATTTACAGATTTTCTGTCAATTAACGGAACTTTGACAGTATTTTTACAGAAATTTGTCTCATATTATGGAAAAAAATGTGTATTTTAACAGAATTTGTCCGTAATTTAAAATTACGGAACGAAAAAAAAAGTCCGGAAATATTGCTGCCAGAAATTTTTGAAATATTTCCGTAAATTAACATTTTGTATGTTTTTTGTTTTTATTTTTATTGTTTTCTAAAACAGATTTTCCGTAAATTTACGGAAAATCTGTTTTTCTTAATTTACGGAAATTTCTAACAGTGTAGGGCGGGCGGATTTTTTTTTTAATAATGCATTGCTACATCAAATCATCACACATAGTCTATGTAATGTTATTAATATTGATACTTTTGACTCTTATTATTGAAAATCTTAAAGAGAAGTTGCCAAAGTTTAACCAGAACACAAAAAACACAAATAATATTGAGAAAATCGGTTAAAAATCAGGGTAAAAACAACTTGAAAAATAAGATTTTTGAAAATCAATAAAAAAATTTAGGGTAGGTATACTTTTGTACAGGGCTTGATTTTCAAAATTAGGGTAGGGCGGGTTACTCCAATACAACATTTTTTTTGGCCTTACAGAAATATAGTTTTTGGCCATATCTCAACAACAAACACAAAAACGTTATTCTATATAGAGTCATCATGATTTTTTGTCAAGCGTATTTGTATTGTGTTATTTTGCTTCAGATGCAAGATGGCAACCAACATGACCACTTCAAAGATCTGCTAAACATAAAAGTGCTGTATAGTACAATAATATGTAGTTATATAGTCAAAATAAAAATATAAATTAAGAGGTATATGACTTTGACCAATAGAAACCTATCATTCTGTCTTTTTGTTTTGTCAAAGATTCAATATGGCGGCCAATTTGTCCACCTTAAACAAATACCATATAAATTGCCATTGATAATGTCCACAAATTATGATGCAAATTTGAATCAAAGTATGAGAAACGTGGGTTTGACAAATAGAAATGGTATCTTTGTTTTTGGTTTTCACTTGTTTGAAATTGAAGATGGCAGCTAATATCGCTAAGTTCAAAAATCTTTGAAGACGGCTTTATTGAAATTTAGAATTTTAAAAATACTAATAAAACGAAGATAGCAGTTATAAATTTTTAATGATGTCAGACATATTTAATTTGCACTTTTACTTTTCTCGATGCTATTTCTACATGATAAAGTTTAAGATTTAAATTGTCTGAATGTGGTCACATTGGCCGCCATCTTACATTTTAACAAACTAAAGTACCAGCTGTGCGTTTGTGTTGATCAGACACACAATTCTCATTATTTAATGTACACATTAATTATAATTTTGAGATGACATTTTTCAGTTATACAGATGGTAATTTCTAGGGTTTAAAAGAATTTTAAAGGCGGACAAATTGGCAGCCGCATTGATTGAATTTTAAGAATGCTTATCAAACAGAAAGATAGATATGAGTTTTCTTATGGTCAAAGACATATATCTCTTACTTAAATTTATAAATATATATTATTCTATGACTATATACGATTAAATATTACACGTATAAATATTTTTATTTGTTTAAGATCATTGAAATGGCCATGTTGGCTGCCATCTTGGATCTGAAGGAAGATAATGACACAAATTACTCGACAAGCGGTCATAATAGCTATAGAACAACGTTTTATGTTTTTGTTGTTGAGAAATGGTAAAAACCATTTTAATGTTAAAATGACGATCCTGATTTGCATTTTTCATCTTGGGTCGCACGGGACCCCTTATATTCACTAAACTTTTTCCGATTTTCAAAAATAGGATCGGTGCATGTTGGAGGACAAGCAAATAATTTTATGTTAAAAGTGCATTGTAAAATGGTGTCTTGGCGTCATCGCCGGGCCACCAACCTTTGACTTCTGAAAAGTTACATTTTCCTTTATTTCTGATTTTCCTTACCTCCACACATTTTACAATATTCGGTTTTAAAATTAAGGAAATGATGCAGTTTTGAAGAAAAATTCTTGACCTTTGATTTGACCAAACCAAAACACTTTTGCATTGATTCAAATTATTTTTTCTTTCTCTACAGTTTGTAGTCGTTCGTAAAGAGAAGTGAATTGCAGATAAAAACGCACACACACACACACACACACAACACACAGACAGCACAAACAGACACACACACATACAACCTTAACCTACCATTTATGAAACTTAAACATTTTTATGTGTTACAGTATAAGGCGAAGGTGAAAATTCTATTAAGGATCAATGTATGAGACTTTAAAAGAATAAGGAAAACAGAGATGAGAAAGGCGTGCAGAAAGACGATAAATTAAATATATGTATCGTTTTGTGCATTGAAAAATGAACATTTAACTATTCATTTAAAGACATTTTCTATTAAAAAAATCTAGAATCACTCTGCTGAAAATCTTGTTTATGTACACATCCGATATCGATATCATCGACCCCGCGGGCATGTGTCCTATAACATTTTACAATCACGAATGGATTCGTAGCAAGGAACTCCCATTGTGGTGCTTACCTGCGTTTCAAGTGGCTCCTCACACGATTGCTTTCCGTTCTTTGCCCGTGTCAGTGGCTTTAAAGCGAGGTATTTTCAGGTCAGTTCGGACAAAATTTTGATGATCCCTTTTGTGCCCAAACTTGGAGTTGCAGTAAATTGGGGTTTTTTAAGGCATGGGTCGGAGGTAGTTTAGAGAGCTTGTGAATAGAAAAGGGAAGATCACGATATAATAAATGTGCATATGTAGTCGCCATCCATATTGTGTAATTAAAATGTGCGGACGATGCCCGTCGTCGTGTTGTATTTATTATCACATTTAAATTAATTTAACTCCTAGCTGTTGCTATTATTCCTTTAACGTGTACATGGTTTAGTAAGGTACATTAAGAAATCATTCAAACCTTAATTGAATGTGTGGCTATGTCTGAAAGATTAGCATATTTTATTCGAGTAAATGATATATAGTCCCTGTCCATTGCTTCTGTATGAATTGGATGGTTCGATATTATTAATCTTCTGCATGCGTTAATGAAGATGAAACTAATGAGGCCGCTGGCTAGTCTTACGTCAAGTCGGCTGAGTTGGCCCCAAGACTTGACCAAGACGTTTACAAGACACTACAGGATACTCTGACCTTCTTGACGTCATCTTTTCTCACTATGTCAAGTTCATCTCCTCCGCCGTTGTTTTATCATTTAATTGGCATAGACATGCCTGGCCAAATTATAGCCTATTACACCTTTAATGAAACCCTGGAGGACACGACCGGAGTCAATCAAAGTGAACTTTTGCTTCGACGAGCTGGTATATATTTACGCTTTGTCAACGTGAAAACTTATCATAAGACGGCATAGATGTTGAATAGATTTGTGTAAGCCTGCGAAGCAAGTTGCACAGTTAGAAATGTCGGATCATGAAGAAGAGGAGGCTGCCTCAGCTACAGCATCAATTGGGTCAACAGAGGAAGAAGACAGGGAATACGTGGAATATTATGACGACTACTATGATGGAGGTAAGACGCGAGTGAGGAAGTTGAAGGAGGCCTGGAGTCGGAAGTTTAGAGATGTGCATAGAGGTAATAAGGTAACGTCTGGAAATTTAAGATGTCACATATTAACTATGTTGATAACTCCAAAGTATTACCCGTTTCGAGATTTGTTCAAGATAACTATTTCCGAAGATTATGCATATATGCATAGGGGAAAAGTCCATGAATTCGGAATCAAACATTTCATTTTGTATGTGAATGTAATGTAATAAATCAAGACATACACACACACCCACACCTACACCCACACATACACACACACATACACACACACATACACAAAAAAAAAAAAAAAAAAAAAAAAAAAAAAAAAAAAAAAAAAAAAAAAAAAAAAAAAAAAAAAAAAAAAAAAAAAAAAAAAAAAAAAAAAAAAAAAAAAAAAAAATATATATATTATAGTATAGTATAACACAACAATAGCTAAGTTTTAACAAATGGTAGTTGTATGTGTGCGTGTGTAAGAGAGGGAGAGAGAGATAGGGGAGATGCACCATGTTGGCGCAATTTGTTTTAAATTTGTCATTGTAAAGAAGGATAACAAAATGACTCAAACTGTTCAATTTATAAAATTGAAGTGATTATTAAAAGTGTGAAACATTACGCGAGCCTTTTTTCATTATTGAATTTGGGCATCTCTTGAAAAAAATATATCGAGTCGTTAACCTTTTAGTTTCATCTGGGTCATTATGTACAGCTGCAGCTTGCATGGACATTTTTTTAACCTGCATGTCACTCATCTCCTGTCTACATTTGCTAGGTTGCAGTGCTGGAATTTCAATTGGATGCAGGGTATAAAAACGCAAGATTCGTATGCGTATCTTTAAAGTCAAGTCATCAACATTGTAAAAGGGAGTTGAATAAATGCCTCAGCGAGTGTATAATCAATAGTGGAATACACTCAGCATGTTCAATGACAACACGCTTACTTCAAGTTTTTATTTTTTGGATGTGGCTCAGCTATTAATATGTACCTGCAAATTGAAAAAAAAATGAACCCATCACTTCCTATGTTTCGTTTGAATGCCCTCGGTATACAGAGCTGACGTGAACGTATACAGTGCAATAGTTTCTGGAAATAGGCTATAGACACAGAGTTCGATACTCAGATCACATTGAATGTATGGAACAATGAATTGTGTCTCGGAGACAGGCATGGCAGATTTATATGCATTACGGTTTGTGAACACAAAGGCTATCTACTGAAGATGACTTTTACCAAAAGCAATGTAGTTATTTCGTGCCTTCACATCTTCCAAAACCCGCATCTCCCAAGCCCGCACTTTTCAAACACACCACCACCACCACACCACCACTGCCATCACAGATACTTACTCCATAATATTTCGGAACTCACCAAGGACATCCACTTAACTGAGCTCATCAAAGGATTGCTTGCAAACAGGATGCTCTTTGTTCAGCTAGGAGCGAAGAAGAGCCGATGGCGTAGGCTCAGATTGGGCTACCCCAAGGTAGCGTGGTCGCACCTCTCCTGCTCAATATCTATACCAACGACCAACCTAGGAGTGCAGGAACCTGTCGTTTTATCTATACAGACGATCTTGGAATTAGCGCACAAGATGCAGACTTTACAATTGTCGAAGAGAGACTCTCCAAATCTTTGGATGAACTCACTCCTTACTACGAGGAAAACCACCTACGTGCAAATCCATCGAAGACACAGGTGTGTACTTTCCATTTATCGCAACCGTAAAGCTAAACGTCAGCTTAAAGTAACCTGGTCTGGAACACCACTGGGGTACTGTGATAATCATGTCTACCTAGGAGTAACTTTGGACCACACTCTCTCTTATAAGACCCACATCAAGAAGACTTCTTCTTCTTATCGTGTCCAAACACGGTGTTTCTCAAATATGATCCTACAGCCAGAGATGGATACAACGTCCGACTGCTTCACTGAATTCCGCAAGGTCCTTGTCTGTGCATTGTTGCTCCAACAGTGGGCAGACCAAGAGATGTTCCATTGTCTGTAGTGCTGTTCCACAATCCAGAGAGAGTTTCTTAAGCAAAGGCCAACCTCTTGGATCAGTCTCTAAGTAGTTTAAGAGAGTCACATCATGCACATTGTGGAAAGAAAGATTTGCTATCAACCAAGCAACATCTATTTCTATTGAACCTGATGAGCATCTTCCACCTGGAGCTTACTCGACTCCTCATGGGCTGAATGGCGATGTCTCAACAGATTGAGAACCAGAATCGGTCGATTTAAGGTTTCCATCCCTGGAAGCCCTATCAAGATATGTGATTGTGAAACAGCACCACAGGCAATGGAACATCTCTTGGTCAGCCCAATGTAGGAGCAACAATGCGCAGACAAGGACCTTGCGGAATTAATTGAAGCAGCCAGACATTGTACCCACCTCAGGCTGGATCATATTTGAGAATCACTGTTTGGACACGATAAGAAGAACTACCATCAATCACCTTCTCACATGCGCGTTTCTGTTAATGTAAATAGCTATGAAGAAGCCATTCTTCATGCTCCTCTAAAAACCCATTTAATGCATCTGTCTTATTTTCGGCGATAATGTTGGAAATATGCGTTATTTTTAAAAAACTTTTTTTGAGAAAATCAGAAAAATGCCACAAATGCCACACCAAATGGTTAGTAAAATCAGATACAAACGATTTGTTTGTGTTAGTTTTAGCTTATAATAAAAAAATGTTGATTTTGAACCTATAGGCCTATACATTTAAGATTTGAAATTTTCTATATTTGTTTTTTTTTTCCTAAAAAAATACTAAATTCATCAAATAAAAACAAAACAAATGCGATTAAAATGGCTCCAAAATCAGAATGCATCATGCCTATACTGGAATTGGAAACAAATCTGCTCGTTTAGTATTATCTTTGCATAGTGCTGAATGCCTGTGTTGCAGGCTGAATGTCTGTATCTCATATCTTTGCATACAATAGCCAATAAAATGCCAGGGTATAACAACATTGCTATCTACTGAAGATAGCAAAACATATTTTACTATGCCTTCACAATATAAATCCCCACAGACCCCACCATTATGTACATTCAGGTACATACACACCTAAACATGGGTGGGAACTTACTGATGTTTTCTTTGTATTCAATTTTCAAGTGAGGTTGGATTGTGCATGCAAGGGGGTGCGCGCCGCGTGTGTGTGGGGGGGGGGGGGAGGGGTGTGTGGCTGTGTGTGTGGCTGTGTGGGTGTGTGTGTGTGAAAGTGGGTGGTGTGGATAGGTGTTCTTTGTGAAGACATGTCAGTGGAAAATGAAAAAGAATGGAGTAGCAGTGTTTTAGGGAGCATGGATAAATCACCATGACAGAATTGAGGCTTTGCATAAGACAGCTTCATTGGTCACTCATTCACTCTCATTGTATTCTAATCCTTATAACATCCCAATTGTGTAACAATCACACTTACAATGCGTCTATTACATGGCAAGGAGAATCTCTCGTAACTCATCAAATTCATGTCACAGAATCCCCCCGCTATATACGTTAAATCTACTCACATCTAGCTATCAATCCGGGGGCATTCGCTTATTCATTCACGGTTTTTTAAAGTAATATGGCTATGGCAGGTACTCACACTGTGTTATGCTGAAAACAGCGAACTTTGAAGTATTGAAATCTCCCAGGTTGGAAATGTTTTTTTAAAATCCAGAGAAATTGTTGTTATAAAAAGTGTAAGAAAATTTCATGCCTGCATGATGCCTGTCAACATGGTCAACCGCAGGACGATGGAGTTAACTTTAAAAATTCGTCTCCTCCTCGTCTCTCCCTTCTTTTCACCTATCCTTCTGCTTTTCCTTTTTTTAACTCCGAATTTTCGCTGTTTCCACCTCAATTTAGAGTCTTTTCTTTAGTGTCTATCTTTTGATATCATATTATTCTGTGTAAATAAATTATCATTTCAAATCGCATTGGTTGTGTTACGGCGAGAGTGATAAGTATAACACGAATCGTAACTGAATTATTGTTACAATGTCAAGGATAAGGGTACAACACTAAGATACTATGCTGATTTGATTGATTTTTATATAGTGCCATAGTGGCCCAAGGCCAAAAATTTTGACAAAATACACATAAAAAAATAATCTACAATATAAAAAACTTTTTTAAACATTTAAATTGCACAATCGGACTTATAATAATAAGCATAAAACAGTACATAAAAATCAAAATTAAATTATACTGCTAAAATTCACACAACTAAATTAAATCAAGTATAAAATTTAAAAAGTTCTAAGATTCTGCACACCGGCTATTACATTACAATTTATCATGAAAAAAAATTGAACATGTAATAGATGACAGAATAACCCGTGAGGAACAGTTAATTGTTAAATTAATTATTAAGTTAATGAATAAAAGAAGGCACAGGACTATGTTTGAAACGTTCATTTCTCGCTGGGAGTTGAGAGAATCTTTTACAGTCCGAAAGAACACGACCATGAATATGAAACTCTCCTAGTAGGTGGGAGAGCGACATGTACGGTTAAGTGGGAAAGCCCGGCGGCAAACCTCCGACAATGGCCCTCCCTCTACCGAGAGAGTGTTCACAAGCGCAAATTTCAGAGCGTCAGGATTATATGATGAAAACTGCCTCCCCAGGATTATCCTGCACGCCCTTTTTTGAATTGCTTCAATATCATAGCACTGCTTAGCTGATAACCCTGAATGCAATCAACAGCGTACTCGAGAATTGGCCTGATGTAACCGCTGTACACCACCACTGAGCTCATCCGCAGAGAACCCAAAGCGCTTAAGGGTCCGTGCATGAACAACCTGGAATTTGCTTTTGTTAACATATCTTGTCCACATGCACGTTCCATTTAAGATCTTATGAAGCACAGGACCAAGGCACCTTGGCTTCTGTGACATGTGAGGGACAAAAAAAAGGGTGTTGGGTTTTTTGTTGTTTTTTTTTTTTTTGTTCAGTACCATTCTTCAAGCGCGAGTGGTGGTCTGGGTGGTCTTGAAATGAAACTTGGATGGCCTCCTGACACTGGTGGGATTCAACTTCAAGTTATTGTCCCCGGCCCACTCATGAGAAGGCTATCAGATCATCTGGAATGGAACTGGAAAAACGACCCGAAAAGTTCTCAGCAAATTCAGGTCATCACATATCAATTACTGACTGCCAGCATTCTCTGCTGTTTTTACATCATTAATAAGAATTTGAAACCACTAGGGCCATTTTAGTGCCTTGAGCACACCACCTTTCAAACAAACCATCGAGATAAAACATCATTATACTTTACCACAATGTTGACGGTTGCAAGGAAGTCACAAATCCAAGGAACTATGGACCTACGGACACCAATATTGATGATTTACTGATAAGAAGGGTGTGGTCGACAAGATCAAACGCCTTCGAGAAAATCCGGTAATACCAAAGTTCCTAGTTGCGCTTCTCTCAGCTCCATGAAAAAGAAATGAACAAGAGATACTAAATAATGTGCAGTGAACCCCTTAACATTTCCAAATTGATGAATATCAATCGAATTCTGAACATCGTCCAAGACCCAATTTGTAATAAAAACCTTCGAAACTTTTGCAAAAATTGAAAGTCAGGGAAACAGGTCTTAACTTAGCAATAGTTGGGTGGGTACTGCTGGGAATTGGGAACAACTATAGCTTTTTCCATGCACAGGGGACAACTCCTTCTATGTACGAGTTGTTAGAATATCCGTAAAAGGAACACTCAGCTCGTAGGCGAATTCTTTTACCAATTTTGGGGAAATTGTGATATGGACCATAAGAGTTGATGTTTGAAGTTTACGGAGCAGAATAAATAATTTAAATTAAATAATAATAATAAACCTCTTCCACCAGGGATAAATGTGGAGCAGGCACCTCGGCAGGAAGATAAGATGGTAACCTGCTATAGTCAAGGGAATCCAAACAATCAGAGACTTGGACAAAATGTGCTATGGCTGGCATTAGCAATGCTTTGAAATCATTATCTTCAATACCCTGGATGTTGAAATTAGTTCTGCTTGGTACCATTTAGTTACAATCTTATTTGTTGATGCCACCATCCGCGGTTCTGTCTTTTGCAAGTCCCTAATTCTATTAGCATAGTAATTTTGTTTAGCCTTAACAATTGCACGTTTAACAGAGTTCCTAAGTTTCCCATGGTGATGATCATTATTATTAAAGGCTTTCTTGCCGTCCTGAAATCAGCTTTTTAATGCGTGGAGTAAGCCACGGTTTATCTTTATTGTGAACCTTTGTTTTCTAACTGGAAAACATGTGTGATGCAAATTTAAGCATGTCATAAAAAACATCAACCTTATTTTGAGTACCACCACACTCGAGCACCTCATGCCAATTTTGATCTTGATCACCTGACCAAAATGCAAGAATGCCCCGAATTACTGAAGGGACGTGATACATATTTTGAATTTATTTTGAGGTTAACATAAATTTGATTTCCATAACACACAAGCGTGGTCACAATGACCAATTGGTGAAAAGGCTGTGGGCTTGTAATACAAAACTTCAAAGCATGGTTTTGTGAGAATCAAATCAGGTTGCAGTGCCGCGTGTGGGAAGTCAACAGCTGAGATAAATCATTACCCCTGATAATGGGATGCATGTTCATACGATTAAAATCCCCAAGAATATTATACTAATGTCAGGGTACTTGGTGCGCAACATATCCCACTCTGAAGCAGGTGGTCCTAAAGAGGATTTGGTAGGGCGAGTCCGTCGTGATGTATACAGAAAACTGCTATTGCTGAATTACACGTGGAAGCCTTTGTGGTCGGACTTTCACCCAAACACACTCCAATTCAATCAGGAACATGATGCAATCAAATGGATGGATGCAGGAAAAGAATCACTTACAAACACTGCCACTCCTCCACCACGTACAGTGTCCCTGAACTTCGAGACATTAGCATAACCAGGCATATAATGTAATCTAACAAACCAGGCTTACACCACGTTTCAGTTATTACACCGATGTTGTCTCTATTTTGCTGTTCAAAGTGTTCAAAGATTCATGGGTTTCCTCTAATTTGTTCATTATTGACTGGTATTAGAGAGGAAAGATGTTTGATGAAACTCAATGCTGGGATGGTTTTTAATGGTTAGAAGTAGAACTGGGCACGCAGGGTGAGATCGCTACAATGTTGACTGGTCAGGGTTCGTGGGACGAAATTCAAAACTTCTCGGGATTAGCAGATCGATGGTATGACCAACACGGTCATAACAGTTGGTATCAACACAGAGATCTTTCTCCTTATATGGGGAGCACCTCTTCGTACTCGGCGAGCACGATAGAGGAATACCCAAAGATTTGGATGGTTTCAAAAAATTTGCTGGAAATTTGTATTTCCTACAGGGTTTAAGTTCCAATAGTTGTTTTCTGCTATACCTGAGTCGTTATTAAATTCATAGTTGATCTTTGTGACTTGGTGATGAATAATATTATGATGCAGTTCAGAAATATCTGGCAATGTAGCAGTTAAACTTGAAGGTTTCAACCTCTGCAAGCTAGATAGTTCACATCTCTGATGTAAGCCTACAGTATGTTGTAAGGTGCTGTCAAGCTTCTTAATTCTGCACCCTATTTGGCTGGCCTCAAGTTCCGATTTGGTTTCAAATACTGGATCATTATGATCACAATTTGCATGCAGGTACTCACATAACTTATAATAGATGTCAACTTGGTACAAGTAAACAAGACTGGTACACAACAAAAAAGACAAAAATGAGGAAAAACTGGAAACAGAAACATGGTTCTGGCATCAGCTAAACAGCGCCATCACAAACAGCGCCATGCACAAGTATATCAAGCCCATATGAGTTGAATAGTATCCTTATGTGTGTATATACAATGATAGGCAGCTGCATTTGTCCTGGTTTACCCACTATACCAAAATGGCAGACTTTAATGACGTGCCTGAAAGCTACAAATATTTACAATGTTATCTTGCGCGGTGCATCATGAGCGCTCATATCAGATTATGTTTTATTTTGAAACTAACGCTATTTCGTGTTGCTATTATGCTACCAGCTAGCAGGGTTAATACCCACCTCATTCTTAAAGTTTTAGTTTTAGTGTTACTGCAATGCTAGGTCTCAGTAAAATTTTGCCTTTGGCCAATTTTCTTATGAATAATATCAATATCACCTGCATTCCCAACACGGACTGGGGAAAAGCCGAGGAAAATGAACACAATGTTGATTTCCTTCTGAACATCAGGGAACAAAAATCAGGTTTTGAATTCCAGTTTTGTTATTAGAATCCAAAATGCTAGTAACATCCCGTTATAGGAATTTAAAAAATAAAAAGTATGTCTTAATGAGGAGTTGTGAGGCAACGGTACATTAGCTAATTGAGAAATCACAACAATGTTTCCATTCTACGGCCCCCCCCCCCCCCCCCCCCTCATATATCCTTTGTTTTAGTTTATTAGAAATAAAGTTCGGATTCAAACGAGGTGCTGGGTGTTCATGCATTATAATCTTTCAAAACAAATGCCTTACATTTTTAAAGTCTACTACTTAATAACTATGAGTTATTTTTAGAGTATCTGAAGAAACGAAACCCAAATCACTTTTTAATTTTATTAAATCTGCATGCAGACACGTTTTAAAATTATTGACAAATTAGTTAAAAAAGTGAAATGATCTCATTGTTGAGATTCAGTGTTTTGAACACAGAGAGTCAAAAACGACCACCTTGAATTCAATTGTCAATTCATAATACATGTATTGCTATACAGCTCTAACTGAATTCAATCTGTTTTCGTACTACTAACCTACAAATCTTTTCAAAATAATATCCATCCTATAAGCGTGAAATCAATGTAGACTGATTGTATTTTGTATAAGTCGCTTTTAATCGGCCTGACTAATTTATTGCTTGTATTTAAAAAATATAGAAATTACTCAAATATGTGTGTTAGAAAATGGAAAGTATAACGCCAACGGTGCGAGTATAATGTTATTCATTAATTTGATGTGTAATGAGGCGAAGTGAAAAAGCCCGCCTACAAAACGATACTAGTACCTCAACGGGTTTTAACCTTTATGATAACTAAATTCTAGGGTTAATATAATTTTTATCGTTACGTTTAGGATTAGAGAATGCATCGTTTAGGGTAAGACAAAACTATAATGACTAGGATTCGGGTTCCATCGTTTAGGGGTAAGATAAGAGTAATAGGCTAGGATTATTAAAGAAATTCGACGCATGCATGAGGGCCCAAATATGTGACTAAAATTGATAGATCAACAAGAGATACATGGCAATGAGTGTTAATAAGTCACCAAAATATAATCTAAAAAAATCAAACGCTATAGTACTTTTGGTGTTAAGTTTTGCCCTAGTGGATATTGGCATCCACTTTTTCAATGATTTTCACTGAAATGATTTTAGGCTGATTTTGAATATGCTCATGAAAATAAAATTTTTTTAAATGTTTTAACCAAAAAAATGACAAAGTTAATACGTGTGTCGAGTGCACTCGACATCCGCATGCTAAGAGTTAACACACTCAAAAAAGTTGACTCTGCAAGTCCATCGATTTTAAATTGAGACGATATTACCGTGTTGTTCCTAATAAACGCCCCTGCTCTAATAAATGCCCCCCTACAATATTTGGATAAAACAATTCAACAAAATGAGTCAAGCTTACCTAAATCACATGATTTAATGTCCGGGACTGTCGTAATCCGTATCATAATCGCTGTTGTCATCAATGCTTTCTGCTTCACGGCACATCAAAACTTGGACCCACGTGTTGATTATAATAGCCCTGGGTTGAAATCCCCAGACGTACGCACTGAACACCATTTTATAAACTGTGTAAAGTGATTTTTGCGGCGATTTTGACTTTCCATTTTGACTGTAATAAACGCCCCCTTTTTGAAAAATGCACCGCGCCGGGGCGTTTATTAGGAACAATACGGTACTTCATGCATAATTATTACGTTTTTAGAGGTTTCTTGATTGGTGTTAAACCAGTGGCGACATCAGCAAAGTTTGTATTCCTACCCAAATCAAAATGAGACCCCCTTGATTAAGCTATCTTAATTTTCCCAGAAAGAACGTGAATCTTACAAGAACGTCATCCAGTATGAAGGCACTATCAGGACAAATGGGGGGGGGGGGGTGAATATAAGGTTTGACCACCAAACATGGACTACGTTTCATGTTTCAGATCTTTTAAAACAAGGAGTACAGCCATAAAACAAACAAGCAGAATTGAACTCATGCTGTAATCACTTTCACTATAAGGCTATAAAAGTCAGTTTCAAAGCTCGCACGCATTTGATTTTGGGGGTGTGTATTGGCGTGTTTGTTTTCCTGAGTTTTCGTATGTATATATTTTTATTATTGTCCGGAAGAGAAAAGCTAAAGATCTAGATCTTCGCGGGATAAAAAATTTAGTAATACCACCTAAACGAAGTGTAAATTCTTAAACATATATATCATAGTTATAAATAAAAAGCACAAGTCTTTAAATTATAGTGAATTTGTTTTAAATTAAACATAACTTTCACCATGTTAAAAATCTTGTTAGCTTTCCCTTCAAGATTAATCTTATTGCTGTGCCGACATTAGCTAATCATGTAACAATTTTACAATAATTATTTGTGATGTGAAACTATAAAGTGAATCGTATTTTCGCTTAATAGTCAATTAAACAGACAGCCTTTATGTCTGTATGTATGTCGTGGTTTCACACAATTGAAAAAAATAAAAAAATACAATAAATGAATTCTACTTGGGAAGATATAGCCCTTGCAATTAATTACGCTCACAATTCCACAGCGTTGCGAACTTGTATCGCTTCATTTGTTTATTATTTTTTTCAAATGAAAATATTACAAGCGAAACTATTTGAGAACATTTTAGATAAAACACTATGTAATTTGTTTTGTTGAGTAGATCAGTTACATTATAGCATATGGTAATTACACAAAATGTTACACAGCTTCATGCGCATGCGTACTTGAAAGTTCATACCAAAGCTCAAACTCATAATTTATAACTACGAGTCAAATTAAATTGATATAATTATGTTATGAAAAATAGTATTGTTTTATATTCCGAATTGTTATTTATTTGGTAATAAAACATTTTGCTTTTAACAAAATAATCAACAACAAAATAAAAATAACACATACGATAAATATCAAAAGCAACAGCAAACAAATAAAATAATCATTTCACCAAAAATATCTGATATGCTCATGTCTATGACCCTATTCAATTTGTGTAAATAAAAGGCCCACTTATTGTGTTAAATGCAGAATTTATACTTACTTTATTACCTTACTTTAACATAACCAGCCGGTTAGTCGGCCGGCCGCTGTTGACGCAAGCAAGAAAGACCCCCGCGTAAATAGATTAATCATGACAGAAGATTCCACCCGCATCTTTGAAGAGTTTATTCGCATTTTACATTAAAATATTTATGAGTGCCTCGATACATCAGTAACATGCCCTGGGAATATAGCGTCAGCTAGTTGTGTGTGGCGGACACACATTCAGTCACATCAATGTCCTTGGATTCATCGACTCAGTTTAAAGTTGTCCTTGGATTCATCGACTCAGTTTAAAGTAATACATGGCTACTTCCTTTCGCGCAAAACTCGTTACTTTCATAAAAGCAAAAATGTACATGTACCAACAGAAATAAAGAAAAAAAAAACAGGCCAGGTAGCTAGCAATATGGAAGCACATCAAAGTGTCAGTAGAATCAGGATGAGTATTTTGATCGAAGGTTTTTAAAATTATTTTTAAAATATAAAGTGTACTTTCCCCTTTTTTGTGTCGTCTGCAAGAATTGCAGAAATAGGGATTACTCTGGTCGTATATGTATCTGTGTGTGTGTGTGTGTCTGTGGTCAAAATGTTAACCCTTAATATATTGCAAGCTGTATGAGTTCCGTAAGGGTTACGGTGATGTAACTTGGTGGAAAGGAGGGGCGAGGTGGGGTGACATGTTGGTGACCTCATGTGACCTTGGTGACCTCATGTGACATTTGGCCGGTCAAAATGTAAACGCTTAATATATTGCATGCTGTATGAGTTCCATAAGGGCTACGATGATGTAACTGTGGAAAGGAGGGGGTGGGGTGACATGTTGGTGACCTCATGTGACCTTGGTGACCTCATGTGACCTTTTGCCCCATTCATCAACCGCGACGCCAGACGACACTCGCGGTCCGGGGACCGCGATGTAATTTTTAATTTTAAAAGTGTGTATCCCGCACAAATTAAAATCCTATCCCATACCTAATTCGTTCCCAAGCGAACCCAAATCTGGGACTAATACGGTATACTAAGATGGATACGAACCCCCCCCCCCCTGTGTTAAATATGGTCGATCATGCATGTATTGGTCTGTGTATAATAACTTTGGGCACAATGAATGTTAGTTTTGATATATATATAATAGTAGGGTTATAAATCAGAACCCCATTCTAGAAGTTTGGGGAAGAAGGTTTGAAGGTGTTTATCTATAGTTTGAAGGGTGCTGAATCAGAATTTTTGGGGAACTTTGTAAAGTAAGGGGGTAAATTTGTATAGGAGTAAATTTGAAATCAAGTCAAATTGTTTTTAAATATACACCAATGTATTTGTCTCATTATAAGGATTAAAAAAAGGTATAGTTTGTCCAGGTTCCGACCTTTAGTTAAACAAGTATAGCCCTATTAAGGTTCAAGGTCATTCTGGGGGTAAATGTGACCCAGGGTCCGACTTTGTTGAAACTGCTGTCAAATTGTTCGTCTTGCCTTATATTACAATGTTTGGCATTTGGTTTCGTAATTCATGGGCAAAATGTAACAAGGATCTACAGTGGTCTATAGGGTCACCATAACTTGACCTCAAATTGTATACAGAGCTGTCACCCAAAGAATTGAAATTAATTTTCTGCTTCAGTATGACCAGGGAAATAATTTGACACTGGTTTCAACAAAATCTGAGCACTGGATTTTTTTTGCCCCAGAATGACCTTGAACCTTATCAGGGCTGTAGCCGAGTAAGTGTAACTAAAGGTCGGAACCTATACAAACTACCTTTCCAAATCTATATTTTAATTCAATTGTACCCCTGTACAAATTTTACCCCCTTATTTTACAAAGTTTCCCACATTTCCCAGAGAGATCCAGAGGTTGGACCCAAATATTCTGATTCAGCACCCTTCAAACTATATTAAAACATCTTCAAACCTTCTCCCCAAACTTCTAGAATGGGATTCTCGTTCATAACCCTACTATAATTCTAATAGCTATGAGGCAAAATAAAATTCAAGGTCACAATGAGGGGAAAATTTCAAATTTGTCCCTTTGTTATAAATATTGTGTAAAATTGTTCGTGTAATGGTAGGAGACGAAAATACACTGGTTGCACCATTTATGACATTTTATTGCATAATTGGAATGCAAATGTGATGGGGATACAGGGTCTCAGGTTACCGATCATATGTAAGTTTTATATTGAACTCTTAAACAAACAATCTGGTGTGACCAAATACAACCAGTTGAACAAAATCGGATCATTCGGTAAATTTTACTCTTGAACTGTTTATTAAATCTGTATATCAAAAGAGAACAAAATGTACGTTGTTTACCTGAGCAGTAGCCCTATAAATGAGTGTATCGTTTAAATCAATCTGAACAATTACAAATTTAACCTACAATACAAACTTTGCCCCTTATTTCTACATGTTCCACAAGCATGACAAGGTTGATTTTGGTAAAAAAATCCCAGGATATTGACACCAAAGTTTTCTCTGTTCCAATTTGCTTTGGGTTCAAATTATAAAATGATTGGACTATGCAGAGTAATAGAGCTTTTACACAAATCTGCAAGGATTTCTTCTTTCTTCAATTCTATAATATTATGTTTATTTCACTTCCACGTCTTTGGAATGAAATCCCATCTGATTTGCGTGTTGTCAATGATCTTTGTAACTTCAAAGCAGGCTGTAAATCACACTTTTTAAGTTTGCTAAATTAATATTGTTTGAAATAATTGTTGTTTTTCAGTCGTTTTATAATTGATTGATTTTTCACTGTGCATACATTTGCCTCGCCTATTCTTTTGGTTTCCTAAATCAATTTTGATCTTGTTCTCTGTGCATGTATCTTTGTTTTTTTCTTTGGATATGAGAGCACGTTTGTGCATCTGGTTTTTGCCACCCAGTCTCTTATCCAGAAATACTTGCTTTTTTTAATGTATTATATAAATTCTATATGTCTGTTTCTGTATTTTGCAAGTAATTCAATATGTATGATGTATGTATGTATGTAGGTATGTATGTATGTATGTATTATGTATGTATGTATGTATGTGTATGTATGTATGTAGTATGTATGTATGTATGATGTATGTATGTATGTAGTATGTATGTATGTATGTATGTAATGTATGTATGTATGTATGTAGGTATGTATGTATGTATGGATGTATGTATGTATGTATGTGTGTATGTGTGTGTGCATGTGTGTATGTATGTGTGTATGTATGTGTGTATGTATGTGTGTGTGTGTGTAGCGTGAGAGAAAGAGAGATTCTTTGTTTGAGAGTTAATATAAAACTTCCGTAGTTATGGCCAGTAACCTGCCATATAGACCTTGTAGCCAAGTCACATTTGCATTCTAATCATGCAATAAAATGTCATAAATGGTGCAGTATTTTCGTTTTCTGTACCATTAGACAAAACATGGACATATTTAAATTTGAAATTTACCCCGTTGTGACCTTGTATAATCTGACATTGCGCTTTGATATTTTATGATAAGGCGCAATATTTTTGTGTGTATAATATGTAAGTATGTTCGCTAGTGCCTGCTTGGACCATATCTTCATTTTTTCCTATGTCCTCTTAAATGAAAATGAGTGCTCCGTCTGAGACTTCCATCTCCATATTCTCTGCTTTAAAGTTTTATTAGGTTAGCCTAGATCTTCCCGTTTTAAATTTCGAAACTTCACCGCCAGTTCGATCATGACATCTACATAGCCTTAACGATATCTTGGGAATCCCCCATGCGTGTTCAACCATTAATCGCATTCGCATGCTGTGTGCTCGAGTTTTGTCTTATCAACAGAATTAGCGCATTAGAAGGCTCCCATTCAAGATTGTAATTTTGTAATGCGATTGATACCATCGTGGAATACCCCAAAAGAAACAAATAATAAGTAAATGGAGATGAGAAAACGGCGTTTTACTGGATCATGTTTGGTGCACGTTGATTGAAACAATTATCAACTAAGCATAAGTAAAGAATTGGCTAAAGCAGGATTCGGACCGGTGTAGAAGTAATTATTGTCCGGCGTACTCATAGTCCGGGAACAATGGTGAACAATAGGGCAATCGATTCAGTTTCCAGCATGGAAACATGTTGAGGCCTTAGTCCAGCAGTGGACTGACAAAAAGGCTGATGATGATGATTCAGTTGACTCTTCACGCAACGTTAGTTTCATGCTTTATTCCGGTATCGTCTATGGAGCCCCGGACTGTGGCTCCCGCCGGACTATATCTGCTTTCACACCGGTGTGAAAGTAATCATAGTCCGGCAGGTATCATAGTCCGGGCTCCATACGACAACGGAGTAAAGCGTGAAACTAATGTTGCGTGAAGAGTCAACTGAATCGATTGCCCTATTGTTCACCATTGTGAGACCGGCGGACCATATCTCCTGCCACACCGGCAACCTTAGGATTGCAAGACCAGTGCTCGTGCTCTATACCAACTGAGCCCATAAAGCCAACATCTTTACTCTGTTTCAGACTAATCCTAGATAACCTTTACAGAATAAATCGATACTGCTATTGTAAAAATAATCAATGGCTCCGCTCTGGAACGATCGTCACAACTTAAGCTCTTGGAGCATAATTCGTAGTCTTCTTCTTATCGTATCCAAACACAGTGGTTCTCAAATATTATCCAAAGGTAGGTAGGTACATGTCTGGCTGCTTCACTGAATTCTGCAAGGTCCTTATATGTGCTTGTCGCTCTAACATTGGGCAGACCAAGAGATGTTTCATTCTGTGGTGCCGTTCCACAATCTCAGGTAGTGTCCTGATCTGCTTCCAGGTAGCCCCACTTCTGCAAGGACACCTTAGATCGGCCAATTCTGGTTCTCAATCTGTTGAGACATCGCCATTAAGCCCATGAGGAGTCAGCTCCAGGTGGAAGATGCTCACCAGGTTCAATACCAATAGATGTTACTTGGTTGATAGCAAGTCTTTCTTTCCACAACGCGACTCTCCTCTCTTAAACTCCTTAGAGACTGTTTAAAGGGGTTGGACTTTGCTTAAGAAATACCCTCTGGATTTAAGGCGGTTAGCAACTGGTCTCTGTCCGGACATGGGGTGCTTCATTAGACACTTGGCAGCTACGCCCTTGCATGCTCGTACGACGGATGTCCGGTGCAGCAATTCTTGGTAGGACGTATATCCGTTGGAGTTGCATGGGCGAAGACATCCTGTGATAAGCTGGCAGGAGGCATTTAACGCTGGATCAGGCTTCTTGGCATGGGTTGATCTTTCCCATACAGGCCAAGCATACTCTGCACATGGATAGCACAGGGCAAGTGCAGTCGATCTTAGAGTATGTGGGCGAGCACCCCATCTTGTGACAGTGAGTTTGTTCAAGATTATTGCTTGAACATACTTTACTCTTCGTAAATCTGATAAAGAGAGAGAGTGCGGTCCAAGTTAACTCCTAGGTAGACAGGATTATTGCAGTGCTCCAGGGGTGTTTCAGACCAGGTTACTTTAAGCTAACGTTTGGCTTCACGGTTACGTAGATGGAAAGCACGTGGTCAAAATCTCATAAAATGATGCCAATGCTAACTTGTCCATGAGCCAATTTCACCTTCTGGACAACAATGCTTTGTTATTCAGTCATTACAGTCAACCGTGACGTTAGGTATTATTGTCAGAGTGTTATTGGAAAGAGGACATTCTGACCTTTCTTTAGGCATACAATGTTTGATTATGAAATTTGAACTTCGGTTTCCTTTACTTCGATACAGGTTGTATTTGCTTTCCTCCATCTGAATGTTAAGCTGAGGTGATAGAGCATTCGCCTGATGATCAGAAGGTCCCATGCAGGTGAAAATCCTGGATGGTCAATGATTTTTATCTCTATCTAGCGGCCGCAGCCGAGATGCTGTTCACCATGTAGCGCCAAATGCTCCTGTCCATCATTAAGTTGGGGATGTCATATATCTGTGCTTTGGCCATGTGCTCACGCCAGGATATAGGCCAGTCAAAATAGAATTAATGCTGCCTTAACCCAACACTAATTGCAATAGAATCAATTCCAACAGAATTGTATTGAGAATACCTTTAAAAACAACTTATCAAAAGTCTAATAAAATCAAAGGAGTGGAACATATATTTTAAGGGGGTAAGGTTTATACAGGGGTCAAAATATGAAAAGTATCAAAATGCGTCGAAAAGTATGCCAACGTGTTCGTTACATTTCCAGGATTAAAAAAAGTATCTGCAGGTTGTAGTTCAATAGTTAGGAGTCAAAATAGGTTCAATGTCACAATGGGGGTAAATTTTCAGATATATTCGTTCGTTATAAAAATAGTGTCAAATTGTTCGTCTAATGGTACAGAACCCGAAAATATACTGGTTGCACCATCTATAATATTCGTTGCATAATTGGAACGCAAAATGTGAATGGGGACTACAGGGTCTATGGGAGGTCAGTCATAGCTCTGTGATTCTTATATAGAAATTTTCAAACAAGAATCTATTACATTTACTTATCTAGTGGGCAATTTTACCATTTTACAACCCGTCCGATCAAATCGGACCATTCTAAATGAATTTTACCCCATGATGACCTTGAACTGTTATGTGCCTATTGTCTAAAACTATAACGCGTAGATAGTCAAACTATCCGTTTTTTTTGAAACCTTCGGAAGTATCCCAAACAATTGGTACAATCTTTAAAATCAATTCTACAATTTATTTTTTTACCTGTACAACGTTTCCCCCTTATTTAAACATGTCCACTAGTGAATTTTGGTAGACTTTTAATATATTATTTTTTTGGATCATGGCCTCCGTCAGTCGCAAGCGACTATGATACAGCGCCCACATTGAGTCACAGTTAGGTGAACAGCGACGTCTGTGGCTGAAGAGGCCACTCCTAGAGTGGCAGTCTCTGCCACTTCTACCTATTATAGGATGTCACAGCTTGAATATCCAAGGATCTGTGCAGCTTTCTTTTAGCTCGCCGTGCTTCTCACACTGGCTGATTATCTGTTGTTCTCCAAGCTCAAGGTGTTAATTGCTTCACTGTTCTCCGCCAAAGGTGACGATTGTCAGCAAGTTTCTCCCCAGCACCCAATGTCGATGTTCAAGGTACACCTACACGCTTACAAATATCCTTGAGCGGACCAATAGGTCGACCACTTTTCCTCTTGCCAGAATGGTAAGCTCACATACATGAGATCTAAACTTATTACCCGGGCCATCCTCATTCGAACTGAACATGGAATCAGCCACTTCGGGGTCTTGCTTTGGTCTAGAATGTTAATAGAGTGGGGATTCCATTCGATCAGGGCTCTGATTTGGCACCATGTCCTTACAAGTGACACCCAGAATGAGTCTAATACAACGCAGATGGAAGCTGTTGATTTCTTCTGTTTCTTCTCATGCCTAGAGTATTAGCCATGGGGGTTCTCACTGCCATAACAGTAATGTGCTGAAAGCATGCGTTGGTAAAACCCTCCAGGGCAAAAAACTATCAAATCTGCTTCAAAAGGGGGATCTACCACCTACCCCTAATCTTATGATTGCAGATCAAGTACTTGAAGTGGTGTTACTGAGACCAAGCTTCTTAGACTGCTAATCCCAATCTGAATCCATTTCTTGGCAATCTTCAGGTAATACATGGTTAGGTAAGCAATGGTAGATTAGATGTTACATGTGGAGCAGATTAAAAAGCGTTTTGGTCGCCAACCCTCAGACTTGGTTCAATATTCACAGTTATGCAGGGCCGGTTTTGGATTGCCCACCCCGGTCTGGCATAACAATCTCACTGATGCCCAGACGAACCAAATTAAAAGAGTTCAAAAGCGTGCCCTCCGTATATCCTTGGCACTCACTAATCAACTTATTGTGAAGCTCTGGCTAAATTAGGTTTGAAGTCACTGTGCTGAAGAAAGATCCAACTGTGTAAACAGTTTGCCATTAAATGTGTCAATCAGATAGCATGCAAAAATCCTGGTGCCCTCACAGTGCTAGTACTCATGGCATGAATCTTAGGTGTACTAGAAAGTACCAAGAGGACAGGTATGAACCAACAGATATGGAAATAGGCAATTCCAGCCCTTTAACAAGACTGTTAAAGGTTATTGTGCAATGAGTGAAGTTGTGCAAAGGTTTCACATATCATTGCCTGGTCAAACTATAAATGGAGTGCAATATTGCTTTTGATGATACTACATGTCAGGTTGTGTGTAAGTAAGTTAATATATTAGTTAGTGAGTGAGTCTTGAGTGAATTAGTGAGTGAGTGAGTAGTGAGTGAGTGTTGAGAGAGTGAGTGTGAGTGAATCTCAGTGAGTGAGAGGGTGAGTGAATGAGGAGTGTGAGTGATTGTTGGATAGTGAGTGAGTGAATGAAGTGAGTGATGTGTGAGTGTGATGAGTGAGTGGTGAGCAAGTGAGCGACAGATCAAGTATGAAATAATATGGTGTGTTGATATATGTGTATTAATAGTTTTTTTTTTTTATTGTGTATTTTTACTGCTTGTTTTTTGTCTAAATCTTGATGTATTCTTATGTTTTGTAAATCATGCATTCAAGCTTTTTGTGGCTCTGCCATTTGATTTTCTATAAAAATGAAATGAAATGAAATGCTTCTCAAATGCTGATGATCTGTTGTTCTCCAAGCTCAAGGTGTTGCCTTCAACTGTTCCTCCGCCAAAGGTGACGAATGTCAGGCAAGTTTCCCCAGCACCCAATGGGTTCGATGTTCATGGTACACATATCCCGCTTACAAATATTTGTAAGCGGATCAGGTTCTACCAACTTCCTCTTTCGCAGATGGAAGCTCATCATCTATCTCTTTTCGGTAACGGCCATCCTCCTTCGACGGATACTGGGCCCAGCATCGGAGTCTGCGTTGTTTAAGAAATGTATCGATGGTGGGGAGTCCAATTCGAGCCAGGAGCTTTGAATTTGGCACCATGTCCTTCCAAGTGACACTCAGAATGCGTCTAATACAGCTCATATGGAACAAGCTGGTTTGAGTTCTTCTCTGCCTAGAGTATGTAGTCGATGTCTCACTGCCATACAGTAATGTGATGATGATGCAGGCTTTGTAAACTGCTGCCCTTGTCTTAATGGACAGCTTCGGGATTTTCCACACGGACGCGTTGTAAGCCGGGCAAGAGTAGCTTCAGCTTTACCATGCGTTTTTGCCCATTTCTGCTGCCTCGAGAGACAGACTGTCACTAATGGTGGACCCTAGGTAGGTGAATTCCTGACCAACCTCAAGTGTGTAATTGTCGATTGGTGATGACAGGTGGTTCTGGAGCATCTTTGGCAAGGACATTAGTCTTTTTCAAACTGATGACAAGTCCAAAGTCCTTACAAGCTTGTGAGAATCGATCTATGAGCATCTATAGTCCCTGCTTGGAATGTGAAGTAATGGCAGCAGCATCAATCACAAACAACATGTACGGAAACAAAAAAAAAATCACTAGCTGACGACCCTTTGTCTTAGCTCTAGGCGTGCAGGATTGAAGACCGACCAATCAGAACCTGTGTGCAGGTCGATGGCTTCTGTGGCTGTACCGACTGCTAGCTTCAGAAGTACTGTAAAGAATATCCCAAAGAGCGTTTGGGCCACAACACATCCTTGCTTAACACCACTCTGCGAATGTTTCAAAACGGCTTCGATAGGCTTCGTCAAACTGTACCGTTGGCTTTCATGTCTGTGGAAGATCTGATGATGCTCGGAAGCCTTTGGTGGACAGCCAATCTATCTTCTGGAGGATTTGGAACAGTCCATTCCCTCAACCAGGTCAAAGGCTTGGTCAGGTCTTATGAACGCAATGTAGAGTGGCTTCTGTTGTTCTCTGCACTTCTCCTGTAGGTGGCGTATGGGAGAAGATCAATCGTCGTAGATCTGCCAGCACGAAATCCCACTGAGGACTCATGATACACCCTTTTCAGCCAGGACTTGAAGACGCATCAAACGCAACACGGGCAAAACCTTGCCGACAAACTAAGAGGGGAATACCCCCTGTAATTGTTGCATCACTTCTTCACACACTTTGTTATTGTAGAGGTTGATGATCTTTGAGTCGCTCATGTTCCTGTGGTACAGCTCCTTCCTCCCAGCATTGCAAGAACTAATTGTTATTGGGTGAAGCAGAGAGCTTTTGCATCATTTGATCAAGTCTGGTGGTATTCCCATCATTCCCCAGGGCTTTTCCGGATGATAGACTGTCGATGGCCTTGTCAATTCATCCACTGTAGGTACAGCATCTAGGTCAGCCCATTGTAGGAAGACTCTTTATCTTGTCAGGGCTTGGTTTTAGACATCCTTTTCTGTAGAGTAGAGTTCAGAAAAGTGTTCCACCCAGCGCTCCTTCTGCTTACTTCTGTCTGTGAATACTTCACCACTGGATGACTTAAGGGGCGCTGTTTTGGCACTGGAGATGGCCCAGGGCCCCGACAGCCTCTTTATTCCATCAGACATCCTCTTGATGTGCCGTTGCAGAAGCGGTTGGTATTTCTTCGCTCAGCTCAAGCCAGTATTCATTGGCCCAACACTGCCGTTCCTTCCGCTGAAACTTCCCTGCTAGCTGCTTGAAGCACTCTCATTTTGTAGGGTGGAAGGTGACTCTTATACTCCCTGAACGCTGCCTCTTTTTAGCTTCAATGACTGTAGGTAGTGAGCCTGACTTGGCCTCAACCAATCGTTGTTCTGCTTGGATTTCTTCCAAATATACAGAATGCTGAGCTCTGAATTGTCTCACGAAGATGATTCCATTTTTTCTGTTTCAGTATCACCTGATGGCCCAGCCAAGCCATGGCTGCCTTGAGGAAACAATCAATTGCTCACTCTGTCCGGCTTGCTGCATCGTGAGGGTATTGATGCGTGGTTTACCAGCTTGTTTAGAGCGTATCCTCTTTTGGTTGGCAGTCGATCTTAACAGCAGACCAGGCATGGATCTGTATCAACAGCTGGCACTATGGTAAGAAGTGAGGTTGATGGCATTTATGAAAGATCGCCTTGTGATGATCAGGTCAAGGTGATGCCAGTGCTTGAAGCTGGGTGACGCCAGGATACTTTGTCCTGAGGTTTGGTCTTGAAAAGGTGTTGGTCACACACCAGATTATAGTAGGAGCACAGTTCAAGAGACGTTGTCCATTTTCATTGGTCCTTACGATACCAAAGTGTCCAAGGCAAGATTGCCAGGACTCGTGGTAGAACCCACTCTCGCAATGAAATCACCCAGGAGAAGGTGTTCATCACTTGGGATACCCTTGATTCCAGCTTCAAGGTTGTCATGAATTCATCCTTGGGCTTCAAAGTGAAGTCAAGGTTGGAGCATAAAACACTGATGAGGGAGACTGGGCCACATCGCTGGTGTGAAGGCGAGTGGTCAGAAGGCGTTCTGATCCACCTTTACCAGGCTCCACTGAACGCAGTAAGGAGTTACTAACTTGCAAAAGCGCACGCCAAGTTCACGAGGTTCTTCTGCTTGATTTTTCCCTTGCCAAAGAATGTGTAGTCCCCTTTTCCGTGAGTGTACTTAATCTGCTAGAGACGTGTTTCTTGTAAGGTGGCTATGTCGACTTGACGTCCTTAGGACTCATTTTTAATGATGGCTGTCTTGCGAATATCATTGATATCTTTGTAGATTGTCACTTTAAAAAACCAGGGTCAGGGTACGCAACATTCCAACATCCCAGCTTGATGGGAGTTTCTTCTTGGTTTTCTTATCTTGATTGCCAGGTGGCAGTAGTTTGCGTCCAGCTTTTCATGAATGTCTCCCACTATCCCCATGCACCCTATGAGGAAAACTACCTGGTGGCGGGACATCACCCAATTGGCTGAGGGCTGCCCAACTTAAGGTGGGCGGTAGCTGTCCAGTGATATGCGATGATCTCTCCCCCACCGTCGGAAGTAGCCCCTGGGTGCTCTGCTCTACGCCAATCGAGCAAAGTAGCTTAAAACCAGTAACTGCTACTTCCCGTATTGGTTCTACGCTATGAAGCCGACGGCTGGAGTGTCCTCTTCCAGGCGCAAAGCCAGGGCCATTGCTATGGAGATCCGTATGTTTCCCATGCACATGAATCCTCCCCCTCTCCACGCTGAAAGACAATCCAAGGAACGTCGAGAACCGTAAGTTTGGTGGCCATGCAGCGTCGCAGAGTTGCCGAACCGGTGCTAAGTAGAGCAGTCCGTTGCCTACGGACTCCACTCCCGGATTTATCACTCAGGGGTGTCTCCCAAGCCTTTCTTGCAATCAGTGAGTCTACAAGCAGCAATTACTATAAAGTTGGGAACAACGGGCCGTTGAACCTGGTGTTTCTTCTGCCCTTAATGCTGGTATGTTCACATCATATAGGTTTATTTAATGGCCTAATCACAATCACGATCCTAACCTACTAAGGATATAAAGGAATGTACAGCATTTGGTCCAGTTGCCAACCAAAACCGGAGTTATGGCGATCCACCTGTCCACCAACCACGACCATTTTTGTGCGTATTTCCACGCAAAGTCAAATGTATTGTTTTGTTGGTAGCAGGGACTCTGACCATTCCAGGCACAGGTGCCTTTGACCCTACCTAACTTATGTTAATCCCTAAACCTAGGCAACTGAATGCTGATAAGAAATAAGAACTAGAAAGGAGGAAAAAGAGCTATGGGAGGTAGAGGTCGCTCAAAAGCCCTCACCGTGAATAGACACAAATCCAGCCCCACCACCACAGTATATTTAATTCCCCTTATTAGCACAAATTGTTTCTTTTGGCAATTTGTGTTGGGTCAAATCAAAAATTACTGGATTATTATGTTTGTACACGCATGAGAAGCCTGGTGTATGTGTCATCCAGTCCTATCCTGTAGCTCTTTCTTTCTTCTTCTTCACGGTGGGAAACTCAACTAAACAATGGAGAACAACGATGGTAAGGACGTGGCAACGCGAGAGCAGACATAAAACGTCGAGTTGATGACGACACCACCCCGCGTCGAGTTTGACACAACTGCGTCGAGTTTGACTCAACCGCGTCGAGTTTGTCACAACTGCGTCGAGTTTGTCACAACTGCGTCGAGTTTGTCACAACTGCGTCGAGTTTGTCACAACTGCGTCGAGTTTGACACAACCGCTTTCGAGTTTGAACAACAAACCGCGGCGAGTTGTAACACCGCGGTCGAGTTTTGACAACAAACTCTTGGCGAGTTGGTAACAACCACGGCGAATTTGTAACGTATGTCCGCTCTTGCGTGCATGCCATAGTAGGGACACTCATCAAGGGACACTGATTTCACGCACCTGGTTCCCAACACTTTAAGTTTAAACCTAATTAAAAACACCTCCTATCATGAAGTCTGAATCGTGAGCATGATGTAAGTCCAAGTGTTTATTAAGTCTAGTCGATCACATTTTTTATAGATTTTACGCACCATATACCAACTGTGCGTATGAGTATACGTGGAGCGAATAATGAAACGCTTAATTACCCTGTCGGTTTTAAAGGTGGCCATTTGACTGGAATCATCGGATCTGACTAGATATACATACTCTTCAAAATTGTTTTAGAACATATTTTTAGTTTCTCATCCCTATTGTATTCTTGCAAATTTTACAAGTTATTTTGCAGTTTTACGCGTTTTGGACGCTTTCTTAATGCCACTTTGACTCCATCTTGCATTTGAACTCAGATGGTAACATAATATGAGTTTAACTCGACTTAGGTCAATTGTTAGTTCTGACCGGGGATATAAGGGAAATTAACACATGGAATTCTTTTGTAGGCCAAGACACCTTAAAATTCACTCTTACTCTAATTTACTAAAGATTTATGTATTCGTTCTAAATTCCTAAGATAGTCCCACTGGCAGTCATTTGGTTGCTTAGACTAAAACGTCCCTCAGGTTTGATCAAATATACATAATGACGTAGAATGCGATGCATGCATTATACATAACAACTGGAAAGCACTCGGGTTTTTTTTATCATGATTATCATTAACAGGTACTACTCCAAGCTTAAAGTTTGAAATTAAAATCAGTGTAAAAAATATATTGCTATCGACCGAAAGACAGCATACTCAAAATTGCAATGCAAAACAAACTCTGCGTAATCGTACTTTAGTACATTCTCCGTAGGTTAGAGATGTTCATTAATTATATGCCGGAGTCTGGATGGAAGATTTGAGGGGGAATTCGAACCAAGAAAGTCCCTTTTAACAAGACAACCAATCGCTTAGTGAGGATGTTAGCACTTAATAAGTGAAGTGTAAATAATTTGAGACACACCACCCACTCTGTGCCTGGCTGATTTTGCTTGCTGCGCATATGCTCTAGGGTACTTGCAACTTTGTGCTTTAATCCACTCCGACTTTATTACCATCTTCGCTGAAAAAAAAAACTTTGCGAGGGGGGGGAGTAAATTAACGGTCGTGAAAAAAAACGGACACCGCTGTACTCATTCATAGTATAACAATTTCGTGTTTGTACAATTTGACTGAATGGATGTATCGATGTAGTCGCCTATAGGAGGGTCGTCGAGTGGCCAAATTGTGTAATCACGTATTTCAATACGGAATAAACGGAATAAAACACAATCTCATCATAGTGCGCAGTCACACTCCATAGAAAACTTGGCACTCGCCAGTAGTTGAATGGGCCATAGATACGATTTGCCCTCCCATCCTCGGGAAGTTTTTTAAAATAAATTGAATTTAATCGATGGGCAGTGGCGCATCAGACCTTTGCAAAAATGGGGGGGGGCAGACGGGTGCCGAGGCCTTTTCCGAGGGGCGAATTTGGGTCCCTCCGCCATAGACACTGTACAAAAAGTTAGTTCTGGGGGGGTGCTGCTGCCGGGGTGGTGGGGGGGGGGGGGGTTTTCTGAGCAGAGGGCGCCACTGTAACTAGGCCTGGTAAACGCCTATCTTTTAGTACGTTTAATATAAGGACCACGGGCCAAAAATAGGGTCCATACAAGATAGACAAAGACACTGTTGTCTCGAAACTGCCTGGTTCCTTGATGTCAACCATTTCCATACCATGGGAAACATTAGCCAGGGATCGAGCAAGGACCGACCAAGACAGAACACCGGCCACTGTGTCTCAGTACAGTCCCCCAATTGACGTTAAGAAATTTCCACTGAGTTGCCAGGTGGGGAAATGAATGTTTTCATTGATAATTTTGAAGCAAGTTGAAGGTATTCATGTATAATGTTGCAGCCCTGTGTGTTTTGTATATGTAAACAACTATGCAATCTACTATGTCTGATTCTTTTTTAATTATTGGTATATTGGTCCAAGGCATTTTTTTTCATTTGGTTAGTATCGTTGCAGACAACATTCAGTATGTTTAGTTCTATCAACAAATAGGTTTGCATAATGATTTCAAGTGCCAGTTATATTTTATTTTTTATTTAATCGATCGTGTTAGTTACTGAAGATGTTCAAACATAAGTAAAAACACTTCTTAAAATGAGCCTACAATGGACACTACGAAAGCAACTATAAAAATAGTGCCTTCCCTATATTTATGCGTTTTATAACCACTTAAGATCAAAGATAAAGCATGTATCTATTCATTAGACCTTAAATTATTTATGCTCTTCAGAGTTTGTTATTTTGCGTTACAAAACTAAATAGTGATAATATGAAAACTAGTCTGTCATTGCGTCATATGCCTATTCATCCAATGTGTTACCTTTACAAGTCAAAATTCTTTCCATATTTACCAGCGGCAAAAATCCAACCAGTGGGGAAGCCAACGTAGGAACAGATTGGCCCCCTTGACTGCCTACGTAAACTACAGATGGTGACCTAATTTGTTGGATGTAAACAAACGTTGGAAAGTGGGTTGACTTGAGGTTCATATAAACTTGGAAAAAGACCGAGAGTCTAAGGTTAGCGAGACATAATTTGGCCCGGGGTCCTAATATAGATGAGTTGATGTGACGTCAACGCGCGGCAACGAAAAAAGAACTGACCGGCAGTATGCGTGTGAGCACGTGCAGGGCTTGTGCTTTTTAATTTCGCGATCAATCAGGCGTGATATTGAATGTTGTAACTATATGGGCATATTCTTCCCACCTCCAACATGTCATAAGACCAGGTGTTAACATTATGTCACCTCATATATATAGTCGAGCAGCCGTTTTTATAGCGCCCTGCGTAGTTGGGGTAGCATTGTTATGATAATAGCGTGGATTTTTTCACGACAAGATTTTTTTAGCGCCTTTGAGCAACAAACAGCTGCTTGTGGAATGGAAATAACAATGGAAACAATAGAAACTTGAAATAACAAAATAAAAAATAAACATAACATTTAAAGAATATACGATAATTCATGGCCTCCGTCGGTCGCAAGCGACTATGGATAAGCGCCCACATTAAGTCACAGGTTAGGTGAACAGCGACGTCTGTGGCTGAAGAGGCCAATCCTAAAGTGGCAGGTCTCTGCCACAGGGGCCGGCATATATGGATGTATCCAGCTTGACTATCCAAGGATCTGTGCAGCATTTATCTTTTAGCTCGCTGCTTTTCCAAACTGGCTGATGATATGTTGTTCTCCAAGCTCAAGGTGTTGCTTCATGTTCTCCGCCAAGGTGACGATTGTCAGCAAGTGTCTCCCTAGCACCCCATGTCGATGTTCAGGGTACACTATCACGCTTTACAAATATTCCTTGTAGGCGAGCATGGGTTCGACACTTCCTCTTGCAGATGTAAGCTCATGCATACATGATTATCTTTCGGTAGACGGCCGTCCTCCATTCGACGGACACGGCCCAGCCATCGGAGTCTGCTTTGTCAAAGAAATGTATAGATGGTGGGGAGTCCAATCGAGTAAGGAGACTAATGAATTTTGCACCCTGTCCTTTCCAAGTGACACCAAGAATGCGTCTAATTACAGCGCAGATGGAAGCTGTTGACTTTCTTCTAATCATGCCTAGAGTATGTAGTCAATGTCTCACTACCATACTGTAATGTGCTGATGATGCGTTGTAAACTGCTGCCTTTGTCTTAATGGAAGCTTCGGATTTTCCCACACACGCGCCGTAAGCCGGGCAAGAGTAGCTGCAGCTTTACCAATGCGGTTTCCGCTTCTGCCTCGAGAGACAGACTGTCACTGATGGTGGACCTAGTAGGTGAAGCTCTGAACAACCTCAAGTGTGTAATTGTCGATTGTGATGACAGGTGTTCTTGAGCATTCTGGGGCAAGGAATTAGTCTTCTTCAAAACTGGATGGACAAGTCCGAAGTCCTTACATGCCGTGAGAAGCGATCTATGAGCAGCTGAGTTCCTGCTTGGAATGTTAAGAATGGCCAGCATCATCAGCTAACAACATGTCACGAATCACATCTGACGAAACTTTGTCTTAGCTCTAAGGCGTGCAGGATTGAGGAGCCGCCATCAGACCGGTGTGGGATGTAAGAGGCCTTTCTGTGGCTGTACCGAATGCTTGCTGCAGACGTGACTGAAAAGAATATCTCAAAGAGCGTTTGGGGCCAAAAAAACATCCTTGATTTACATCAATGCGAATGTAAACGGCTATGATAACTGCCGTCAAACTGTAACGTTGTTTCATGTCGGTGTGGAAAGATATGATGATGCTCAGAAAAGCTGGTGGACAGCCAATCTTCTGGAGAATTTGGAACAGTCCATTCCTGCTAACCCCCCAGGGTTTTTTTTTTCCAAGGCTTTGTCAGGTCTATGAAAGCCCAATGTAGCGTGGCTTCTGTTGTTCTCTTCACTTCTCCTGTAGTTGGCGTAGGGAGAAGATCTATCGATCGTGAATCTGCCAGCACGAAATCCGCCCTGAGGAATCGGATACACCCTTTCAGCCAGGACTGAAGACGCGTCAACCGCACACGGGCAAAAATTTGCGAACAATACTAGGGTGGGAAGGGGGGGAAATACCCCTGTAATTGTTGCATCACTTCTTTTCACCTGTGTTCTTGAATGGTGATGATCTTTTGAGTCAGGCGAATGTCCTTGTGGTACAGCTCCTTCTCCCAAGCATTGACAGAAGAACTTCATGTAGGGGTTGAAGCAGAGAGGCTTTACAGCATTTGATTTCAAGTCTGGTGTATTCCATCATTCCCGGGGCTTTGCGGATGATAGACTGTCGAGGGCCATGTCAAGTTCATCCACTGTAGGTACAGCATCTAGGGCAGCCCATGGTAGGACGACTCTTGATCTTGCAAGGGCTGAGGTTGTGGTACATCCTTTTCTGTAGAGTAGAGCTCAGAAAAGTGTTCAACCCAGCGCTCCATCTGCTACTTCAGTCTGTGATGGACTTCACCACTGGATGACTTGAGGGGCGATTGTTTTGCACTAGATGGCCCGACAGGCTTATTTATTCAATCATAACATCGCTTGATGTTGCCCGTGCAGAAGAGCAGAGTTTGTATTTCTTCGATTCAGCTCCAGCCAGTAATCATTGGCACACTGCCTTGCCTTCTCCGCTGTGAACTTCACTTCTGCTGCGTGAAGCAACTCTCAGGTTGTGTTGGGAAGGTGAACTCACTGAAACCCAGCTTGCTCTTTTGGCTTCAATGACTGGAGTTAGTAGGCCTGACTTGGCCTCAAACCAATCATTGTGTTTGACTGGGATTTCCTTTCCAAAGATACAGAATGCTGAGCTCTCAATTGTCTCACGAAGATGAGTCATTTTCTGTTGCAGTATCACCTGATGGACCAGCAAAGCCCATGTAGCTTGATGGAAACACACAAAATGATCAACTCTGTCCGCTTGCTGCATCGTGAGGGTATTGATGCGTGGTTTACCAGCTATGTTTAGAGCGGTGCATCCTGTTTGGTTGCTGTCGAATGATACAGCAGACCAAGGAATGCTTGTATCACAGTGTCCAATATGGTACGACCTAGTGGGTTGATGGCATACTGATAAAAGATCGCCTTGTGATGACCAGGTCAAATTGATGCCAGTGCTTGGAGCGTGGGTGACGCCAGGATACTTTGTGATGCCGGTTGGTCTTGAAAAAGGTGTTGGTCACACAAGATTATAGTAGGAGCACCAGTTCCAGAAGACGTTGTCCATTGTCATCGGTCTCTTAACGAACAAAGGGTCCAAGGCAAGATGCCCAGGACTCGTGGTTAAGAAACACCTCTCGCATGTGAAATCACCCAGGAGACAGGATGGTGTTCATCACTTGGGATACACTTGATTACAGCTTCAAGGGTGTCATAGAATCACCTGGCTTCGAAGTGGAAGTCAGGGTTTGGGCATAAACACTGATGCTGAGGGAGACGGGGGCCATCGCTGTGTGAAGGCGAAGTGCCAGAAGGCGTTCTGATCCACCGTACCAGGCTTCACTGAACTCAGTAAGGAGTAACTAACTGCAAAACCACACGCCAAAATTCACGAGGTTTCTTTCTGCGGAGTATTCCTTGCCAAAAAAAAGAATGTGTATCCTTTCCGTGAGTGTACCCGAATCTGCTAGACGAGTTTCTTGTAAGGTGGCTATGCCGACTGAAGTCTTAGAGCTCATTATTAATGATGGCTGTCTTGCGGGTATCATGGATGTCTTTGAGATTGTCACTTTAACCAGGCTGTCATGGTACGATATTCAAAACATCCCAGCTTGAGGGGAGTGTCTCTTGGAATTCTATCTTGATTGCCGGTTGCAGTAGTTGCAGTTCAGCTTTTCATGAATGTCTCCACTATCCCCATGCCCTATGAGGAGACTAACTGTTTGGCGGGACAGCACCCAATTGGCTAAGGGCCTGCCCAGCTTAAGGCGGGCGTAGCTGTCAAGTGAGATGCGACGATCTCGCCCACCGCCGGAAGTAGCCCCTGGCGCTATGCTCTACGCCAATCAAGGAAAGTAGCTTAAAACCGGAAACTGCTATTCCCGTGTTGGTTCTACGCTATGAAGCGAATCTGGAGGTCCTCTCCAGGTCGCAAAGCCAGGGACAATTGTATGGAGCTAGTATGTGCCCATGCAATTGAATCCCCCGCTCCACGGCAAGGAAGACAAATCCCAAGGAACGTCGAGAAACGAGACAGTTTTGTGCAGCCAGCGTCCGCGGAGTTGCCGAACTGGTGTTGAGTAGAGCAGTCAGTCGCATACGGGACTACAACTCCGGATTTATCCTCAGGGTTGTCTCCCAAGCCTTTCCTGCAATAAGGTAAGTCTACAAGGCAGCGATACGATAAAGTCTTGGAACACAATGGCCGTTGAACCTGGTGGGTTTCTTACGCCTTAATGCTGGTATGCTTCAGCCAGCTTGAGGTATATTTAATGGCCTGAATCACGGGCCCTACCTAAAGGATATAACGGAAAGTTGGGACAGCATTTGGTCCAGGTGCCAACCAAACCGGGGTATGGCGATCCACCTGGCCACCAACAACCGACCATTTTGTGAGTATGACACGCAGGTCAAGTATTGTTGTCTCAGGGACTCTGAAAATTCCAGGGCACAGGTGCTTTTGACCCTACCTAACTGATGTTAATCCACTAACCGAGGCAACTGGAATTGCTGAGAAGAAATAAGAACTAGAAAAGGAGGAAAAAAGGCTATGAGGTTAGAGGTCGCTCAAAATCCTCACTTGGAATTTAGACACAAATCCAAGCCACCACCTCGACGAAAACAGAAAAAACAAAAAAATCAAAACGGCGGACACAATTTTCACAAACTTAATTTGGGAATATTTGTACCACTGACTTTAGTTCCTGTGTCAATTTTACGAAATTCCATTGCGGGGCAATATGATTTTTCTTCAAACTAGTTAAATAATGTATTAAATTTAAAAGAACTTTCAGATTGCGAAACATTTACACCTGGAAATTGTTTGCTGTATACGAAGTAGACTAGTGAAAGTCCGACAAGATTGCTTGTGATTGTAAAACATACGGAATGTATATCCCAACAAATCGCGAGTTCATCGCTATTCTTAAAAAGGAACAAAGAAAAGAGAAAACAATACTACACATTAAACAGCTTATATCTTGATTAGATTTTTATCTTCTTTAACAGCGTCATCAAACACAAAAACAAAATACATTAATAGAAACAGACATTATGGAGGAATGACCAAAAGGCCAATAAGACCAAGACTGGGGTAACCTCTAAAGTTAACGTTAAAACATATCTTAAAACAAGGAACCCTTACTCAATAAAAACGAGTAAAGAACAATGATCAATGCACCAATGATTAGAATTACTCAAATTGCCATCCACAGTTATTGTATAGTAGAAATAGGACAATGCTAAAAAACATTGTTTGTATTTGGAAAGAAGTTCACGTTTAAATAGTCTGCAAAATGGAGTTACTGATTTCGAATTTTTGAGATTTTGCGCCAAAGTATTCCATAAATAGGTCCTGAAGTCCGCACAGATTGATCAAAACTTTATTATTTCTCGTAAGATTATAATTGTTATTTCTCGTGCTATATTATGAATGTCAGACCGTTTTGTAAAAGCCTTTAAATATACTTGTCAATTGGTTGATCTCTAGTTTGTATATAATTCAAAGAGTTATTATCTGGCGAATAAGGGTGCAGTATGGCCTCTGTAATGGCTATTTGATATTGTTCTCACTGCCCATTTTTGAAGCTTTATTAGTTTATCTAAGTACGTTTTACAACTATTGCCCCATATTAAGATTCCATAATTAATATAAGGTAAGATGAAAGTAGTATAATGAGTGAAGTATACATTCCAGTATAAAGTGTTTTAGTTTGTTTAAAATACCAATATTTCTTGAGATTATTTTAGATATATTATCAATGTGACATTTCCAAGTTTAGATTTTACTCTTTCAAGATCTGTGTTATCTAAAGACAAACTTTTTTTTGCCTTAACAACCGCGCTTGAACTCACTGTACTAGTTCATAGAGAGCGCTACACCGTATACAACGAAAAAAAGAACGACAAAAAACATAGAGCTTGCGACCTGCCCCAAAACACAAGTTGATAAAATACCCAATAGTGGCTTACGTACAAATTCGTGGCAGGCTGTTGAGCTACTTTACTCGGTCGTTAGCTGTACATTATGAATCAATAGCCTCACACGATGTAGGCTAAGCCTTGTAAACCAACAAAAAATCAAAATATGTATTTAGCAATACAGACTGGTCCATTTTGACCATCTGATGTGGCTGTGGGAGGTCCCATGGCTCCACTCCCATGATCCATACATAATCTCGTTCAAATCATTATTTACTCATACCATCAGAAACAGCCTTTACAGGATATGAAGTTTTCATCTTGATAGATTGGCCTTCACTCCAAAACCCCATCTGTAAAGTTTCGCGCCGATATTTCAATCCGTTTTGATGCGAGAGTTAAAAACGTGATTTTGTAAGCCCCATAGAGTACTGTGTAAAATTAATTTGGTCGACCAAAATGGGGCACATTTTCGCTCATAACTTCCAAACCAAACATTCCTTGGCTCTAAGATTTCACACGGTAAATGAGAAAAATAGTAGCTTTCTTCTGATACCAAAATGTTGACCACTTCCGGTAAAATCTGGGGCTTCTAGGGACGAGGCTATTAGCGATCGGGCCATGCACCTTTAACTCTCCAACTACAATGGTTTAGGAATGAGAATTGCTTGTCAAGCCTAGGCTTCGTGATCGCGTGTTAATGTAATGGCGGGGTAAAAATTTAGGATTTCTTGGCCGTCTCATCTTCCGAGTGCGTCATAGCATTCAGTTTGCTGCCCTCTATCTGTAAACCAAAAACAAAACTAAACGATAAGAAACTAATATAATAGTTCTCTGGGTTTCCCCCGGTTTGCATCGAATTCTGTACATTTCCACGTACATATTGCCCTGAACAGCCGTGTAAATAGACCAGTTACATCAGCAATGTTTGTAAACATGTTAGGGCCTGGTATCTTGAAATAGGTCGGCCTGACTGTTACACACTGGGCAATTCGCTGATGTAGAGCACGTTAGAATAAGACCGTTGCCAGGCCAACTGGCTCACGCTAACTTTGGTTCAAGCCACTGATCACATTGATCACAACACAAATCCTATGGCAAACCATAATTCGGAACAGGTGCATGAGCCTAGGCGTGAGCCAGTAACCAATGGATACTAACGTGCACTACATCAGCGAATTGGATCTGTTAGAGTTTTAATACTATGGCCATAACGATTAGCAGGAATGGATTCGCAGAACAAAAGAAGTGACATAGACTGGTCTATAGCCGTATCGTCAAATTCCCGTCTCTGATACAGCTGAAATAACAACGATACACAGTACTCGGATTTAATTGAATGTGTGCGATATGTTGTAAACAGATAGTAGAAGGAGAGTAGGCAACGGCGAAATTTTAAATTGCTTGTCAGTTTGAGGGATTTTTGAAAACGCGCGAAACTCAAAATATAAGGGTTTTTTACTACAAATTTATCTAGTCGGTGCTCACCTGGTGAGCGCCTGATAGGTCCCCCTTAAAGACACTATCAGTGATTTGAAAAATATTTGAAATTTGCAGGAATAGCTTCAAAGTGAAGGATAAGTCTGTAGAATTCTCATAAGTTACCTTTTACAGCTGTGGAATTAACAGAAAAGGAAGAAAACGGCAGTGTTCCAAGATGCGATTCTCCATTCAATTACATGTTGTAGTAAGTGTCCGTACGGACAGTAATGACCAAAATCTCCGACTTCTGTCCTTGTTAGGTTGCTTCTGGTCTTATCATTGGCAGGGTATGTTAGGATACCTGTACTAGTTAAGTACATGCAAAAATCTGATTTTTGATGATTTTTTCGATTTGCTGATTTAGCAAATCACTGATAGTGTCTTTAAATTACTTCTTCTTTCTCTGCGCCAATTTTCAACACTGGGCGATATCTGGTAAAAGAAAATGGTCACCCCAAAAAACGAACTTTTAGCGGATATTTCGTATATGTTTCCACAGGCACCCAAAATAACTTTTCACCAAATTCAGTGCATTAACTTTGGTGTCCTGCGATGTCCAAGGGTCCAGGAGGGCCCTGCAGTGTTCTCTTATTTTTTTTTTGTTAGTTTTTGATTTGTTTTGTACAATAATACATCGTGTTGGTGAGTGCGACTGCTATAAAAGTGCAAGGACAGATAAATAAATAAGTTTTGATTTTATGTCTTTGAACCTACTATGCCCTGAATCCGAAGACAGAGCCGAGACTGTGGGACAGTCTACATCGTCTGGTGCGTTATATAAATACGAAAATACTTTTTAACGTGATATATAAGTACAATAAAAACTACTTATGTGTAGCGATGTACTGCGGAAATTGAAGTCTGACTACTGCTGGTATAATGAGTCTAAGAATTGTTTCCGCCCTCTGTGTAGCACCAGCGAAAACTGCAGGGAAAACTGGGCAATATTGATGGCGCTATAGACGTTTAAAAATATTTGTCTCTCTTCGCAGGGATCATCACTTATTCGATCAATGCGGGTGATTCAACTTCGTGTATTACAATTTGATTTGTCCTATTTTTATATACTCTTAGTATTTAGTTATATATTAAAAAACTTGGCGATTCAGAAAGTAGTTTGTCTGAATTATACGTTTAAGTTGTTTTGGATAAAAGGTGATCATTGAATGTTGATTAAAAAATTAAAAAGGTATGCTTGCCAGATTGGGTAAATCCGGCTTACGTGAGGATATTACTCAACAGATTGAAATTTGGTTTTAATTATTTAATATTTCAATTATATACTTTTGTGAGTTATATATTTTTCCACCAAATTGTATTGATAAGAGATACAGAAAAAATAATCATTGACTTAAACTAAAATGCTTAAAAGTAATTCTTTATGTGGATATTTTTCAATAAGGAAAATTAATAACCAGCCTAGCTCGCCGAAGGAAGTGGGACCATATAGCATGTTTTCACTGCATTTTCCCTAAGGGTGAGTATAATGAAATATCAGATGTCAATTTGGTCGCTGTAGTGTGTTTCCAGCGTTAACGATTTCCTAATTACCCAGCGACTGATAACGAAACCTTGCGGAATAGGAAAAGAACATGTTCGCCAAACATGGAATCCCTAACGAAATTTAAGCAAAATTTACCTGCATAATCAAGATGATTATCCGCATTAGAGCAACGTTGAGTCTAGTAATTAGAAGAAGCAAATTTTCCCATTGAGAATGCTTTCATGAAGATGTGATGTATTTGGTAATATCTGTTAGATTTGATGCATAGTATGAGTGCTTTAGGCAACAAGGCTTACTTAATGCATTTTTTTCGGCAGAGAACATGACTATTTGATTAACATGACCAAGGGTGAGAAGACTTGCAACATTAATGAGTCGCTACAGAATCCAAACCACGTTTTTGTAATATAGGTCAAATGTTGAGTTATGTAGGTTATCAAATATTGTCTTTGTTCTGGTACCGAGAGTCAGACATTCTGTAAAGTGTTTGCGCAATTGCAACGGAACTTAAAGTATGAGCGAAGGGAAAAAAGCGCTTCCTACTCTCGAAATGCACTCTCTCTGCAACAAAAAAACACAACAAAACAAAAACAAAACACACACACACACATACATACTGAACCCGGGTCAATTTGACTCGGATATGATCCGTGCTGATGGTCCGGCCCAAAACTATATTCGTATCAACTCCCGATCGGCCTGGATCAATTCGACTCTGTCCCGGTCAAATTCGATCCCGGTGGGTGAGCCCTTATGAACCGGGACCACTGTCACCATTTGACCCCATATTTGGTATTGCTGTCACCGAAAGACCCCACCTTTTGTCTACCAAAGAGACCTCTAAATTTAATTTTTAGCATCGCCGATAGACCCTCATGTAGTCTGTATAAGGCATTATTTATCCCCCGCTCCTTGCATGGGATTTGACTAGTGTAGGGCCTACTTCTTGTGTCTTCCTATACCACCTTAAAAATATTTTCAACAACGGGGTCATTTTTGACCCCGTTTTGAAGCAACTATGTACCGACTAAAAATGGGGTTAAAATATTCACCACTTTTGGGGTCAAAACGTGTGTAATTACCCTTTTTGTGGTCATAATTTTGACCCCATTTTTTAGTCGGTGCATAATTGACTTGGCGTTTTTAGTGAACGTTGTAAGCAATTTCACATCTTTAAAATATAAACATGACTAACCATTATTAAAGAAATCGTTATATTTGAACACGGGAGAACGTAATGCTACCATTTAAACATGATCAAATGGTTCAAATATATAATATCTTCATTGATCATTCTCAAGTGAAACTTTTTTTCTGGCCCTTATATTTACAATGTTTCAAAGCAAGTTTTTTGAAGAAAAAGTACAATATCGACAGTTGTAATGCCACCTAAGCCATGCGAAGATTCTTCACGTCACGACCCTATGGCAAGAGTGTCATAGCGTATGTTCTATCCGCTAGTACTATGGGAGATAAGAAGATGTTTCCTCCTGAACGTAACACTTTCTGTACGTGGCTAAAACTCCTTAATACACAACTCACTGGTTTGGAGAAGATTCCTCAAGTGATTTTCTAAAATCCACAAGCTTGGCATTTTAAAGCTCATTTTAATATATTTTACATGATGAATCAAAATATGGGAATGAATAATGTCTTTTTTTTATATTTTTTAATAAGAAATTTTGACTTTCTTCTCAAGTTGAAGTAATAGTGAGTTAGATCTATCGCCTGACAGTCAAAAGACACTACTTAAATGCCTGTCGCATGAGGCAAAATACCCAAGTTATCCCGTGTATCCTGAAGTTCTCACTCATTTAACATTGTCACTGACATTGCTTTGTAGGCATAATTGCAAAAGTGGATTTTCATCTTCCTGCAGCTCAGATGAAGAGCTTATAATTCCTCGGTACTTTTGGAGGATAATCTTTGACATGAATAAGCAAGAATTCTTTTGAACATTCTTGAAGGAAGGCTTAAATGTTCCCTTGAATGATTAAGCTCTTAAACGAAGAAAACCGATTTGGGGAACAACCTGTTGCCACCATCACACCGTCGTAGACTAACCATTGATCCACTGTCTCCGTGAGTTGAAGAGGAGTTCTGTCTGTCGTTGGAACACACTTGATCCGCTTTATACTGAACGTCCTGGAACTTTGTGTTTTTCTCTCTTTCTGCCTTGCCATTTTCATCCCTATATCTCTCTCCACCTCTCTCCGTGATCTAACATGCACACACACACACACACACACACACACACACACACACACACACACACACATACACACATACACGCGCACACACACAGCACACACATTCACACCTCACACACACATACACACACGCATGCACGCACGCATGTGTGCACATACACACACACGTTATACGAAATAAACCCATAACATAGAGTTCCGGTATAAAATCCTTGCTTTGTATGTCAGACTCTCGTATATCCTCACTTTGTACCTTGCTTTGTATGTAAAAACACGTTTTGTATGCACACACACACATCACACAGTGCGCACACACATACACACACACAAACACATGTTTCGTGTTGGATATGTCTAAAATAGCAAACCGTGAACACACACGTTTCCCATTGACTTTTGCACCCAAATTCGTCACTTTGAAAACAAAATATCCGTTGCGGGACCCAGCTATAGTTACTGTTTTTCTCCCAGCCCTCTAATTCAAATTATTTCTTCTTTTTCAGTTCACGAAAACAAAAGTTTTCCCATGTCAAAACATAAAGCAGTATAGTGAAACCCCGGAGGGGGGCACTCCCATCTTGGAAGCCACGCGTATGTAAGGCTGATAAGACCCGCTTTTTCAGCATCGTTGTCACCCAAAGACCGTCATATTTTTTTTTAATTTTCACCCAAAGACCCCCATTTTGTAAAAATTTTACCACTGTCACCCAAAGACTCGTATTTTGGGGGAAAGTTTTGAAAATTTTCACCCAAAGACCCCTTTTTTCGAAAATGTTGCAAATTTGTCACTCGGAAAGCTCCTATTTTGGGGGCAATTTGGCTGTCACCGAATGCCCCTGGGTTTGGAAGTGCGAGCCTTACACCCATATCCATTTCATTTGCGAGTGCCCCCCCCCCCCCCCAGTGAAACAATTACGTATCGAAGGAACATTTCTTTTTTTTTTTTTTTTTTTTTTTTTTTTTTTTTTTTTTTTTTTTTTTTTTTTTTTTTTTTTTTTTTTTTTTTTTTTTTTTTTTTTTTTTTTTTTTTTTTTTTTTTTTTTTTTTTTTTTTTTTTTTTTTTTTTTTTTTTTTTTTTTTTTTTTTTTTTTTTTTTTTTTTTTTTTTTTTTTTTTTTTTTTTTTTTTTTTTTTTTTTTTTGTGATTTGAAGGGCTCAGGAAAAGATAACCACATTCAACATAGTCTTATTAAATCATGCAATATCCTTAAAATAGTGTATAGGGTGAACGGAAGAAAGCTTTTCCTTTGCCACTCTAGCTATAAGGCTAGTGCAACAAACATGCCTACTGTAAGTCTTAGTCCTCAGTTTAGACGTGTTATAGGTCAGTGGGTAATATTACCTCTAGAAAGTGGAAATCAACTTCAGATGGTCGAGAGTTTCACTTGTCACCTAAGCCCTCAACCTTCTGAAGTCTGCTACAAGTAGTTTTGAAGAATGTCACGTGTCAAGAAGTGCTGAAATATTAGCCATGCCAAGCAATTCAGCACTAGCAAGGTTAATTAACCTCATGGATGAGGTCCTGGGACAGGCAGATGTTACGTTGCACTGTGTTTCTGTGTGTGTGGTGCTCAAGGTCAGTCCTAGATTCAAAGTTGAGTCATTCTTTGGGCACACTGTTGGTGTAGCATCGGTGGCGCACATTGAAGTTAAGGACTTAGGGCACAGTCATCGTGAGTTGAGTTGAAAAGTTGCCTAAGAGGGATTTCTGAATTGTTGTGTGATTATCAAGGCCATAATGCCTATTCCCAGACCTTTACGGACTAACCAAATTGTCCGGACGGAAGGGTCGTTCATGAGTCGTTAGATCATCCGGTTGTGGAACTTTATCTCCGTACCCTTTTACTGAAGGAGAACTCAAAGAGATTCCACAATGGAATTACCAGAACCTGAATACGACACCGATAAACCGCCGAGCAGAGAAGTCACATGATTGTAACTGCAAAAGCTTCGTCCTATGAGTACTGTGAGCGCAAGGTCGTGGAGGTCGTGCGAGATACAATTTCACAAGTGGTATCGAAGAAGGATGGCCATTTACCATGGAAACTTCAAAATTGCAGATTATATGTGCAGAATTTAAAAGTCATATGGAATATGTTATGGATAACTTTCAGGATAATATTCAGACATGAAGAAGACTATTTAGGTGCGAATTCTTGGAAGTTTCTCGGGTGAATGTTAAGTTGGATTACAATATACCCTTACGGCATACCAACCTGACGATCACCGCAAAAAAGGGATGGTAGCGTTATTTTCCTTGTAGATCCGAGGGGGAGGGAAATTTCCCTCCTAAAGCAAGGGTCCGTCCCGCCTTGATTTGTGATGAAAAGTGGCAAAAATGGAAGTCTGGATTTGTAGGGATTATACGGTACGGGATATATATTACGATATCAAGTTCAGCGGACTTTGTACAAATCAATGCATGTTAGCAGAGGCAGAGGCTGACTGGAGGGAGATATATGGCATGTTTAATACCTTGTTATAGTAGATTATCAGAGTGACAGTATAATTATCAGTTGTTTAGGAGGTTGACAGAGGAAGGAAATGTGTTGATGTAAATTGTTTGCATGTTACTCCCTTGTTTGTTTTAATTCTTACATATTTAGCGCTGCATTGGAATGTTTTTCATGCATGGTAAAAGGTGGTGAATTTAGAATACATGGAAGTAGATCATCTACCGGGAGAGTAAGGTCAAAGGTGTTGTAATAATTTGGTATGTTACATGGTAAGGAATCATGAAACAAAGTTATTTCCTTGATCTATACGTAATCAAATTGGTGTATGCTTGAAGGAAAATTCTCTCTTGTCCCTTCTTAAACAAATTACAATCCGGCAAGTTTTCGAAGTATATAAGATAGACGAAATGGCCATGTCATTGCAATCATGCACCTGCGCCCCACTGATGATCTAACTACAGGAATTTAATATGGGCTCAGACTCAGATGGAAATAAAGTTAGAAATATTCGGTTATGTACATGTATAAAAAGAGATTCGACGATGCATCATTGGAAAAAAAAACACATCAACTAGTAAAATAATTATCAGCATTGGGATTGATTTAAAAACAATATAATATATTTATACGGCGCTTATAACAGAGAAACACAGCGCCTCAAGGATTATAATGCAGAATTTATCAAAAAAATACAAAATCAAGGAAAACACATGTACCAAATATCTGATGGAAATAAGTGTTGCTTTCAGGCAGCCGCTAAAGACGCTGGTGGAAGGTGCACTCTGATTTTAAGTGGAAGCTATTTCACAGAGTTAAGTTGAGTTGAACGGAAGTACGGTAAACAGCCAATTCGGCTTATGAAGTGAAATAGAAATACATATACATTTAAACGTTTACAAATTTACACACACCGATACACCAAACAATTTAAAATATAGAGTGGTATTCAAATACATTAAAAGATTATTTTTTTAAATTCATGTGGATTTCATCATGGAAGAAAGACAGGTGATGCTATATTGGCAAATTTAGCAACCTGGCGACCAAAAATCATCAAAAATTAGATTTTTTGCACGTCTATAATAAGTACCTCTTACAAGTGCTAGGACCAAAAGCAGCCTAATAAGTAAGATCCTAGAAAATAGGTGAAAAAATGATTCAAAAAAGTGTTTAGAAGTAGGTAAGAAAATTTGTACCCCCACACATTTAAATTGAGAGACCACTCCAATGTACGGGATGCAGATACAGTCAGACTATTGGTTGTGACTTTAAAGGTCGAGAAATTCATCGAACCAGAAAACCTAAAGTTATAGCCAGAGACTGTATGCAAATTGGTAAGATTGCCATATTCTAATGTAAAGAGTATATTTATCATGAGTGTGACGCGCGCGAACCCGAAAGTGTACAACTTGAGTTTTACTCTTATTAATTAAAATGGCGCTATTTCTTAGCCCAAGAGAAAACACCATCAACATTGTTTGCTTAAAATTTTGCTCACTATCTGCCATTCATAGTAGTAGGGTTATTAACGACGAAGGAATCACATTCTAGAAGTTTGGGAAGTTTGAAATGTTTTTTCTATAGTTTTAAGGATTCTGAATCTGAATTGTGGGTCAACCCACTGGAAATGTGGGGAACTTGTAAAATAAGGGGATTAAAAATTAGTACGGGGTAAATTTGAAAGAAGTCAATGTGTGTAAATGTACACCAATGTATTGTCCGTTGTAAGGATTTAAAAAAAGGTAAGTTTGTACTCGATAAGAGCTTGGTGTAGGTTGCCATCCAGTTATCCTGAGCTCTTTTTTAATGTGGTCCAGGTCTCAGATCCATATAACAGGATCTCTCTACACAGGCTCTAAAGATTTCAGCTTGGTTGAATTGGCGATATCAGATTGCCATAAGTGGTGTAGTTTATTGCAGGGCATTCCAAGCTGTTCATTTGCGGTGACAGGAGTCGTTCTTGCTGTCGGCAAACATAGGACCCTAGATACTTGAAGTCCTTGACCTCTGTGAGTTGGCTACCATCTGTGTGCAGATAGGTTGATGATCAGCTTCCTCATTGACAGTCATATATAAGTCTTCTTGGCATTTAGATGTAGGACGACTTTGTCTGCAGCATTCTCAAGTGATGTTAGTAGATTTTGCTGCACCACAAACATACCAGATCAGATGTTAGGAGAGACAGAGAATCTGACATAGGGTAGAAACCTAGTTGTGCTCCGTGTCGCTGATTAGGGGTCGTACTGGTTGGGGGGGGTCTGTGAGATACTGACTGGTTGACGTATAGAACGCTGGGTTTGATGGTGAGTCCTTGTCGGTATTAGTCAAGACTCTGTATGAGGATGTAATCAACCACGACTACAAATAGATAGGGAGCAAGAGTATCTCCTTGGCGGATTCCAGTAGTGGTAGGAACTCCTTGGTGGGCCCGTCCATGGTCTGCACACAACTATATGGTGTTATCATGCTGATGGCAATTGCCTGACACCTTCTCATCGGAGGATCAACGTAGTAGTTGGCGAGAATATGCAGCATTACGTCGGTGTTTACAATGTCAAAAGCCTTGTCGAAGGAGAAAATCTCAAAACACAATTGAAGCTTTCTCTCTGACAATTTCTCAACTCTTCTATGATCCTCTGAGGGGCAAGTATATGAGGTAGCGTTGATCTGCCCTTTGCGAAAAACGTTCTGGTTCCGTCTGAGAATGGGATCTATGTGAGAGGTGATTCTACGGAGGCAGCATGGAGTTGTGAGATACTTAGAGGCTAGTGGTGTGACTGACAGTGTGTGATCCTCTGTAGTTTTGGGGTTTTGGAGGTCAGCTTTTCTTTGGTGAGCAAAGCCAAAGCACAGTATATGGAGATATCCAATTTCATCTTCTGATGCCCAACGCAGAGCATGATTTGCTGGTCACTGTCATAGTGCGATTGATCAAGTAGGTCTCAGACGTCACATGTTGGATGTTACCGTGCCAAACAGGGGTCGTCGCCCCTTAACTACATTGATGTGAGTGCTCGAGACATCTAGCAGAATCCATCTGACATCCCCAACTAATGCAAAAAACATGGAAATGGGCGCTACATGGTTTGAACAGCATCTCGGCTGCGGCCGGTTAGTTAGATAGATAGGTTTGTAAGATGATGGTGGACATCAATTGTTTACAAACACAAGTTTAGCACCTGGTTCTACTGACATGTTAGAGTGTGCGAAGAAATGCCCATACAATACGGCATTCAATAACCTTATCATGCCTGATTGAGCACGAATTTTAAAAGCACAAGCCCGCAGTGCTCACGGCATACTGCCGGGCAGTGCTTGTTTTTGACCGGGGTTGACGTCACAGTAAACTCATCTATAGGTTGGCACCGTTAGTTACACCAGTTACACGACTACAGCCCCGATAAGGTTCAAGGTCATTTGGGGCAAAAAAAAATCCAATGCTCGGATTTTGTTGGAAACCGGTGTTGTCACAAATTTGTGCCATGGTCCATACGGAAGAAGATAGATAATTCATTTCAATTCTTAAGGTGACAGCTCTGTATACAATTAGAGGTCAATTTGTGGTGACCCCTATATAGACCATGTAGACCCTTGTTACATTTTGCCCACTAATTACGAAACAAAATGCCAAAAACATTGTAAAATAAGTCAAGACGAACAATTTGACACCAGTTTCAACAAAATCGGAGCACTGGGTGGTAACGTTTACTGGGTGTAAATGGGCTGTACCTGTTTAACTAAAGTCAGAAACCTAGACAAACTATACTCTCTTTTTTATAGGCCTTATAATGAGACAACTAACATTACTGTACATGTAAACACAATTTTACTTAATTCAAAGTTACCCCTGTTACAAATTTTTATCCCCTTATTTTACCAAGTTCCACACATTTCCAGAGTTGGACCCAAAAAAAATTCTGATTCAGTTCCCTTCAATAAAACTATAGAGGAAAACAAACATCTTCAAACGTTTTTCCCCAAACTTCTAGACTGGGATTCTCGTTTATAACCCTACATAAAGGATATCATCACGTACATTAATATACCAATTGTGGTTTAACAGAAAGAAAGGCACACAATAAGGGCTCCGATTTATCAGCCAAAATTAGGTGATAAAAGCAGCCTGTTTCACACCATTATTAACACAAACATTTGGTTTAAAGGTGTGAGGCCAGCTCACTGTTGATTCGTTGGGGTTTGAGAGGTATATATCCACCGGTGGACGAAAGTTTGGGCACTCGATCATGTTCTCTATGAAGCACTGCAGGCGCAATGCCGGAAGACTGGTGAAACTCCACCCTGGGAGTGAGACGAAGGCAGAAAATAATGGGTCTCCTGGTCTCGTTGAGTACGGTGTCCAGCCTTTTTAAAGTATTCTACAAAATTGATCATATTTTACAGTGGTCATGCTTTTCCGCCTTCGCAATTTTTAATATTGATTTTATTCCAGTAAAAGCTCCTAATCTCGTCAAAGTTGTACAATCCCTGAATATACAGTGCGAATGTGGACATGCCTGGTTCTGAAATCACGTCATATATACAGAATTAAATCATAACATTTACCGCAGCGACACACCGTAGACAATCTATAGAGTATACATGGGCAGGGCACGATTCACTGCATGGTTCTTTTGTCACATACTGCAAAATTAAACGCGTCTATCAAAATATGGGAGTTCATTCCTCATCCAGAACGAGTGGATGTTTTGGGATTAAATCAAAACAGCTCAAAGTCCACGAGTTTCCCATATGTTAATTTTGAAAGCTAATATATATTTATCGGATACGTTGCGTCTTGTTCATGTTTGTAAAAGTTGGTGACGTCATTACAAGTCATTAGATATTATAAAAGTATGCTAAGTGCAGGTGTTCTGACAAAAAAACACCTTAAGTGTTCAGGCAGTGCTTTCCAATTGAAAGAAAATATCGAATTTAAGAATTGGAGATTGAAATCTTGTTTTAAACAAAACAGCACTTCAGATGTGAACATCTGAAAACCATAAGCTTTTTAAAATTATGTAACTCAATGTTACTTCAAGATCAAATTTTATGTTATTGAATTTTCGATCACAAAATTTAATACGTGAAGCTAAATGAAGACGCGCTAGAAGCATCAATATGCAATTAAGATATTAAATGAGGTTTTAAAAAGTTCGACACGCAACATTTCTGCCTCGCCTGGACATAAGCACTCATATCGCGCCAGAACATTATGCAAAATGCATGTGCGGGCCAAGGCAGTCATTTATGGCTTTTTGTCGTCATTGAAATGTTGAACGCATGGGCTTGATTTCCACTCTCGGATGATTACAATTGTGTGCTGCAGTTGTAAAGAAATTGCGGAAAGTATGGAATCGGAAAATACTAAAGGCGAAGCTGGTTATGAATGTAAATCGCGATATGTTTGTTTTGTTCTCTCTTCGTTGCCAAAGTAAAATAGAGAGTGCCGTGTTACACAACCCCAGGAAAACAGGCGGCCATGTGTGTGTTTTCTGGTTCCATGCTTGTAAGATCTAGAAAATCTAGAAAGTACCGATGGTGAAAATCATAATGAATTTATTTTCTCGCCACCGCTATCTTAAGACAGTGTGCGGAAACTGTGTTTAATGTGGCTTTAAACGGCAAGTGGTTCTATAGTAATGGCTGCAGCTATGTGTTTTAAGTGGGGGCAAGTGCCGGGGTCATAGCCATTCGTAACCAACCTTACTACCCATGGCTATAACCTCTAACGTTATTTCATAATCAAAGTGGTCATATAGGATTTAGCCTGTATGCTACAGCAAAACAGTCGTTTTAAGTTACACTATGTCCCCGTAAAAATAGTATCTACATGGGCTATGAATGTGGATGGTGTATTCATGTGAGGTGCCCTTTTCATGCCTCTCTTCCTTACTCCCTTGTATTGCACAAACCAACAACCGTATGAATAACAAATTATTAGAACGGAATTAATGGCTATCCCACCTGTCTCGGAATATATTTTGATGACCATTTAATAAAATAGCGCTGAAGCTAATTCTATGGGAACTGGATGATCAGTTTAATTGATGACATATTATATAATGAAAATATTGATTGTCGCTGGAGCTAGTATTATACCAGTATGGGGACTGCTATGGGCACTCGTCTTGGTAAAAAAGCGATCATTACTATTGGCATATTACATTATACAATAGCTTCTTGGCAGAACACACTCAGCACCTACATGCAGCAGGCGCATTAGCACAATTGCGCATGCACAAAGCTCTCTCTTTTTTCACATTTAAACACTTGGGGGAATTTTAGTATCTCCAATCGCCCATCCATATAGACAGCAATATTGTGTTTTTGTTGTGATCACTTGCCCTGTGCCGGGCCCGAGTGTATGAAAGAAAAGAAAAATATGAGTGTGTGTATGTGCATGCTCAGGCTATGTAGGATGAGAAGGACTGAGAACGGAGGAGCCTTAGGGGTAATAGTGTCAGGAGTGGTAATATACATAGAGTGAGTGAGTTAGTGACTTAGCGAACCGACGACGCACGCCGCCTGATTGCACGGAGATAAACTCATCTTGAGACTAGAGTATAGTAGTGGCTTGGTGGCCAACGAGTGACGACGCGACAGTAGTTTACGGAACGTAAATTTACAAGCCGTGGCGGGATCATTTTGGTGAAGAAGATGACGCAGGCGATGACCCAGTGCATCCGCAGATATTTTACCGCCGCATCCTCATTTATCTGTCCGCCCACCGTGTTGTATAAGTAATCATCACAGTCAAGTGAAATGCACGACCCAGTATCACAAATTACTGCACTGGAATATTGTGAATTGAACAATAATAATTTTAATTTAGCTTCAAGATTGATCAGCACGCGCCAGAACCGCTTTTTACCCGCCCTAGTAGCGGACCAACATCCACACTGCCAACACCACCTCCATCACCGCCAGAAATGTTTCTGGCTCAAAGCTTTGCAGGAGGTGCGGCTTGGAGTCCGGAACGCAAAAGAAAACCACCGAAAAAGAGACCGGAAAGTGTTATATCGGTTATATATGGCCCAGAATCTTCCAGAGTGCAAAAGAAAAAACATAAGGAATGTAGACACTCATGTGGAAAATACTGCCGTGTGGCGGACAATGGAAACAGTAGTCCTATGCCAGTTGTTCATAACTTGAGTACCTACAGTCACATGGCAAGACAGCTGAGTGGAAGCAGTAGCCATGGAGATGAAGGCAGGAATACTTTGTGTGTTCTCATCTGTTAGCACTTGTTTACCTTTCCTAGTGCCAAAGTGATTCCTTAATGTATTGTAGTGGTTCCTTACCGTGTGAAGTGATATCTGAGTGAATTCTGCAGACTTTGTGACTCTCTCTTTCTGCTTCTGGATGTGTTATGTCAGTTCTCCTTAGTGATGTCAAGTATCTGCTCATTTTCATATTACCATTGTTGGATGGAATGTTAGCCTTTTTCCAACACCCTAAGTTATTATAATCTATCCTGGTTGCCGAAGCTCCTTTTTATGGTGCCTTGTCGTGTGAATGGTGACATCTTTCGTTGCTACATTTCTATTAAGTGCTTACACTTTTCTGTAGCAAGTTCAATGCTGCTCATTGTTCTGCTTGAATTATGAGTACTTGTGAAGGTACTTGTTTGTTTGCTGCTGTTGGACTGTTTGTGTGCCTAGTCTTCTCCTGATTCCCCCACTTCATTGCATCTACAACCTCTCCTCAGACCATTCTTCGATATCACCCAATTCGTGTAGATCAGAACTATGTATATCTATAGTTGTTCCACCCTTATATGGTAATTGTTTGCAAATATTTGTTCTTATATTTTAAGTCAAGATCTTCTGCTTTCCAAAATATATGATAAAATTATAAGTAATGATACCTGCAATGTCATTCACACGGGGGGGGGGGGGACACTCACATATGAAATGTATATGCGTGTAAGGCTGGCGTTCCAAACTAAGGACGTGTAACTTCGGGGGAGAGACAGCCAAATGCTCAAAATACAGGGCGTATTAGGGAGACACATTGCTAAATTTTCAAAAAAATTTGACATTTGACAAAAATAGGGAGTCTTGGGCGAAAATGTTCAATCAATTATTTTCCAAAAATAGGGGTTCTTCTGGGTGACAGTGCATGGTAAAATTTCAAAAAATGGGGTCTTTAGGTTGTTTGTTTGCTCGTATCCACAAGTCATTGGTAATGGCTTTGTGGTGGTGTCAGGATTTGTTCAGCTAGTGTGCTGATCCGGGCAGCGTGTATCCATGATACGGACGCTCCTAACATGGCCCGCTATTTTGAGGCGGGGGCGGATTGGGAACAGTCAGGGGTTTACACCCTACTCTTATTCGACACTGACTGCGATGTACATACATGTACATTTGTGACCGTCCTTACACAACGGGACCGACTGCTTCACGTCCCCTCCGAAGGTCGGGATCTTTCATGCTTCCATTTGCCCAATTCCAAGTGAACCATGGAGGAGAGCGGTATTCGTATTTAATCAATAGCTGGTATACAGATCAAATCCGAATTATAGTACCCGAATAAATCCCAGCAAGTGCCACGACACCCACCGGGATCGAACCGGGGACATTTTGAAGGTAAATTTGCGCCAGAGGCAACCACCCTAACCGCTAAGGCCACGCTCTCCCACGGGTCTTTAGGTGAAAGTTTAACAACATATGGTCCTTTGGTGACAACGATGCTAAAAATTGGGGTCTTAATAGCCTTACGCATGCGTCATCTCCAAAGTGGGGTGCCCCCGTTCACACTAGGAATGTATTCGTGTAACCTATACTCGTGCATATACATAAATGTGCTATGTTTTGAGAGTGCAATACATACGTCCTCACTTGCATATCAGATTACAATGTCAATATTTTAATATACTGAAGAGTTATGATAGCAACCGTAGTTGTAAAACACTGGATGTGTTATCAATGTGTGTGGATTAATGTGACTCGTAAATTTTATTTTACATGTATGCTATGCCGTGTCGGTAGCTATAGATATCTACCTTCGGACACGGTTGTTCAGATTCATGAGTAAACATAGATGAAATATATGAGGTAACCAGCAACATCCCTTTCTTGACAATGAAATCCCAAAATATAAAAAAAACATAGTATGTTAATTTGTATTGTATTAGTATTATTGTGAGGTCACCTCACAAGATCTTTACAAATTCAATGCAGTGTTTGTTACAAAAGAGGTGTGTCTCAATTATTCACTTTAAGGAAATTTTTCAATAAATGAAGGCGCTGGATATACATTTCACAAGACCAATTATTAAAAATAAATGTTGGAACCGAAGAAAGTAATTGGATTCTAAAACTGTTCTAGATCTCAACCAACCATATTCGAATCGATCGCCATGTTATCCATACTAATTTCATTTTAACTACCGACATATTGTGCCAAGGTTTGTGATGACGTCATGAGTAGTAAAACCAATGTTGATTTCTTGATGGAAAAATGATGCCGTTGGCTAGATTATGATGAGCATGCTTTCTTCCATATAATACCTGACCGATATTAACCTGGGAATCTATAGAATTTCGAATAATTTGTGGTCAAATGAAATTAGACATCACGTGGCTGAGCAGATATGGTATACATTAAAGTTAGCAGTGCTTACGAGGGTTCCTTCTGCATGTACGGGAATTTTGCAATTAATAATTAGTATTTGGACTTGAGTTTTGGCTTTAAGCATTCCCCATCCCAGTGCCCCAAGGTTGGTTTTAATTGATTGCTATGATAAGCTGCCCGTAGTTGAAGTGGTTTCTCATCCTACGACCCGTGAGGGTTTTTAAAATACGAGCGCATTGCCAATACTGGAATATCATTAGCATATGCAACCAAGACAAATCAATATGAAGAATTAAAGCTAATGCAAATGTATTTGGTTGGCTAGTCTCTGGGCTGCTCGCCGTGATGCATTGCATGTTATAGGTATTAGTGGTTTTATCACTTGATGGTAGGTGACCTTCACTATGATTATCAACACAAAGTTAATATATGAAGTAATATTTGACCTATTTTAATGTGGCGTACCTGAGCAACGAATTTTATCAATATAAATCATGTAAATGTTGCGTGGTGACACACAATATGAATACAAACATGACATCAAACAAAGTCGTCTACACATTTTAACAGGGCCATTTTATTGTTGTTCCACATTTGATTCGCTCTTATTGTATTGGCGGTGGGAGTTTGATATTTTCAGAGTACGTTTTGATGTAAGAAGGAAATATGAACAAAAATATGAGGGAAAATATTGAATAGGACCATTTCAATAGTACAAGTCGATAGCGCACAATGATTCTTGACGTACGATCATTAATTCATGTTCGCGCTATTCTCCTGAGGTGAATAGCTTGAAATTTGTGGGAACAAAACACAAAATATGCTGTATCGTGTTGCATTGCTGCATTCATGTTATTTGTCATTGTTATATACAATTACACGTTTCGGTTTACCCATAAAATTCCCATAACATGAGCCCACAGGACTACTCTTGATTCATTACGAAATGCACGGGTTGTTGATTTATGCCGTATAAACAAAGTTTACTTTGTCAAAATACTACTAAAATATTTACTACGATTTTACTGTGGCAAAACTTTGCATGCTACCTGCTACATTATGCGTTACTTGGTCAGACGCATTTACACATTTTAAGCCAATTTTATTGTCTGATACCTGTGATTTTATTGTTAAAAAAGTAGTAGGTGCCTAAACGAAATTGTATTGCCTCTTACGGCACTTTTTAATCTTTCTATAGCAACAGGTATTGTGCCACAAAAGAGAAGTTGATGTATTTTCAAGTTCGACTAGTGTCGCTTTTGCCATTTTTTCATAAATTGTGGAAGATTGATTTCCAAAGATGGAATTCCAGAAAATTGGTATATTTTTAGCGAAAATCTGTGAAATTCTAGATTTGCTGACGTCATTGTGTCATCAAATTGGTGGATATTGGTATTTATTTGGTACCAAGAGAAAGACGAGACTCATTACTATATGTTGATATCAAATCGGTCAGTATTAGATGTTCCGTTAGCAAAATTTAGGGGTGCAATTTAACCCCCACTTCGTTAAATTGTCACAGAAAATGGCTCATTTTGACAGAAGTCAAAGCAGAATGTTATTCTGATAGCTCTCAGGGGAAGCTTGACCTGCACATCCGGTTCTCGGATCTGGACCGATTGGGGGGGGGGGGGGCGTGACTTCTGGCGCTTTGAATTCGATACGGTGAAACATGCAAACCTGAACTTCCATCTCGTTACCCCTAGATATCCAGAATTGTTACCACTTTCTCCTGCAACTGTCTTTCAAGTGGCGTTATTTGAAAAATCATTAAATAACTGTAGAAAATCACCCAATTTTAAAATGTATGGTAGTAAAATAAACTTCTATTTTTCAGCTACCTTGAATTTTTTCTGTAAGCATGCTTAAGTATTTTCTTATCAGTGAGTAAACAGCAGACCCATGATGGCGTTGTATTTGTATAGACTGCAACCAGCCCAGTTAGATGACAATGACTTATGTATTTCTTGAAATATCATATATGAACAAGCTTACATAGATTACTCGATCAAAAAGGTATTTATCAAACGACGATTTTGACCATTTTCGTGTCAATCAAAAAGCTTTATTATTCCCGTAGTTTTAAAAGAAAAAAGAACGATTCTGAGCAAATCTAAGACGGCTCAACACATCTCTCGACGTATCTCTCAAGTATATTTACGTCAACCTTGAGCGACTGATCGGTCAAAGACTTCATAAACATCGATCCTTATTTCAAATCTCTTTCTTTCGAATAATTGTTCTGATATGCCTTTCATCCTTTGAATGGAACGTGCTTATTTTAGAATGCCTGAAAAAATGAACAACTTGGATCGTGTTGAGAAAAACAATGATCATCACATGATTTAATTTTACTTTTGAATATCACTCTACATAGTACCGATCTATACTGAAATTTTCCACCTAAAACAGCCAGGTTTTACAAAACGTTCATCGTGTATCAATAAAAACGCAGACAATAATGCAACTCTTGTGTTTAATCAGGATTTGATTGCCCATAATCGTATCTTTGAAAAGATTTTTGTTTGGTGTAATTTGGAAATTTAGTTCAAAAGTTATGACAAAATTTGTAAAGCCCTTCTTAATCGGGTTGGTCCGATTCAATGACCTTAACACAACGGGTAGTTAAGTACAATGTAGGTATGCATTTAAGACAATTAAACCAGAACAAAACTTTGTTTAAAACAACTGATGATATTAAGTGTCACTTAAATTTAATACCTGGATTATCGTTTCTGATATCAAATAAAAAAAAACAGCGTTGCATTGGAATTGAAACCAAGTTTTGGATATGATATTGCACCTTGAGTTAAAAAGACATTAAAGTGGATCAGAAGTCCAGTTCAAACGCATCGAAAAATCTACTATCACAATAATTCGTGTCCGATTTTTTAAAAGTTCTTTTCCACTTTATAGATAAGAAAATTTACAGTTCAAATAATTTACACTGCTTTCTTCATAATTCAAATAATATTTATTGTAAGCCAATCCTGCCACACTGGTCCTCCTTTGTGAGACTCTCACCTCTACTGAATTTCAAACCTTTCATTAGATATTTGTGATTTAAGAAATCAGACCAACTTGGAATTTATAACCTTTCTGAAATGCACTATCTCAGGACTGGAGTGTCGAAATGAGATGGAATAAAAGCATAGTGAAGGTATTGAAATGTACTTTTAAAATAGTGTAATATCAGCGCATACACAGGCACACTGGAATCGGCGAAATACTGGAGATCTGTTACGTGATCAGTTCTTGGCAATTTTACAGGAAGTTTGTGAGCCTCGTGATAAAATAATATCAGGACATGTTTGACATTGTCCGAAATTGGAAAGATGAAAGCGAATGCCATTATTTTCCAGATTTTATTGAGGCAATTATTCGAATTGAATGGTTACAAAACTTATGCTATTTGAACAAGCAATAAAAGAAAGAAAAAGGGAGAAAAGACAAAAAATATCAAAGGAATGAAAAATAGAAGCAATAAAGAAACAAATGACCAAAAAACCCACAAAAAAGTCCTAACAGTCATCAGTGGCCATTGAACTTCTCCATTAGTCTACAAACACATCACGTGTACATGGGAATTATGTGTGCTACATTACGATCCTGTAACGTTTCAACAGGTAACTATTCGCAGTCGCAGGCTGAAAAAAATGTGTATTTTCAGAATTTTACAGAATATTCTTAAACATCTGTGAAAATATAAGCAATTTCATTGGTTGAGGCCCGGGTTTAATTCGTTTAATTGAACCCCGGTAGTACGCACTGCGTATTGAAGTTATTTTAGGTTGAAGCGCTCGCGTCATACCGCGTTTTGCTACTTTCGCGCGCGCCTGCCTACGTTGCGTCCGTTGCGTATGATCGTTGCGTTCAACGGGTTGTTCGATTGTTGTCACTGGGTGGCAGTCCTTTCTTGTTGTATTTAAGCCGTAAAGCAATGCGAAATTGGGTAAAGATGACCTTAAATGATAAAGATGTTTAAGAATGAGAATAAAGGTATGATTTTGGGAACCGTACTCTCTTTACGACTAGTTGAACCCGTCGACAACCAGTATTGTTTCGTGGAGAACTCTGCCTCCGGCCTCGTTCTTCCACTTAAAATAATGGCACTCGCCTTGGTTCAATTCGTCGTAAAGAGAGTACTGGTTCCCAAAATCATACCTTTATTCTCTAAATAATAATAATAAAACATTTATAGAGCGCAAAATACCAATGTTTTTGTCTTTTGTGGAGTATTTACCATATCCACATCTATGAAAAAGATACAGGATATATGAGAGACTGGGTTTTTGTTCAAATTAACTAATAATAAATAATTAAATGTTGATTTAGAAATCGTGCATTTCCTGTTCCTGGTGAGTGTCATAACGACGTTCCTACACTGAGTTACAACAAACAATGTTTGTGCAAGTAATGTAGTCGTAATGTTGATGGGGACCTTATTTCTAATAAACATCATTTTCCTTTTGGTATTTCCTCAGGGCTCGGTTCGTTCGGCCTCCTTTTTCTTAATGCATACATACTGTATTGCCGCAATTATTTGGAAGCCCAAATTAATTATCACCTGTGCAGATGATGGCGCTTATTAAAATTTGATCAAAAGGTGTAATGACGAGCCAACATGTTGTTGACAGGGTATCCTTTCCATTGATGAAATCAGGGATGTGGTGTAACAAACTCAAAACTAAATGATAAAATATTTTTCATCCCATGTTATCTATCACATCAGACACCTCAAAGACATTACCATCAGGGTTGGGACGGTGGATGTTCCCAGCTGCTCGGCTTGATCAGACCATATCAATGAATGAAACATGTGAAGTCATCACTACTAAAGTATATGTAAACTTAAACTTCCACCTTCGCCATATTTACCGAATTCGTCGCTTTATCAAGGTCGAGAGTTGCCATCACCTCCGTCCACTTCCTGACCCGTATCTTGATTGGCTATGGGCCAGTTCAAGATTCAGAATTGAGCAGCCAGAACTGGTCGTTCAAGAAATGTCGGACGGGTGATAGAAGGACATAGTGTGGGTCGGTATGTCAATGCACAGTTCCCGTAGGATTTTGGTGTGCTAAAGTTTAGTTTCTTGCTGTTTTTTCTTCAATAGGGACCAGAAAGTCAGAAAATGATGGGGTGCAAATTTTCGGGGACTGCTGCACCCTTCCTCAAGGGGGGGGGGGGGGGGGGGTAATGTACTTACAGGGAAAAAATTTAAATCGAAGTCATTGTGTTTTAATGTAGATAACAGTTCGTCTCCTTATTAAGGATTAGAAAAAGTAATACTTGCCTAGGTTCCGACCTTAGTTAAAGCCGATTTTTAGCCCATTAATGGTTCAAAGGTTATCCTGGGGTTAAAATTTAAACCCAATGCTCCGTTTGTGTTGAAACTGGTGATAAGTTGTTTTGTCTTGTCTAAAGGATCCATAAATGATTATTTTACATTGTGTACCATTTGGTTGCTAATTACATAGCAAAATGTCGCAAGGGTCTACATGGATGGGGTCACCAGCCACTTTCTCTGGATGTCGAAAATGTTCAGAATGACACAAAGAATGATTTGTTTTCGACACACTTTCAACAACATCGGAGCAGCATTTACCCCAGGGTGACCATGGACCATTAGGGGGCTATACGCTTTAACTAAGGTTGGAAACCAAGGCAATATATATTTTTGTAACCTTATGAGGAGACGAACGCGTTAATGTACATTAAAAAACACATTTGACTCTATTTTACATTTTCCCTGTACAACATTTCCCCCCTTGGAGAAGGGGGCATCCGGAAAATTTGCACACCCCATCTGTTTGACAGTTTAGGTCCTATTTGAACCACAAACAGCAACAAACTCCTGTAGCTGAACATCCTACGGGAATTTACACCACCAACCCACACTAAACATAAGCTACTCCACTCCTCAAACCGGCTCATCGACTACAGATAGTGAAACGTGTTGTCTTTAAGCTTACGCTTCTTACTTACAAGGGTATTTGTCCAATTACATCTCCTTTATGTTCCATGGCGGACAAGGCTTGACTGTAAGAATTGCAACAACACACTTCCTTACCGTTCCTCGTACAAACGAGGTGGGGTCAGTGACAAGGCCTTTAACAATGCGGCCCGGGAGCTATAGCCTATGGAAAACTCGTTGCCCATCTCTGTTCGCCACTCCCAAGTCCATCCTCACATTTAAGAAAGCACTAACATTTCACCAATTCCAAACAGTTGAGAATATCCACAAATTGCGACTTTATTTTATTGTGCTACGGTTTTTAAATTTTATTATTACATGATCATATTATTAGAAATTATGTATTTTCTACCACTTTGACCTTAAAGGGGGATGGCCCGATTTAAGGATATGAAGTTTTCATCTTAATAGATTGTCCTTTACTCCAAAACCCCATCTGTAAAGTTTCGCGCCGATATTTCAATCCGTTTTGATGCGAGAGCTAAAAACGTGATTTTGTAAGCTCCATAGAGTACTGTGTAAAAATAATATTGGTCGACCAAAATGGAGCACAATTTTGCTCATAACTTCCAAACTAAACATCCTTTGGCTCTAAGATTTCACAGGGTAAATGAGAAAAATAGTAGCTTTCTTCTGATACCAAAATGTTGACCACTCCCGGTAAAATCTGGGCTTCTGGGGACGAGGCTATTAGCGATCGGGCCATGGACCTTTAACTGATAAGATGCTATATAAAATGCTGTTTTGTATTATATTTTTAGAAACGTGGTGCTAGAAGATGTTTAGGTATTAAACATATAAATTTTCTAAACACCTGGTGTCAAAAACCCAAAATGTTTAGACTTTAAACTTGTTTAGCTACAAGGCTTAGATTAAACACGTTTAGACAAAGTGTTTAAAAACGCGGTGCAAAAGGTGTTTCAATCCTAATCACTGTGTTTGCTCCTGCTCTATGGGAATTACTTGCCAATTAGAGGTTAAAGATTATGAATATATGAAAAGATAGGAAATTTTTCATTGACCCACAGTTGAAGTTTAAAGCATGATTTAGCTAGGAACGACGTATGTGGTACGTACGCCGTTTTTGAAGGCTCACCATGGAAAAATGCACTGAATGCATACACAAAATTTATTAAGTTTGTGGCTTGAATTATATTTTAAAATGTAGATTTACATTCCATTTCACAATTCATTAATAAATAAATTTCGCCAAAAATAGCACAGATGACTTTAACTCGATAAACTGTTTCCAGCGAGTTTGTTGTGTAAGCGTGTGCGTGAATTGAATGATCTGGATGGAATTTGAGAATGAAAGTTCTCAATTTATGTTTATTGTTTGATGGTTGGTTTTCCTTTATTCAAACAGAATTTTAAAAGGCAGCTTAAAATTTGTGTATATAGCTGCTACAGGACGAGTCAAAAAAAACTTGACCCGGATTGTGTTCGCCATTTTGAATTTTTAAGTAACATATATCTAACATATGTGGTATCATCTGAAAGCGTAGTTCATTATCTTTAATTTGCTGGAAAGATCATTCACATCGGTTAAGTATAGACCGAGCTACAATCGTTTGAATCCAGTAATCGGTTTTGCGCTCTGTCCATGGATTCACATTAAAATGAACGGCGTTCAACAAAGGAAATCAGTGTTCAGAAGAAAATCGGGCTAGTTATTGACTGAAGAATAAATTTGTCGCTATTTAAACCCACAAAATGTAGTCAAAATTTACCATCGATGCCCTCTTAACGTTTCTACCTCCTCATCACTCACAAAAATCATTTGAAAAATAAAGTAACTTGATACATGTATCAGTTTCTGGAGGAGTTGAATGAATCATACCATATGAGGAACAGACATCGGTTACAACCTTTGAGGTTTAAAGTATTGTCTATATTTGTAGACTAAAATATGCCACATCTTGAAAAAAGTGTTACAAATAAAACTTACCATTATCACTGGTTTTTACACCTTTAACATATCATTTTATCTGACATAAACAATGACATAGCCTTATCATCACTTTGGGGGAGTCATTTGCTTAGTTGGCTGCCGTGCATTCAAATGGGAATCCGTGGATAGGGGGAAAGCTGACTACTTGATTCAAAAGACTGCAGCTTGGCATATACTTAACCGATTCGAATTATCTTTACAGCAAATTACAGATAATGAAATATGCTTTCCGATGATATTTAAAAATTCAAAATGGCGGACACAATCTGGGTCAAGTTTTTTTGACTCACCCTGTATTAGCAACAAACTAATCTACCGCTTTAGCTAGTTGCCAAGTTGCAGGGCCGTACGCAGGATTTATTTTGGGGGGGTGCGGGACCTCAAAAAAGTGGACCTTTTTTACGCAAAAGTGGACCTTTTTTGGTAAAGTGGACCTAACCCCCCCTAAAATGGTCTCTTTTTTTGACTTTTTGAACATTTTATCACCAAAAAGTGGACTTTCGTGTCAAAATTTATCTAAATTTTGGACCATTTTATCAAAAATTCCAGCAGAAAGTGGACCTTTTTCCCCTTTTGTGGAATTTGGGGGGGTGCGACCGCACCTCCCCTGCGTACGGGCCTGCCAAGTTGTGTTCGAAAGTGTTTTTTTTTCCATTACCACTTATTCATTGCGACTGAAACTTCGCTGGTTTTTCAGCGAGCTTAAAGCAATAATGTAATTATGTATTCTGGAGGAATAGGACAAATAAAGAACTGTGTCTTGATAATGTTGACTGGAGATTCAGGCTTTGATGCTATATTTTGTGGGATTTCATCATTATTTTGGCAAAAAGTCAAGACGTAAGTGCAATACCTGTTTTAAGTAGACAAGTGAATGGGGTATCGTTAAAATCACAGCTTTAACGCCCTTGCGAATTGGGGGATCGCATGCTATACTGCTTTGTGGTTGACGGTGTTTCCCGGTTTCAAATCCTTCAGAAAATAGTTCAGGGAAATCTAGAATCTCATGAAACAATTCCAACAGTGTTTTGGGGATATTATGTATATTACTTTTTAACTCAGATGTATTGTGGGAGGTTTCACATGACCTTTTTGATTTACCTTTGGCAAAGAACCAACTATATTTTTGTCAATAATAACCCCTGTTCTGTGCCAGGTATTTGAAAGGAATATTATAGAAAGGAAGCGATATGACTACTCATACTTACAACGCAGGATTGCAACGCAGTTTATCACGAACCATACAGAAAAATTTTCTTTCGCTGTGTGACACAGACATTTGAATCAAAGATTCAATGTTTTGCCATTGGGCTATATGGTTGTGAAGATAAGATATTCTCTTGGTAACTGTCCGAGGATGGCAACTGTGATAAAATACCGCCAGGTATTGTAACAAAACTTCCCACACAGCTATCCATTCGTATCCTATCAGTTAATGTACGTATTCAATCAACCACCCATCTCACCCCACATATGGTGATAATCCAAAAATAATATTGAATTAAAGTAATAATTGCGCATTTCACATGTAATGACACATACTCATATTGTTCTGGATATTGAGATGGTACTGATGGATTTGTTTTTGTGTCGTCTGCAAGAGGGAGCTAGAGGGCACATAGGTATTGTTTTGCTAGTGTGTATGTGTCTGTGTGTATATGTATGTCTATGTGTCTGTGGTAAAGACTTTGACCCAGTGTTAACGCTAAACATGCACACATTTCCATGCTCACGAGCGGGGTCAAAGGTCATCACGAGGTTATTAGGTTTCATGGTCCCCATGAAATTGTTTGGTGTATCCATTATATCGATCGATTTTTATGACACGATCCTCGATCTTGATTAGCCCTTGGCTTTTTAGACTACGAAAGCATAATTTTGTATTTAAGAGCAAATACGGGAACTAACATTTTGTATTGTCACATTTCTTAATACACACCATTGCTCTAAATTGAACAGTCTTTCATTTAAAATTTCTAATTTTAATGAGCTCATGTGACCTTAATGAGCTCATGTGACCTTTGTGGCCCAAAAAGGTCAGAATTATAAAATTGATTGGTGTATCCACATATTATGTCGATCGATTTTCATGACACACTTGGATACAATGGTCCTTGGGTAGTGTCATATACATATTGGTGACTTCATGTGACCTTTGTCCCCATTCAGAAACCGCGAAGGCAGACGACGTGCATTCCGTGAACGCTATATTTTAAATTAACTAACTTGAAACTCAGCGAAAAATGGTTTAGCTGTAGACATGGTTATCTACATATCTTGAAATAACGATTTTATAGTTAAAATGGGGAATCCTCGATCTTGATTAGCCCTTGCAACAGGTAAAAGTGGATTTTTCATAAGCTTTGGTCAATTTTCTTGACTTTTTAGACTACGAAAGCATAATTTTGTACTTAAGAGCAAATACGGGAACTAACATTTTGTATTGTCACATTTCTTAATACACACCATTGCTCTAAATTGAACAGTCTTTCATTTAAAATTTCTGGTATTGTCATGTTTGTGTACAAACACCTGCTATTTGTTTCCTTTTTCAGATTAAGGTTTTAATAAACGAGCATATTCAAATTGAACGGTATCCCATTCAATCATTTAGGTATATTGTTACTATGGTTACAAGCACATGCCTTCAACATTACATTACAGACATCATGCAATGTTCACCCGTATCTAATTATATAATTCAAATGAATGTGTCCAAAACTGGAATGATGCTTTGTGAAGTTGTACATGTAATGGGCCAGCATCCAGTTGTTGTTTGGTTAATCGTGCAAGTCCAAAATAGACAAAAATTAGCTTTAAGTAGTTCCTACAAGAGCCATTACGAATATTGAAATGGATTGAGCCAAATAATTCCAAATACAAACCCATTGTAAATACAAACAAATCTAAGACGTACACAACTGCTAAATACACAATTCGACATGAATAGAGATATAACAACATTAATTAAAATAAGATATTCTGCACTATCCACGGGATTCATAGGACGTATTTACTATATGAGTGTGCGTCAGACTGAATAAGTGATTCTACAAAAAGACTCCTTGTGTTTATGAAATCAAATATGTAACGTAATCATTAGCCGTGTAGTAAAGAGGCTCATCATTGTGTCATATCACAGCCGCCAACAACAGTTGACAACTTCACATATGAGGGTGTGCTAAACGTATCTTGTGAGCTAAAATAGTTGACAATTTGCCGCGAATTTTAAAACCTACTTGAATATGTGTGATTTTATCTGACTGGGAACCCAAATCAGGTCCCGCAACTTGGGAAAAACAGCACGAGTGTGGCGTTTAGTTTTATTATATTTTTATTTGAATTTATTTAGTTAGAACCTGTTACAGCATTGGTAACATTTTAGAAGTGTTGCATTTTGGTTTCCAAATCCCCAGACTCTAGTTCTTAATCAAAACCATTCACTGTGCGCATCAGCACTGTCAGTAAATCCAAGCATCATTAGGCGAATTAAACAAACAGCGGCGGTTCCCATCATGAAGCAAGCCAAAGCGTTTATGTGATTTGTTTGCGGTCATCGCTTTAATTTCTCCCTAGTGGCACATTCCTGCTTGGTTTTAATTATTTAATCAATTCTGTGAGAGCAAAGTCACATTTTTATCTTTTGGGAGATCAGTTTGTGCTGTAGTTCCATCAGCAAAAACTTCAACAGAAAAAAAAGATAATCTTGCAGCAAATCAATGTCTGTCGGCCGGTTATAGCTACGTTTTCTTACCATCGGGTCCTTCAGGCGGCTACGGTGAGGCTTCAATATGTTCAGCCCACCACCGAGCTGTTATAAGCAGTTCCAATTCGTCTGAAAACCCCTCAACAAGAAGACGAATATAGACAGCGGTATACCTTAAATTTACATTCAAACGCCACGCGCCAAATGACTCTCAGATATAAGAAAACATACATAGTCTATGACCATGCAAATAAGAGAACTACGTACGAGTTATATATACTAAAGATATTACGCTGGGCCAATTAGACGTCTGTATATTGCCTTAAGATACAATATACATACAATCGTGATTAAAACCCAACATTATGGGAGCAAATGTCGTTTGCTTTAACACTTTGTGCGCGCGAGACGAATTGGTTGGATACAAATTTCAAAAATGATAATTATGAGCGTATTAAGGATCGGTGTTAAATCATGCCTAGTCTGGGGTCAGCAGTTATTGAGAAACCTGCTTTTGCGAAGAAATCCTGTTTTGATTCAGCAGGCTGCCTGCAAAGCTTTCGAAAATATTCTTGCATTGTTTGTGGGCAGACGATACACTCCCTCAGGACTGAAGATTGACATAGATATTCAGCGCAAGCAATAGTCATTGTAAGAATACGTGTTTGATATTACCTGAATTCATCATGCAATGCTGTCCAAATGCCCTTTTCATTTTCATCTTTTAATATATATCAATGCATTTTCTTTTCGCAATACATGTACAATTCTGATCGAATGACAACATTATCATGGGAACAAACGTCATTGAATTTCTATATACAACAATAGCAGATATCATAAACCCCGTAAGGATTACGAATGACACATTTTAACTTCAGAGCAATCAACTCTAATAGAAATAATACGTGTTTCTTATTAGATTTCGTATTTCTCTACTAATGTAAAAGAAACTGATTGAATGTAATTTTTAATGGATAGCTATAAATTTTAAGGAAAGTAAATTTGTCGTGCGAATACAATCAGAACTAACATTGGATCTTATTTTGAAGGACATGAATGCGTTATCTTTCTCCTTTTCTGAATTTAAATTTGACATTATCATGAAAATTGCGGAAATTTGTTAATCATATCCTTCGGCGTGTAAGGAAAATCCCAGCGTACCTTGCCAAGATGATGATTAGGTCTTGGCAAGGATTATCAATTTTCCTCGATATTCTGCATTTTTAGCAAAAACAGGTATTTGTTGTAAAATAGTCTTCCTTTGGTGGATGGATTGTAAATTTTGTAGTGACATATATAACCGTGTTTTATTGGAGAGGGCTAAACATTTTTAAATGTTACATTCGTTACCTTTGGGTTATTTTTGGAAATATTGTGGAAAAATGAAGGTTTTTATAACAAGAAAAAAATTTCACTAAATAAGCACTGGTGCATGTGCTGATTGAAGCAGTGTGCACACGCAGTTTCCTGACGCATACTTTTCTGTAGGGTACTTAGCTTACACTTCTTTCAATGCAGCATAACGCTTCTTGCATCAAAAGAGGAAATGTGAAACTGACAATAGTCTCCGAAAAGTGCATTAGAAATGTTTCAAATTATCAGCACGCATGTTTGCAAATAAACCAAGCCAAAATTGACTACTTTCCTTCCGATATCAATTGCTATTAGACCTACACGTGTAATTGCACTCATATGACTTCAAATGAAATGTGCATGGTGTCAACTCTCACACACGTATTTATCGTCCATAAAAAGTAGCTACATGCCTTATTTATTATCGGAAGAACATAATATGACCCTCAAAGTGACAGAACAAACGTAAACGCAGAGGAGGGATCGTGCCCCACTGGCTTGGATGTTCCCTTTGGTGCTGAAAGTCCCATGTTCAAACCCCGGAAGGGCCACTTGCTGGGATCTTCGTTCGTTCGTGTAAGTCATTGGTAATGGCATGTGTATCCATGATACGGACGCTCCTAAAATGGGCCGTTTTTTAAGGCTGGGCCGGATTGGGAACAGTCAAGGATTTCACCCTACTCTTATTCGAAACTGGCTGCGATATACACGTACAGTTGTGACTCTCTGTACACGAGACCGACGGCTTAACGTCCTCTCCGAAGGACGAGATGCTTTTATGTTCATGATCCATTCATTTGCCCAATTTTAAGAGAACCATGGAGCTTTCCTCGGTGTTCTGTTTTAATTAATAGTTGGTATACAGATCAAATCTAGTATTGCGTACCCGGTTAAATCCCAGCAAGAAGTGTCCCCATCGTGATTCGAACCCGGAAATGTGCGCCACAGCCAAGCACGCCAACCAATAGGCCACGATCTCCCAAGGGATCCAATCGGGTAATAAATTTAGTTTGAAATGTTGATTGAAGCTAGAATCTCACTCTCCACGTGGTTCATTTGGATTTTGGCAGACAGCTATGAATATGTCCCGTCCTTGGGAGGGGACGTTAATACGTTGAAGTTCTTTATGAAGAGTTCAAAACAAGATTCATATTTCAGTGGATGTACATACCATCCAAAATAGTTACTAAAAGAAACCTAGCACCTTGGATTAACACCAAAGCCGAGGCCGATCCGAATTTCCGACCTTTCTCTTTCCCCTTCCGTTATTCCTTCACCCCCTCCCGTGAGAAGCTAGAAACAGATAGAAACAAATCCTAACCGCACCAAACACCAAAAAAAAAACACACACAAAAAACGCCAATGTACTGAGTAAGAAAAAGTCTCGGATGCAGCGATTCAAACGAAGACTCATATGGGTACCAGGGCACGAAATCGCTGGCCTGGCCAGCGCCACCGTCGCGGTATCCCCGATCATGGGACTGGTACCCGAAGAGCCCTGGTTCGAGACCAACTCAACTTTCCGGCATTTCTCCTTCCCCTCTTCTGTTATTCCTTCACTCCCTCCCGGGAGCACAGCTGTTTGAAAGTCTGATTTATTATGACAAAACCAGCATAAAACAAAAAATATCCAGATTGATTGTTATATTCCAAAAATCATTGGACTCATGGGAGATTCCCTCGCCCTGGGATAATTTTCTCAAACATCAATTTTGGCACACGTCTAACAAATCAACAGTAGTCGTTCAAACCTCAAACGCCATAAAATGAAATATAATAGAGAACATTTGTGTGTGGCATTCGCTACCATGCCCCCTGAACATTTCCATTGTACATACTGACATATCACATTCACCTCATTAAATAATACTTGAATGTTCTTCTTTGTATTGCAGAAGAGTGACACATTGCTTGGCTAAAATTCTTGGCCACTTGTTAAAAAGACAGGTGTGTCCGCGTGTAATCATACATGCCATCGACATAATTTACTGTTTTTCCCTAAGACGGAACATGACCTTTTATAAAGTACATTGAGATAACACAAGGAAACCAAGGTCATCATGCAATTACGAGGTATACATGCTGCATTACAAATTTACAGGACGTTTCAGACAATTGCCTACATATTTGTACATAATGGAATACATAGAGCCCAACTTTGAGAAAGATTTCTCCTTGCTACTTGAGTGATCCCTCCTGCTTCAGACCCATCACACTGAAGAATTCTAGTGGTAACCTCGGAATTTCCTCGGGAAGCTGATCTCTAACGACCTGAAGGACAATAACATCAGAGACATGGTAAGCACAAAGCTGACAGAAATGCTTCAAACAACCAATTCAAGTCAACCGAGTGGGCTTATGAAGCTATGGATAAACAATAATGCTATTGTACCCAAACTGACGTGGGATGTCACCTTCTATAACTTCCCAATTTCCTACATCGAAAAGCTGGAGCTACTTGCACCAAATACCTGAAGCAATGTGCAGGTGTAAGCAGATGCACCACCACCAGCGCTCTGTACAGGGGCAGGAAACACTATGGTCTGCAACTGAAAAGGCTAACCACATCAGTCAAATGTATGCAAGTAACTAAGTACCATCTAAACAAGTACTCTAAAGATGGAAGTACACAGATACTCTACAGAAAATGCATGGAAAGTAAAGACGAAAGCCAGATGAAATGGTATCAAAGAATTAGAACAGAAAGAACGCCGTCTAATTCTGAAGAAATGGCTAGAGGTTCAGACGGACAAGCCGGTCTTGGGTACAAAAAGACATAAGGTCATCAGAACCAACGAAATGCCCTCACGGACTAATAAAAGATAAAATATGTAATGAGGAAGATAGTTGGTCCTACCTTAACCGATGTGTGCGAACAAGGGCAGTGGTTAAATTGAGGGTCTGTTATGTAGGTCGACACCTCCTGGAAGAAAGTTTTCCACATCAACGCTATTCATGATCAACTTCCATCCCCTGCCAATTTGAAGCTGTGGGGCGAGACCAATCTAGGACTCTGCCAATGTGCATCCTCATAGTCTTGCAAATGTTTCCACATCCTCAATGGTTGAAGCTACTCATTACAAAGCGAAATATACAACTGGCGCCATGACAACATCTGAAAGCAATCGCACAGGTCAGGCAATTCAGAAAAAAAACCATCACACCTAAGATCTGAACAGAACCTGACCTCCATCTCTACATACCTTTCGGACAGCTGATAGTAACCGATCGAAATCCAGTCTTCCCAATGCCAAAACAGAGCCCAACCACATTCTGAAGAAAGGCAATGGCTGGATATTCCTGATGGGATGAGGACACAAAAAAAGAGTGTGCCCTCAAGAAATCACTGAGACAGCTAGGAGACCAGACAAGCACCATATTTTTTACCAAAACAAAGAACATGATACATAGAGCTGACGGTCCCCATGGAGGGAACCCTATCCAATGCATATGCAAGGAAGAAATGCAAATACCAAGATCTAGTGGCTGACCTGTGAAAACAGAGGATAGTCTACATATACTTTCCAATAAAGGAGGAAGCAAGAGTTTCTTGCAATACAATCCATCACACCAAATGCCTGGCATCCTTGGGCAAGGCAGGTTTACAATTCCACTAGTTGTTAATCGAATGTTTGAACTTAATGGAGACACTTGTTTCAAGAAGTTTCAGCCAATTGTTTTCACAATGACAGCATTAACAAGCTCAGATTCTGGTAATATTCACAACTTAGTGCTTAACTTACACACTGTTATAAAATTTCCCGGATCCGGATTTTTTGTTATTGACCAGTATCCTAATGGTACATTGTTTGTATCAAAGGCCTATACCATAAATGGTTTTGTATCAACATGACAATCCGATCACTCTCGAACCTTTTGGAATTGGGCATTTTGCTACCTTTATTCTTTCATGACCGTCCTTTCACCCCATGAAAATGAATAAGAAAATAATGTGTTGGAAAAAACTGATAAGGTGACTGTATTTGAAATGTTGACATATAAATGTTTTTCCTTTTGGGACACCCCATCTGTGAAAGGCGTACTTCTTAAACATTAATATGAGGCACTACTTAGTGAAGTATATTACAGTAACAGATTTTCAATCACGAGTCCCTCTGCGTCACTGTGCTCCCTCTTTCAGATATTATCGAATGATTTGAATTACTGATTCAACAAACCTTCCTCACATCCATGCACACAGAGCATTTAGTCAAAGAAATGAATGCTTAGTGAGCAGCACATCATCAGCGTCGACGACGTCATTCAGACTCACACCACAATGTACTAGGTTGTTTCAGTCTTTGGTTGATATTTGTGATATTAACCAAGTGTATTGGACGTAATCGACTACTTAAAACAGCTCGACTTGCATAACGGATTTATGGAAAAAATCGGCAGCAAACTCGATAGCAATGAAAGTCATTGAACTCTTCCTCCACTTCAACTCCTTTCTCTCTCATTTTTCTATCTCTCTATGTGTCTTTCTTCTCCCCGCTACCTCATTTTTTTTTGTCTGTCTGTGTTTATGATGGGGTTGTTGTGGCGTTTCTTCTTCTTCGGTATCAAGTACTTCAAAGCATGCCAGCAGATTGTCGCCGCGCCCACTTCTTGCCTACCGTTTTGGTGAATATGTTGCGCTTGAACTTATTTGTAATGTGTGCATATTTTTTATCTTCAATAAGATGGGAAGAGAGGGGATAGGAGTGCCACATGAACATTGACAGATAAAGTGTCATCTGTACTTTCTATTTTTTGTATAGATATTTCCTTTAAAAGGTCACCATTTGCGATTTTAATTTTAGTCTATTACAGGCACTTAATGAATTTTCACCGTTTTCCTGATAGGCGTAGCCCAATGTGATTATCTTTTGGCGCGAGCCCAGAATTGTATCACAGGCAGTCATTTTCCACGCGATATAATGTTCGAAGTTATTCTCACTATTTTGCATCCTTCCTTTGGTCGATTTTTAAATCCTAGACTTGCAAGGCATCCTCTTCATGTGCCAGAATTAACATTAACTTTAATGGAAATCGCAAGTTTAGATTATTACTGGGTATACTCCTAAATCTTGGCAGAATATTATCCACCACTTATCTTACAACAACCTACAGCTTCGGGCCCCAATGGTCTGGTCACCTAACTTTACAGAGCTATAATAGTCTGGTGCTCGGCTCAAAGAACCTTGGCTGTAGGTACCCTTTGGAATAAAGCGCACACATAAAAAAAAACATATTTGTGATGGTTTCTAGGCAGGATTGACCTACTGAATCTAAAGTATGTGGATGATGCCAACATATTGGCATCCTTGAGCATTTTGAGATGTGTAGGGGGTAAATTAACAGGGGTTAAAATTTGTACAAATGACTTCATAATGGGTATTAAAGTGGGTATGTATAGTCATGTTCATCTGTACCCTATGGATTAAAAAAAGGTATAGTTTTGCTCAATATTCTTAGGACATTTAACTTTTAACACATCAAGTCCTCTAAGGCAAGGTCATCCTGGGTAAACACCAATTTAGAATTGCACAGATCTTTTCAAAATGGGCCTCAAATTTCTTTCATTCTGTTGATATTAATGTTAAATATAGGTTTACACACTTTGTTTGACATTGTGGTATAAATAGGGTAAATAATGGAGAAGGTCCACAGGGTCCTAATGGGGGGTTAATCATTTTAGTTTCTTTAATACATACCTTAATGCAATGAGTGACATGAGAGTAATGTTTTATATTTCTGTTTTAACATTCCCATAAGAACAATTTGAACGAACCAATTTGAAACATCAGGTATGTCTGTAACTATTTAATCCCATGATGACCTTGAACAAATTGGGAGTCCTGGTAGTGTAAACACAAAGGTTGAAGTATAGACAATCTATATACCTTTTTTTAACCTTAAGACAAGATAAATCACTTCTATACATATTTCAAATCACAAGAAACATTTACAAATTTTACGCCCTGTGTAAAGACAACATCAGGGATTTGACTGAATCACAGCAAATCGAAAAAATCATCAAAAATCAATTTTTGCAATGTAGTAACATGTACAGTTATCCTAACATACCACCACTGGCAAATGATAAGACCAAATCAACCTAATAAGGAATAGAATCGGAGATTGTAGTCAATTACTGTCCGAACGGAACACCTTACACAAACACGTAATTGAAATGGAAGAATCGTATCTTGGAGCACGCCGGTTTCTTCTTCCTTTTCTGTCAATTCACAGCTTGAAAAGGGAACTTATGAGAATTCTACACATTCTTTCTTCTTCAATTTGATCTATTCCTGCAAATTTCAAATATTTTTCAAATCAACTGATAGTGGTCTTTAAATTACCCATTTACCCCCTCCCTCTTCCTCACAATGCTCAATGATGCCACAGTGGCATCAACATCCAGATTTGGAATCAGCAGGTCAAATGTTGCCTAGAAACATCAAAACACAAATTTTGGGTGTGGACGCCTTGCGCAAGTCATAATGGGTCGAGCACCGGACTAATATATCTGTAAAACAACGTGTGCGAGATGTAAATAAATCATTATATCTTATGACGATGAGTCTCTATAGGCATCTTAAAGTAATGTACTACATTTCCAACCCATACACATAGGTTTCTTCGATGCCGAGATTTGGTTACTGTTGGATTAAAGTTTTAAAACTTCAAAGTGGTTTCATGTAGAATTTTATCCCTGAAAGAGCAACGATTTTAAGGCATAATCTTTTATTCCTTAAAGAGCACAAAAGGAGCAACCTTTTGTTATAATATCTGATATATTATATTATATCAATAGATCTATATTAATCAAATATATTAAATATTCACACGAGAATTAATAATCCTATATATCGAGTGCCCTATTCTTTACTGTTATAGGTGGAACTATATGAGTTCGGCGGACGATATCAAACTCATTACAGTGACTTTCACATAGCAAAAACAAAAAAAAAAAAACATAATCATATCATGTAGATGGCAAATATTCCATCGAGCCCGTTGACCAAACTAAAGTTTTGGGAGTCATAATTGAGAGTCAACTAAATTGGAATCATCACATTATTAAATAACAAATCAGTTTTCCACAGGTGTTTCAAAATCTTAAACAACATTTATTCTTTCAATATTCTCATATTGAAACATATCCTTGGCTACATATTATGCTAATCATCAAACTCTATGCACTGATCAGTAAGGAAACACAGTACAAGCTAAATAAACTTCGTTAAAAACTTAAAAAGGCCGTCCGCATGTACAAACTTACCTAACCCCTCCACTCCAACCACTCTTATATGATTAAAAACCTTGAACACTTTAACATAAACTTCAACTGATATTTTCATATATCTTCTACTACTTACTCCAACAAGGATCTTCCGATTTCACATTTGATTGTTTCTTTATCTTTACCAAAAGAAGTGAAATTAATAAATTATATCACTAATCTACCCATTTAGAGAGTCTGGCAAGTTCCTTCACATCCCTGTCATCATATCTTATTTGCTTGTTACTTGCATGGCCCGGCATCACCCTCCACAATGCTCCCTTACTCTAAGTCTATCCTTGTCCCCATAACGTTTTCTGTGTTTGTCCTGTCCTCATCGGTGTCTGTCCTGCCTTATCAAGTGTCATCTCCGTACTGATGTTTTCAACTGACTCGTATTTCCCCCTTCTTAAATTACTATGTCATGATATCGAACGTTTGTCCATATTACTCAAATCTATTTTTTTTAAATTTATTATTAGTATAAGGGCGGGATGAAAGATTAAAGCTCCTTGGGGTTATTTTGATATCTTCCGATTCAGATAAATACACATTGTAAGCTACTTATGGTTATTATTATAATCATAATCTCATGTATAACATATAAGCTTTATGTACTTGTAATATAATGCATTAAATTGACTTGTATCATGATCGTTTTTCTGAATGAAATAGATGAACCCTGAACTGAAGTGAACCGCTTTGCTATCTGCATTGTGCAAGCATTAAAATACACATTAATCAAACATAGCGTTGTGTACATTGAAAGAAAATATTCCGGATATGCAACCGATCGGCATTTTTGCAAACTCACAACAGCATGAATAGAAACACACCATCCAATCACATCCATCCACTAGATAAAATGCGCAGCTGTGGCTATCAAAATCCTCTAACCCAGAAACACATTGTAAAATATGCGTGAACTGATTTGCTTCTCAAGTGTTAAATCTTCGCATAATTTCGCAAGATTCGGAATCTGCATTTTAGCTTTCACCGTTTGCCTGTGTAATGCTAACAACATAACACTAGTGTTCTGGGTTGTGTTTCAGTTCCATCATCAGGGTTGTATACGCTTTTCTCATAATTGAGCCGTTAAATGTCAAAACTAACCATATAGAACCATAATTTTGAGGTGAAAAATGACGAATTTAAGAAATAATATCCTGTGTTATTTAATTCCCCTAGGATAAGTCCCGCTTCATCTGATACGTACGGCCTTGTGGCTAATGTATCGTTCCTCTTAATAGCTGTAAATTGCTTCCACCTATTGCTTTTAGATATCAGCAGCTATAATTTCGTGTCGATAGCATAAGTAATGACACGAAATGACCGAAAGGAACATTCTGTAATGTACATTTTAACAAAGTCAGCAATTTGAGACATTGAGATTGTATTTGTCCGAAGCTTCATAGCACCAATCATGTCTACGAAAATCTATTGTTTGGACTTTATGTCCAACCCAACCTTCTTCATGTTCTTAAAGATTTTGGATTTAACGCTCATGGATCGATCTCGCGATTGACAAATCTGCATTGTCACCTTGAATCAGTTTAGTTGGACGCTATGAATGACACTTTAGTTTGAAAAAAAAGAGCTCAAACTGAAACGTTGTTATGAACTGTATGGAGATCTTCCACTTCATTCATGCATAGCTTCTAACAAAAGGTGCTCATTCCTGTAGTAATCGTCATTCACCTCAATTCGGCATTACGATATTTTATTGGGATGGGCTATTTTAATGTTAAGGTAGGTGTTTAAGAATAAAGGTCTTCATGTGTAGCTTCTAACAAAGGGTGCTCATTCTCGTAGTAATCGTGACTCCGTCATTCAAACAAATGCTTGACCTCCAAGTACTAGTGTTAATGTTCGAGGTGTGCTTTACATTTGGCAGTGTTTGGAGGGCAATTTTGAATTCATCCCTCCTCGTGCATGTTGTTCGTTTGAAAAAAGTGTGGTAGTCGTTGTGAGGAGATGCCACTTATAGAACATGCGGGGCCGCTATTCTGATATTGTTGTTAGCGAGAAGTCTGTTTTTCCAAGCGTTGTGAAAAACGTTGTTGTTGTGATCTAGTTGTAATCATCAAATTCAAAATAATAATAAAATCAAAATATGAAACAAATCTATAGTGCTTACGCATTTTATAAAAGTTATTCAAATAGGTCCAAACATGTCCAGTTCCGGATCGACGGAACCTTATTTGTAGATGAAGAAATATTTAAAATTAACACTAATAGCTCAGAGGTGTGCACTTGTCGCGTGCAGTAGAGGAGCGACTGTTTGAAGCAGTTGAGTGGCCAAGCTTGTTGTAATTAAAGCGCTTTCTCATCATCCCGTCATGCAACTTTCGAAACTGCAATGCAAACATCGGGAATGCTATTCCAGCGCATATCGTGTTTTAGCCCCAGGAATAATGGATTGTGGGAGGATATGCAGAGGGTTAATACAGGTCCCTGTCACCAGCACGGAAAGCTGGAGATCTCCTCGAACCATTGTTCACACTGTCCTGCTGAGATGGCACTATGAGTCACCTGAAAATCTTGTAATTTCCACGTCAAAATTGATTTCCTTTCAACTCGTCACTATGGGTGAATCCATCACATCAAGCACAGCGACAGGTTGCTACCACGGCACTCCAAAGGACAACATCTAGAGAATACAATCATTGATAAACAGACGGCTTCATATAGGTCATACGTATGAACAACATGCACATAAAATTCAAAATGTCAGTTTTACGTTAAACGGATTTAGGCGCTTAAATTTGTCAATTTGCATGTGTTAACTCGGGAAACGTATATTAAAAGTGCCTTTTTTCATTTTACTCATTATATTAATCTTTGAAGGTAACACGGTTTGTTATACAAACGTCAAATCAGAGGTACAATCATATCCGTCAGGGGACGAGGATTGAAATGATTCGTAAATATGCTTTCCGTATGTGGCTTTTTCGTATGCCTTAGGTAATATTTTTTAATATTGGTTTGCTTTTTAACGTAATAAATGTCAATAGTAATCCAATATGACTGACATGGTTACCGCCCCATCGACAATAATTTAATCCAAAATGGCGACTTTCCAAAATATCTTTTCTGATTGTACCTGGTCATACTGGGCATGCTGGGTGCAGCTCCGGGGGTGCAGCACACAAAATAATGCTCTGTTAATACAAAATGATGACCATTTTTCTCTCAGAGCAAGTGTGCTCCTTTGGTTTGGTTTTTAGTTATTAAGCATGTGAAAAAAGTTTGTAAACATGTTTTAAAGCCGAACAAGTTTTGATAAACTCCGTTTGGAAAATTGACATTGTGACGTTGGAAACTTAAAATCTGTGCTTAGAGTTTTAAATATGCTTACAAAGTGACTAACAATTTTAATAGAGAGCGATCTGTTAATGCATATAGCAACTTATTGGTTGCTTCAGTAAAGTTTTAAAGGGCCATGTCCAATCGTTAATATGGCCTCGTCTCCAGAACCTTAGATTTTCACCGGAAGTGATCAAAATATTTGGTATGTGAAGAAAGCTACTCATTTTTCTCATTTACCCTGTGAAATCTTAGGGCTAGGGGATGCTTGGTTTGGACATGTGTTACGACCAAATATGTGCCCCATTTTAGTCGACCAATATTGATATTGCACAGTATTCTATTGGACAAAATCACGTTTTTAGCTCTCATATCAAAATGGGTTGAACTATTGGCGCGAAACTTTACAGACGGGGTTTGGGGTTGAAGGTTATTCTATCAAGATGAAAACTTTATATAATTAAATCGGGCTATCCTCCTTTACTTTCAGCCTCGCAAATCCCGATGGAATTCTCTGCATGAGGGATATATTCTATTCAAGTTTCGTCCTATTGTACACAAATAACGCTTTTGTCTTAATTCAAAAGTTCAACCGAATTAAGAACTGCACTTAAGTTTTTAAATAAATGAACCTAAACCTGAACCTAAAAAGACTCGTGCCAATTAACATGGTTAATGTTCATTTCATGTTCTGAAATACGATAATGATGTGTTTGTTAGCCCCATTTGTTTGTTGTTGATATAGTTCTATTTATAATTCTTGTACTTGATATTGAATATATTTTTTTCTGTTGTGTATAAGAATCATAATCATAAAGCTCAATTTTCTATGTCAAAAGAAAATAATTTCGTACACAGTTTTAGTTCTGAGTCATTGACACATTTACCTCTAACCTCCAAATACATGGGGCTTTCATCTTCTCCAAACCATGGATAATATAACCCTGTGTGCTGGTAAAGAATCCTTCCATCTAATTGAGCATGAACCTGCCTGGCTAATCAGGTTCATCACGCGGTTAAACACCCTCACATCAACTGCTAAGTGCCTCCCTCGTGTCTTTGCCTTATGACAACCATCCTAAAGACATTCTCCTGGGAGGTTTATGGCCCAGTCTCAAATGCCCCTGTATACACATCGTTTAATCACTTGGGAAAACAAGGAGCTACGTAGTATGAATTGTTTGGTTTTCTATAGATAGCGAGAGACTATTATTTTTGAAAACTATTGTAGTGTTTTCAGTGCAACCTGACGTTGCCTTACCGAATTTTCTCAAACATATTTTTAAAGCAGTGTAAATCGTTTGGGAATATTTATAGAAAGCTTTTGACGTTTTACTTCAGCAATGCAAATGTTTAAGATATTTGAAAATAGGCAACATATACAAACACCTTTACAACGGTTACTATACAGTTCAAAATAAATAAGTCCCCCCTGACAAAGGTACCATTTTCTGGAAAAGTTACACTCCTTAACCTGTTAAAAAATGTGAAATGTTCACTGCAATGTTACACATTTAATGTGCAAAAAAAATCACACAATAGTTAATCTTCTCCTTGAAATGACATCATTTATTAAATTTGATGACGAATTTAAAATGGCACTTTCGTACATAGGATTAAACAATCGAGAAAAATCCCGGAGAGAAGTACCACATGCCTAGTACAACACAGAAATACAGGACACTTGATTTTGGTACCAATGGATAGCTATGGTCATCTTCTTTCCATTGGTACCAAAACGAGTACCAACATGCCTAGAATTACGTCAGACTGACGTTCAAAGTTCACATGTCATCACAACTGTCAATTTCCATAGTACACAGTATAGAATAGGGGAAATGTGTTTTTTCACAAAAAATGTTTGGAATATCCGATTTCCACACGGTTTTTTGCTCTCTTTGATGGGATATAACTCGATTTATACTCAGCGGTTTTTAGTGCTTAATGTTTGAGTGGAAATATGGCGAAAATATCAATTTTCACCATCTTACCAGTATTTTTTATACTTTCTCAACTTATGACATCATAGTGATGTCATAATGGGAATGTTGGTACTTAAATTGATACCAATGGAAAGAAGAAATTGAGCTAGACGACTGAAGGAGGAGGAAAAATAGGTAGGGGAAGAGGAGGGGGAGTGATAAGGCGGGGGAACAAACAGATGGTGTTTGTTACAAAAAAAAAAATCTTTAAAACTTAATTTTCTCGACTGTTAAAGCCCGATGCAAAAAAGTGCCATTTTTATTGGTCATTCAAATTTAATAAATGAAGTCGTTCAGGGAGAAGGTCAACTGCTGTGTGAAACTTTTTGACCATTAAATGTGTAACATTTCTGTGTAAATGTTACATTTTTGCTAACAGGTTCCGGAGCCTATCTTGTCTAGAAAAATGCACATTTGTCAGGGGGGACTTACTTTTTTTGAACTGTATATTTGATAACACAACCGTCACAACGTTCCCAAGATTCAAACATATAAACACAGACATGACGGATGCATTGTATTTGCTTGTTTTGGTGTTCAGAGTGAAGTCATCACAGCACAGACTTTGATGAAGAAGTAAACATGGTATCAGCGTAAGGTTCCTCCATTGAATTAATGTTGACAATTGATGACATTCATAATGAGAATAGACGTCATGACATAATAATCAAGCAAACCCTATGTTTTCTAAAAAGGGCTTCATATAGTAGAAATAATATTACATAGACACAATAAAATACTCATCTCATCCTTTGGGTACATTTGAGCATTTTCGAAGAAAACGCAAAAAAAAATCAAAATGGCCACCAAAACACTAAAAATGCATCTGTTAATTGCTCCCTCAAATCTGTGCTACCATCCGCATGGCATTTTGTGGTATTTGGGGTTTAGTAGCACCCTTCCCATATGTTTGCATACAAACCATCAGTAACCCTGAAATTCCCCTGTGGCCTTTGGGGTTTGGCAGTTTAATGTATGTGGTATTCTGTGGTATTTAGAGGTTTCTATACGAGTGGGGTGTTTTAATTTATATTTCAAATACTGATTTTCTGTATGTTGATGACACAAAACCTCCAATTTTATTTAGTTGATAATGACGTTGATCTGTCTCTTGATAACTCTCTCAAACTCAGAGCATAGCCTATCAATCCTATATGCTGAGCGGCCATTGGATGGGTGACACTTGCATAAATAGCTTTCCCATTAGAAATATGATTAACTCAGAGTCACTAAAGAAAAGCGGCGGTACATGATGGAGAAGGGAGGTGCAAAAATAAATAAAATAAAAACCTTAAAGAATATTGTAATGTGGGTCTTGTTTACAGAAACATAAGTATCGGGATTATGTCTCTGATAAATAGATAATTTCTATTACGATACTATTTTAGTTGATGAAGTAGTGATTGTGCCGTGTAAAACAAACATCCCGTTTTTAACCCTCGTCTTACCAACCACCCTTCCAGAATTCGTTATAAAGCACCTGATGCTGATGATTTTGATACCAGTGGATAGCCATGGTCCTCCTCTTTCGATTGATACCAAAATAAGTACCAACATGCCTAGTATGGCGTCACAATGACGTCATCAAGTCCGCGAGTCGGCAAAATTGGCATTTTGCATAGAAAATAGGCGAAAATCCAATTTTGCGCTAAAAAACGTAGGAATATCGGATTATCATGCGGTTTTCAGCTCTAAATGATGGCAATTGGCTAGTTTACATAAACATAGAGTTTTAGAGCCATACTGTGCATAATATTTTCAAAAATGCACCATAAAATATCCTCGGGTGGCAACCACCCCTTACCCTTCGACGTTGACGGCATACCCTGACCCTGGTGAAGGTGCTACCTTCACATTTTTCCGCTAAAATGACCGGAAAGGATGAAAGAACGATTACCTAGAAGCTTTTTACGGAAGTTTTTGGCATTTTAGCGCACCGGAGCGAAGTTCACTAGAGGGGAGGGATCTTAAACCGATCTTCTTTTAGGATCTTAAAAACATTTCTGCATTCATTCACTGATTCAGTAAACATTAACTGAACGGTCATGACACTTTCCTATATTATTTTTTTTTAAATCAGATATAACATGTATGTAGCGTACACTGTTATTTAATCTTCGTACAAAGTGCAAAAGTAGTAAGCCAGCTATATCCATTAAAAATAGATGCTTGCGTCAAGGGGTGAATGACCAATGCTTAGCAGCAGGTGTCCAGACCAATTTTGACCATTACTGACTGACCATCATCATCACTAATATTAAATGATATTGTGAAGAAATCTATCAAGAAAACTGTGCATTTCAAATTCAGCAACCTTTCACTGCCAGGGCCTCAAGCGGCCTTTCCGTCTTATCTTTTAGAATATTACCAAGCTGCATTGAACTTGTATGCCTTTAGGATGTTTGACTGGAAAGAGATTAACCTGTTGGACAGTTTTACACCTTAGTTATGATAGTTGGAACACATCATCCTGTAATGTAACTGAACTTTAGCCATCCCACCAGACTATTTAGAAAAGAAACACGTGCGTTCTGAGTATCTAATTTGGTGAGCGAAGTGTTACTCATTTCTTTCTTGCTATTTATAGTTGTTTTAGTGAAACATTTTCTTGTTTAAACAAATTGAAACCTTTCGAGTTTTACAAAGTTCGACGTGTTTTTCCTCCTTTAAAAGGAATCAATATCTTCCTCCTTTAAAAGGAATCTTGTGGAGTTTCAAAAACTCCGATTTCATTTAAGAAATTTATCTAGGCATTTGGAGGGATTTTGCTCACGTAGTTAATCAAAGCAGAAAATAAACAGAAACCTGCATCAGTGATCACGCTGAAGCCGAAGTTTCTTAAGTTCTCTGATGTACTACAAATAGTTATAACATGGAAAGACCATTCAATCTCAGTGCTTCCATGGTACAGTAATCCAGTTGCAATTCTATGTGCAAAACATGTCTTTCAATGTGCAACTTTGATAACCCAATCATGAATGAAGCGAGCATATTTCATAGCATAACAGACACGGTGGACACACGAAAAAAAATATTATGTAAACAATTACACAAGTTATGTAAGCATAGAATCTCATGATAATTAAAATATTTTGCGTGAATTAAATTATTACCCAAATTACCCAAATTGAGTAAAATTTTCCATTGATTTGGTAAATTATTTACCTAATTATTGTGACTTTCTGAGGTGATCCGCATTCTTATGTAATTTTCTTCTGTGAGCATTATCGAGCTTTGCTTTTTTTCTTTGGGACGTAGTGTATATATGTGTATATATAGTATATACCCAACAGCAGGGGTAAGCTTTCTTCGTTGAATTTCGTTGAAAGACATTTCTTGCCTTTGGGATTAAACGCTTCGTTTTGTCGAGGTTAAAACGTCCTTTGGAAATGGAAAGCCTGTTTTGTCATAACTTCGATGTAGTCAAGCATAAACATGCTCTAACATGAAATCTTTCCATCAAAAGAAAATTGAAGTTTTTGGTGTCAATCCGGGCTAATTAGCAAAGTTGATTACGCAGCGCTGGTGACGTTCACGAAAGTGATATTAATGATAACGATGATGATAATGATGATGATGTACTACTACTACTACTTTTACTACTGCTACTAGCACTAGAATTACTGCTATTACTACTGCTATTACATACTACTACACTACATTTTTTTCACTGCTACTCAATTATAATATTATTACAAGTAATATCTTAAGTAATGAATGGTCTAATAGCTCAAGTAATGAATGGTGTTATGCCTCAAGTAATGAATGGTCTAATACCTCAAGTAATGAATGGTCTAATACCTCAAGTAATGAATGGTCTAATACCTCAAGTAATGAATGGTCTAATACCTCAAGTAATGAATGGTCTAATACCTCAAGTAATGAATGGTCTAATACCTCAAGTAATGAATGGTCTAATACCTCAAGTAATGAATGGTCTAATACCTCAAGTAATGAATGGTCTAATACCTCAAGTAATGAATGGTCTAATACCTCAAGTAATGAATGGTCTAATACCTCAAGTATTGAACGGACTAATACCTCAACATTCTGGTCCTGCAGCCGACTATAGTCGCTCAGACTCAAAATTCGAAATTATGCATGTTCGGAATCAGTATTAAATGCTTTAAAATGAGTCCAAACAAGTCTAGTCTTCGGTCGATGTTTGGGGGATGGCTTCATTTTCTCAAAACAGTTTACTGACGCACGTGTTATAACCTGTACAGAATCGACCAGGGCTGGGAAGGGTTAACAACACTCAAATAATGGGATGTGATTCATTGCACGAATACAGTGATATTGGAAAGGTTTCCATGTGCTTTAATGTTAAAGATTGTATATTGGAATCTTGACTTCCTTTCACGCTGTTTTATTTTTCATCAGGATATGTGATTATATGGGACCTGTTTTGGTTTATATGCAGAGGGTGTTTTGAATCAATCCCATGATGCATAGCAATGTGCCTATACCGTACTGTACTAAACACATGTCAGTACTTAGGGATAAAAAGTGTTCCAAAAGTTTAAGAACCACAAGACATTTCATAATCATGCAAAAAATCCCTAAGTACTAACACTTTGTGGGCTAAAATGAGCATTAAAGTCAGGGTTTTTATGTGTTAAGTATAGGATTTTTTATGTGATCACATGACCCTATTGAGGTGAAATTTCCCAAAACTGGTGCATTGTGGGATTGACTCAAAACACCCTCTGGTTTATATGCAAGAATGACTCAGTTTTACTATCGAAATTACAAAGCCAACGCTGTGTGTAGGGTTGTTAATGTTGTTTAAAAAAATGGATATGTCGTTTCACAAGGAAAATACCTATCTTAAAGCGGCACTGGCACATTTGCACAAAATATGAAATTTCTTCAATTTGCTCTCAGATGATAGTCTAGGCCATTGGAAGAATAGAGATACATTTTACACATAAAATAACATGCTCAAAAAACAGATAGGGGCGTTAATAAGAAGTGAAAGACATCCAGGTAATTTGTAGGCTAACTTTTAAGTTTTCCATTACTTTAATCAACAAATGTGCATATTACATGAATATAATAGACTCGTACTCATTGATATTAAAACCACAGAGGTCACAGACCTTTCAAACAGCGTTCATACCGTAGGAAACATGCATACGGCGTGCGTTTTCTTGTGTTAAACGCCATTTCCGTCGTCTGCTGAATTAATGTCGCCGGCGACATTAATTATAAAATCGTTCTGTTTACCCATAAGGACGCTGATTTGGTCTTAATCATTTCAGGTGAGGGCTAATGTATATAATAGCTTTACAATCATGCAAAAATATCAATTTTGAAAAATCTTGAGGGCGCACTATTTTTCAAATGTGCCAGTGTCTCTTTAATTGCCCCCATTGTACATCTATATATTATAGTAGGATTTTTTATTCCTGTCAGTTCATTAAAAGTTTTTGGGGCGTGTCGACGATTCCATTTGTTCTGAAAGGTTGTATGATTTACCCAAACAGTACAATAGAAATTCGATGTCACGATACCGGATAAGATTAAGGCCATAATTTAAAAATGTCCCTTTTCTCACGAAGAAATACTACAAGGCAAATGCATTGAATAAATTCCAAACACCAAACTTGAACAAATTCTGAAGCATTCATCATAAGAAAATGACAGGAATAAGTAATTATTACTCACCAAAGTTCTTTTACGTCACTAAGGAATATCAGAAATTTGATACGTTTACATTTATTCGTCTTGTTCCAGAAATAATATTTGACAGCTTGGTCCAATCATTTAAGTATTTTAGAGTTTTGGTCACTCATAACAAACTAACAATATTTATGTGGCCTAATCCTCATCTTCACCCAGCCTCGATGTTCATGACACTTTATCCGTTCTTTGATTGACACCAAACAAAGGAATCGATAGCGTGCCTCAGACTTTACAACAATCTATTCAATTGAAGCTGGTATGAAGTCTTTACTTATTCGATACAAAAAAGTTCCTGTAAAATGGGTTAAGCCTCTTATTCTGTTGAACAAAGTTGAGCATTTCCAGGTGTTAATCCGTCTTTTTAGTTTTTGATCTCAACACATCTCCGCCAAATGAGTTCGTACCATAGCACAATATGCGCTTACTGCCAGGAATAAAAAATTCAGACTATAATAATAGGCTAAGTCTCCTGCTACTGTCCTTCTGTCCGCATATTCCTCGGTGATCACAGGTCAGACGCCTTCAATTTTAGGTGGGTGGGTTTAACTGGGGCTGAGCCAGAAAAGTACTATAATCGCGAAAGCCGGTTTTCAAAATAGTTGAGAAGACAAAAATTGTCTGGTCAAGAAGCCAGGCCCGGTAATCGCGAAACCGGTAATCAGCCAGCACATTGTTTATTAATTCCGCAAATCCGTGGATTTCCTGAATCTTAAGAGAAGCATATCCTCCAAACTAGGATATTATTACCCATCTTTGTTAATAGTATTGCGATATTCCAGGAAGTTCTTTATTTGAGTAATAAGCGATATCCTTCCGCGCGGAGGTTAAACAATCATCTCACATCGTTATCCTACAAATAGACAAAAACTATTTGACTGAGAGTTAATTGTAAAATATTATAACCAAGCTTTTATCCTACTCCCCGGGCCAATCATATTTGTGTCATTTCGGAAAAAAATTATTCAAATAAGTATTCTATGTGTCTATCTTACACAGATAGAAAAAATGCTAAATTGTACAATAGAACGCTATCATAATTATGTAAAATTTAAATAAACTTTACTCAATTATTATAGAGTTCTATTTTTTTCATAGCTTGTGTATTTTTACATAACCTTTTCCCTGTGTCACATTCTTAAAATGTATAATAATACTTTTTGTTTATATTTGTTTTTTGTTTTCACAGAGGGGTGTTGCGATTGCGATTAATGCAATGTTTTACGTCGAGTACCGTATGGAACTTTTTTTGCCGCCATATTGGTTGCCGGCGGTCTGGCTCTGCTCTGTTACGAAACATTAATCTTCGAGATGTCGTAAAAGAACTGTTCAAAAGATACCGCTCTGGATTCTCTGACACCTCAAAAGAATCCTACACCTCATGTTCATGAAGTGGAGACTACTACCCTTTATATCTACAATAAATGCGTTTTGTTAAGACATATCATTGATTCTCTCAACACACCAAATATTCGAAATTTACCGGAATATTTTATACGTGGAGGCCTATGTCTCTAGATATAGTGATTTTAGAAGTTCATGCTAATTGTTGGCAACCATTATAAAAAATGTAGTTCTACTACTACTGGGTTGACTATTCAAAAAACGATGTTGCATTTTTTCTGTTGACCTTTAGTGACCCTTTACCGAGGTCAAAGTCAAATGGTCATACATCGTCCAACGTATATCGACCTTGGTATCAACATGTGGCAATTTCACAAGGAATTGTATATGATATTTAATTTGGTTACTTGAGCTTTGTTTTCTTGTTTATATGCAAATAAACTAATTAGAGATAATAATATGCATAATGTTGTCCTTATCATACCCCAAGTCGGGTGAGTCCTGTTCAAAGCAAATTTTAGAAGAGGCCTCAATGTTTTTGCACAATGTATAGTGAACCCTACACAACCTCAATTATCCTTGCTATTAATGCCCATGTCTCAAGGAAACCAAGTTGTGTCAAGAAAAGTACAATGAAATGGTTGATGTATCTGTATCCCTCGTCTACCAAGCCTTTTTTGTACACGGTTTACCAAGGGGTGGGGTTGTAACCGCCACCCTCTCGAGAATTTGTTCAAAAGCAAACCGATGCTTATGATTTTGATACCAGTGGTAGTTATTGTCTCCTCTTTCCATTGATACCGACCAAATAGTACCCCTATAGACGCCGGCCAAAGGACCAAAACTATTACTTTTGACGGCTTTGTTTGTTACAAGTCCAACCTAGTGGATTCATAGGACCATGGGATGTACATCAACGTATGGGGTGTTGGCCGTTTCACATTTTTTTTATTTTAGGTAAAAATGGCCAAAAGGTCACATTGTCCAAAATAGGTAAATCAGTCAAAATGCATTCCTTTCTTCAAATAATCTGTCAGAACCTGTCAATGTACCTTCAAAAGGAGTCCCAATATTTAAGTGATATAATGGAAGCCATTCCAATTTAAAAAAATTTTGGGGTCAAAATGGCCAAAAAGGTCGAAATTGTTCAAACATGTAAATCAGACGAAATGCATTCTCTTCTTAAAATAACCGATCGCAACATGTTCATTACCTTCAAAGAAAGTCTTTTGAGTGGAAAATGGAAGCCATTTCAATTTTTAAATTGTGTTCAAAATGGCCAAAAAAAGGTAAAATTGTCAAAACAGAGCTAATCACGTCCGAAATCTTCATTTCTTAAAATCCCTCGATTTAGAACATGTTCCTTCAACTTTAAAGGAGTCATATTGAAGTGGGATAAAATGGAAGGTCATTCGACTTATAGCTTTTTGGTTAAAATTCCCTCCCCCCTCCCAAAAAAATGTGCAATACCTTCGTTTCACAAACATTTCAAGGAAACATTTTGCCGTTACATCTCAAGAAACGTCAATCAAGTACCTTTAGTGCTTGTCTTCTATTTTTTCATATTATAGTGTCAAAATGACCAAAATATCAAAATTGTCCCAAATGGTTAAATCACTTACACATCCAAGGTGTCATAATAGACGTGGCATAGAAGGCTATTTGGCTTAATTTGACAGATTTTGGGTTGAAATTACCAGGTCAGATAAGTGTTTTGCCTTTTCATCAAGTGAAAATAATGCTAGCCATTTAAAAAACTTTACAGATTTCCGAGTCAAAGTGGAATAAATAGATAAACGGGACCAAATTCATCCAAAACTGACAAAATCAATTAAAATAGGTGACATAACGAAAGGTACTCACTTCTCCTACTCTTACATATGTCTTCTTTTTGCACAGTAGGTCAAAAGAAATATGCGTGTACATACCACATTGTAAATACCCTGCTAGCCAGTCATAGATTTCGGAGTCGAAATTTATCAAATCAACTAAATTGGAAACCAATTGTATAAACGTGTGGCTTTGTCCACTTTTTTGGTCCCCCCGCCAACGTTTGTTGGCGAGGGGGGGCTATAGAAAATGCTCCCGTCCGTGTGTGCGTGTGTGTGTGCGTGTGCGTGTGTGTGGTCCCACGCATATCTTTGGAACTAATAAGTGTGGGTGTCCATCTTCGCACATAGATGTTCCACATACGCGTTGGGTGGGAATCCGAAATGGGTCATGGTCAAAGGTCAAATGAGGTCAGAAAATAAGGTAAAAATTGGTTAACAAATTGACTAGAAACCTTGTCCAACACGATCTCTTTTGAATCTAAGCAAGTATGGATGTCCCTCTGTAGCACCATATATTGTTCGCTTAAGAAGGCGGCGGAATGAGTTCGGAGATGGGTCAGGTGCCATGGGTCAAGTCAATGTGGTCAAAAATTCATATAACCCTTGTCAAATTTGTGGTAGGGTGATGAAGCTTGGTGGGTGTGCGCAACATTCGGTGCCAAAATTTTTTAATGTCTTGCAAGTTCAGTGCGGTCATTCAAGGTCAATCCCTAACCTGTGGTTAGGACTATGAACTTGGTAGGTTGCAGTCAATATGCAGTTGCCGAAATTTTGAAGGTCATTTCAAGGTCCTGTGGGTCTTCAAGGTCAAATCCCTAAACATTGGTAGGGAGATGAAACTTGGTGCGTTTGCTCAACATTCGTGGCCCCGAATTTTTTAAGGTCTTTCAAGGTCATGTGAGGTCATTCAGGTCACATCCCTAAACATGTGGTTGATGATGAAACTTGGTAGGTGCAGGGCCGGTCAATATCAGTGCCGAAATTTTGAAGGTCCTTTCGGATGTCACGCGGGTCATCCAGTTCAATCTTCTACACAGTGGTAGGATATGAAACTTGGTAGGTGGTGCTCAACATTCGGTGCCAAAAATTTTTGAAGGGCATTTCAAAGGTCCTGTGGGTCATTCAAGGTCATCTCGCTACACATGTGGTAGGATGATATAAAACTTAGTGGGTGCGGTTAATATTCAGTGCTGAAATTTTGAAGGTCATTTCAAGGTCATGGCGAGGTCATCCAAGGTCAATCTCTAAACATGTGTAGGAGATGAAACTTTTGGTGTGTGTGGTCAAGAGTTCAGTGCCGAAAATTTTAAGGTCTTTCAAGGTTCTGCAGGGGCATTCCGGTCAATCTCTAAACATGTGGTAGATGATGAACTTGGTGTGTGCGGTCAATATTCAGTGCAAAATTTTGAATGTCTTTCAAAAGGTCATAGTGGGGTCATCCAAGGTCAAATCAACTATGCATGGTTGTATGGTCATGAACCAAGGTCATCTGGGTCAAATCACTATGGCTGGTTGTATGGTCATGAAACCAAGGTCATCTGGGGTCATCAAATTATGAAACTGTTATGGTAGGAGCCTCTCTGGTTTCCATGACAACCCACCTACCTAATTTATGGTTTACTTTTCCTCCTACGCGACGAGCGGGGGACCTTAGTGGTTCGAGAACCGCCTTGTTTAATATTGCCCTCGTGATTTAATATAGATTTCTTTGATATAAATAGTTGTTAGGAGGGCCAGGGTGTTGCATTTTTCTATATCTCGGATGCTAAGTTTAAAATGGGCAAAGTACCCTGACATTTATAATCACAATTAACCTTTTTTATGATTTTTAAACACTCTTTATTTCTTAGGGCTTACCTTAGAATAGTCCAACGTAGATATTGAATTTTAAAAAAAATCAACTCAATAATGTTCTTTTGAAATTATTAGTCCACATTCTGATGAACCAAATTAACGCGCGACACACATGTTATAATCAGTTTTATACCGTGATTTGAATATGCAAGTTGATATTATGTCCTATCTGGTTCTAAATTGGAAATTGTTTAAGTAATTCATAAGAAGACGGTTCCACGAGAATTTAATCTAGGCTACTCTTAAGGCTTTTTTGTATAGTTAGTTTATACACAGTGATTTATCCCGGATGTAAGCGAAGGCTCTCTTGATTTTAAATTTTGACCTGGGTTTGATCAATATTAAAGCCACAAAATACCCAGTAATTTTTTTCCCGTTCTAATGCTTAGGCCCAATACACAGAAACCCTTAAATTTTTTGCTCAACCATGTCGAGAAATTACATTTTTGGACGCATTTAAACCATAACTGAATATGCAGTATTTGGATACAGTGACTGATTTTCCCTTTCGGGTTATTGCTTTACAAAATGCTCGAACCATGTCTGGCCTTGTTGATTAAAACCTAGCAAATTTAAAACAAAACACTCAACCCGAGATAGCATATTATTTATAGACATAAAAAAAAAGTAAACCTTAAAAAAAAAAAAAAAAAAAAAAAAAAAGCAAAATTAACAAAAAAAGCAAATTTTTCTTTTTTTAAATTTGTAATATTAATCATTCGTGTATTCATAGAACTATTAGAAACCGTAAAAGAGGGCATAATAATAACAATATAACAACTTTTGATTTATTTAATTTCTCTTTGTCCCCTCCAAGGAAAGTGCTATATTGCCAACTCATTGTCAACTTTAATGTACTTTGGTGTCGCGAATTATGACCTGATTAACAATTTTGAAAATCGCGGCAAGAGAGCTATTTACCCATTTGGTGGTAAACTTCAAAGTTCAAAGCTGAGGATTGGAATAGACAATATTCTACTTTTACTGATGAATTTTCCCCTTTGGATTATATTTATTGACAATTCATCTTAATGAAACATTGCCTTGCATTACCATTCATCATCATCATAGTTTAACAAAAGTAATTTTGATAGTATAAGTAATACACTGACCATATTAACCTTAAACTTGAAATGCCCAATCTTGAGTTAATTTTGATCCTTAGCTCAATGTGACTCTAAAATGGGTAAAATATAAATTGGAATACCAAGTACTGTATCCACCTAATTATATCACCTTGAAACATCTAATCTTATTATGCCTGCTTCACCATATTTGGACTTTTTACTTTTGGACATTTTTCTTGACCCCAACTGAGTTCATTCAAATGGCTGAGCACTTTAAATTTACTTAAAAATGTCCCATTGGAAGGTAAATGAAAATTTACTCCCTCTTAACACTCGTCTTTACAGGGGGGTTACCACCAACACCAGTGAACTTTGCTCCGTGGGCTGAAATGGCCAGAAGCTTTGGCAAAAAGCTTCCGAGTATCATTTTCTCCTTTCTGGTCATAGCGGAACAAATGTGAAGATTAAATTTGTAGCACCTTCACCGGGGGTAGGGTATGCCTTCAAAGGTCGAAGGTACGGGGGTGGGTTTTTTTGTTTTTCCACGCAAGAATATTTTATGGGTACCTGTTCTAAATTATTATTTCCTCTAAACTCTATATTATGTAGAAAACTATTCAATTTCCATCATTTCGAGCGAAAATCGCATGAAACCGATATTCCTAACTTTTTTTCAGCGCAAATCGGATTTTTCACCCCTTTTCTATGGAAATCCCATTTGGCTCGTACTCGTGGACTTTATGACGTCATTGTGACGCCATACTAGATATTTTAGTAACTTTGTTTTGGTCTTATGGAAAAGAGGACCATAGCATCCATTGTTATAAAACCTTAACATCGGTTGCTTTAAATAATGATTCCTCGAGCCCCTCCCCCCTTGGTATCCATTTACAAAAAAGGCTTGGTATATAGACGAGGGTATTTGATAACAGAGCGTTTTGCCTAATTTATTAGTTTTTGCACAAATTTGACTTTTGTTTGCCATTTTGACCCTACAAAGTATCCATTGAAGTGGCTAGCACTCTATTCAATTAATTTAGTTTCAGCTTTGGAAGTAAACTGATACATGTTCCCATAAGATACATTGAAAATGAACATTATGACTCATTTATGTATTTTGGACAATTTTGCTGTTTTTTGGCCAATTTGATCCCAGAATATGAAGTGGGGAATGGCTATAGCACTCAGTTCGGTTATTTGTGTTCCCTTGGATATACCCCCACATATTCTGAGGAAAAATTTTTGAGATAAGAAGGCAATACGATTGATTTACCTCATTTTGGACTATTTTGACTTTTTGGCCATTTTTCCCTAAAATTAAAAAATTAGAATTGCCAACACCCCATACGCTATTGTATGTCCCCTGAGGATGCAAATCCGCCAGGTTGGATGTTTTTGTAACAGTTACGCCTGTCAAAACTTTTTTCTAGCCCTTTTTGCTCAATGGCCTGCCGTCTATACCTATTTATTGAGTCACAATGACGTCATAAAGTCATTGTGCCGACAAATTGGGCATTTTCCAGAGAAAATAGGCGAAAATCCAATTTTTGGCTAAAATCGTAGGAAGATCGGATTTCAGGGGGGGTGCGGTTTTCAAGCTCTAATGATGGCAATTGACTTTTTACATAACATAGTTTAGAGCCATTCTGTGCATATAGTTTTCAAAAATGTACCATAAAATCTCTGTAGATGGCTCCCCCCCCCCCTTCGCTTTGAAGGTCATCCTAACCCCAGTGCTACCTTCACATTTTTCGCTACAATGACCAGAAGTATGAAGAACGATTAACCATAAGCTTTTTTACGAAAGCTTTGGGCATTTAGGGCACCGGAGCAAAGGTTCACTTTGGGGGGGGGTGGGATGGTAACCCCCCTCCCTTGGTTAAGACTAGGGTTCACCCAATCTATGGAATGAATTGCTGTTATAACCGCGAACCACCACGTGCACGATTCGCACTACATGAGACAAGTTAGTGTTACAGTTATCTGTTCATTCTCACCACTGTGTGACTTTTTAATTATTCTTTCCATCCAGGGCCCGGGTGTTCACTGTTCATTGATATGGGGATGATCATTGCGACCAAAGAAACACGTAAAAAGGGTAGATTTTCAAGATTGTGCAACGATACATACTAAATGGTAGCAAAACCACTGAATCTTGACAAAAAGGGGTACTTTTTCACACTTGAACCGGACTTGAATTACATTAGTGTACGATTTGGAATTTCTATTGTATCGTATTCGGCTCATTTTGTGTAAAATGGCTATTCAGTATAGCCTATATAGACCAAAATTTCTACTATCTTAAGAGTCAAATATTGCATACTTTATTAATTAAGGGTAAGGTGTTACACTTACCATACTTGTTTTAGGGGTGGTCCTTTTAGACCAATCCAATGTACTTGTACTTGTGTACGGTACTTTTTTAAAACCCTTGTTTAGGGGTGCGACTTTGAAAAATGTGACGTTTGGTAAAAGCAAACTCACCCCCTAAAATGGCCTTTTTGAACATCTATCACTAAAAAAGTGACTTTCTTGTCAAACTTCGCTACACTTTAGACCATTTCTGGAAAAATCAACCAATAGGTGGACCTTTTGCCCCTTTTGTGGGAGGTGTGTGTGTGTGGGGGGGGTGGCGCGGTGACCTGCTGCTGATCTAAGGATATTCCCATGCATCTCCATACTGCCAGTGCCCACATTCATGAAACAAAAATCAGAGCTATGGGTATGATTTTTAATTAGGTTCTGTAACAAGTAGATCATTACTTGGGGGCTATTGGCCCTGATTAATTGCACACACTCTATACACTAAGACCAGGGAAATAACGATCAATGTTCAATGAAAACAGAGTCATCAAAGATAGTAGAAGCTAAATTGAGATAAACAGTGTGGTTAGAACCACTTAAAGATTTGTGAACCGTATTGGTTGAAACAAGACTATACCATCTATCAAAGTGAGCAGCCCTGGGATCAGTAGAGTGTAACAATGTTTCCATGTTTTGGGACCCATTTTTTATGGAATTAAAATCGCAATTTTGTGTGGAAAACGTTTTTATAAAACTGTGTAACACAATTGAGTTACTTAAACCATGGCATTGGATAGCAGCTATATGGGGGTGACTCTAACTTGATCTTGCTTAGCCTATAGACTATTCAAGGAAGGATACCAGCCTTCAACAATTGAAGAGAAGAGAATCACAATTTTGTCTTGCACTTTTTACAAATGTGTAACATTGGGTTGTTACCAACAAAGGGTCTTAATGCAGCTTTGATGCATGGGGTTGGGTATAATGCAGGGGACGAATGATCACACAAACGACCAAACGGGTCTTGCCACAGACATCAGTCTCATTTAGGCTTCTGGTATATCAATGACCCTCTTTTTCATGGCCTCTCTTCTTTCTGATCGTATCCACAAGTCATTGGTAATGGTTTGTGGTTGGTGTCAGGATTTATTTCAACTAGTGTGCTGAATCCGGGCCGACGTGTATCCATGATACGGACGCTCATAAAATGGCCGCTATTTGAGGTTAGGGGGCCGGATTGGGAAACAGTAGGGTTTACAAGCTACTCTTATTCGACACTGACTGCGATGTCATGTACAGTTGTGACTCTCTGTTACACGGGACCGACGGCTCTCTCCACGTCCCCTCCGAAGGACGGGAGCTTCATGATCCATTGCCCAATTCCAAGTGAACCATGGAGGAGAGCGGTTATTCGGTATTTAATCAATAGATGGTACACAGATCAAATCAAGAATGATAGTAACCCGACTAAATTCACGCAAGTGACAACGACCCCTATCCGGGTATTCGAACCGGGAATGTTGTTGGTAAATTTGCGCCAGAGGCAAGCACCCTAACGGCTAGTGCACGCTCTCCCACAATTTTGCCAATTTGTTAGATGACAATTTGTCGTTTTTTACATATTTTCTCATTCGGAAAAAACCCAAATTTTTCGTAAAAATTGGTTGTGAAAATTAGTCAAATTTCCTCGATCTGAAGTAAAAATGTCCACATTTGAGGATAAAAGGGCAAATAAAGTTGCATTAAATTTGGCCCAACATTCGCATCTCTGGTAAAGCTATGGTCACTTTTTTGGCCAAAAAATGGTGTTAGCTATGGGTACTACTTCCGGGACACGTCCCTACCCAAACCAAAATGAGACCCAGGGTTATAGGGTGACTAACTTGATCTTGCTTTAGAAGAGACTATCCAGGGTCTCTGGATGGATCGAATAATGAAAAAACATCATACATGTGACTGAGATAATAGTATAATAGTATAAATACTTTTGTCTCTGAAAAGTGCGAATCGTGGTTAGTTCACGGTAATAACGACGACTCGTTCCATGGATTTTGTCTAGAATACATCGATCATTTTCTCTTGCACCATTTTTTTACAAACACAACTTTCTTTATTTACTTACCATGGGTGGTATTAGGATAATAGCAGAAATATGGGGGAGTGTGTAGGGTTCATTCTACATTTAAGCAGGAGAGTGTTGACAGATGACTACATTGTGCAAGAACTTGAGCCTACATCTTGCTTGGACAGGACTGGGCCTGCATAAACCGCAATTTTAGCATTTATTGTCTCTAATTAGGCTATTGCATATTACAAGAAAACGAAAGGTCAAATACAAATACAATCATATCCAATATTCCTTGTGATTATTTGCCACCATTTTGGTACCAAGGTCGATATACTTGGGGACGATGTATGGACCATTTTGACCTTTGACCTTGTGTCAAGGTCACTAAAGGTCAACAGAAAAATGGCAAAACATCGATTTTGAATAGGCAGACCCAGTCGTTACGTTTATAGTGGTTGCCAACCAATTAACATGACACTTCACAAATTTTACATAGGCCCCTCCACTATTATTTAAAAAAAGAAAAAGAAAAAATGACAAAAAGGAGAAAACAGCAGTGTTAAACGAGTCTCCATTTAAATACGTGTTGTAATAAGTGTCCTAACGTAATGTTTTAAGTAACTGAATTTGGCCTTTTGGGTTGCTTTGGCTGTTTAGTATTATTTGTAGGGTATGTTAGGATACCTATTAATGTACAGGACACAAAAAAATCTGATTTGTGATGACTGTTTCCATTTTCTGATTTAGCAAATCACTGATAGTGTCTTCAACCAACTTCCCGGCAAATTCCGGACTTATACGGACTTATACGGACGTACTAAACTCATGCTGTCCTATGGTGATGAGTGTCCACTATTGTGTTTCTCCATTGGTATACTGAACGCCATTATTTATTTTCAGCCACTATTAGCCTCGTCTACAAGGTCACGGTTAATTCCTACAGGTTGTCAAGGTACTGGTAGCCAGGACACTCTCATGTTCTCAAGGTAGCTACAATCTTGTTCATAAGTCTTTTAGGGAACAATTGTTAAATTGACAGCTATGCAGAGATATAGGCTTGAAATGCATTGTAACTCTAACTTTCTCTCCCCCCGGCCCCGTCCCCTCCCAACTTTCCAAGTCAGTGTTGAAAACAATAGCGTGAGATTTTGACCAAGTGTGTCGTGCTTATGCAACACTGTGATCAGGGGGCGGGGGAAACAAACTGCACAAAGTGTTCCAACCAATATGCAAGTTGTAGGACACAACACCTCTCTTCAGGTAGCTCTTCTTGCGTATGAGCAGCAGCTAAATGCTAAATGTAAAAGTTAGTGGAGCCAGGTCACTGTTGACTGGTTGGTTTTTGAGAAAAGTCTTATCCACCGGTGGGTAAAGGAGCTTAAAGGTAGGACACTGATTGAGCCACATTGAGGTCTGAGGATGGTCGCAAGGACCCATGCCTCTGGGGCATCGACACCTGTGCGAATCCTGTGACCCATTCCTTACGTGGAAGGTTTGCTACCAGGTAGGAAATCTGTCATATGTGTGATAGATAGTTCGTCTGGTCTTGGAGTAAAGGTAGCAGATACACTCTCTCTCTCTTTCTGCATATAGGGAACGCTCAGTTTCGATACATCGCCATTGAGTCCATTTAAGTTATCCCCTTTGCTATATTGGGGGGGGGGCCACTGACCTAAAATGGCGGTACGGGTAGGCTATGTGCGGTGGTCAACACCCCAGTTTGAGACCCTTCTGCAATTCTTTAGACCCGAGTTCAAGTTCCCGGAGTTCTTGCCAAAAAAAACTGACCAATTTAGCTCGATGGTTAACAATTTGGGAATTTTCTAAAAATATGGGAAATTTTGCCAGTTTGTCAGCTCCCAAACCTCTAATTTCACCAAAAACTTCAGCTCCCAAGCCCATAGATTTGTTTTAAAAATCAGTTCGAAGACCCTAATTTCGCCCAAAAATTCAAGTCGGCGCTTCCATGCGGCCGACATTCCTACCCAAACCAGACTTGCTGAATTGCTTAAAATATTTTTTTCTAAACCTTGTCCATTTATGTATACAACTTACGAGTAATTTTTCTTTTTAAAATTTAGGCCTATTCATAACTTCGAAAAAAAATGTTGTAATTAAAAAAGGAAAACGTACAGAGTTAAAAGTGCATCAATAGTCGTACTGTTTTGACTGTTGACGACCTGTGAATGCAGTTAACCAATTGTCAAAACGCAATGGCTATCAAGTGTGAGTGTAGGTGTGTGTGTGTGTGCCCAAAGATTAAAAAAGAAATACCACAATTTCCACGACAATATTGAAATCAGCATAACATGTATTCGCACTAGTCCAAACATGTCAAGTCTAGTCTCATTGGGTCTTGAAATGTCCTCCCGAGAAATTTAAAAACATCTAAAAGTCATCAACGCATACTAAATCCTTGTTATCTCGAGTAAAGCACTAGCGTTCAAATTTACACATTTAAGGCATTGGGCAGGAAGTGAAGGATTTTAAAGAGATATTTAGCTTTCCTTTGGGATTTACAAGTTCAAGTAAATGAAGACGGATGTAACTGGACCTGCTCGAAGTATGAGAAAAAGTCGATTTAAAAGTTATTTGGAATGTGTGGGAGATTTTGTTTTTGAAAGCACATAAAATAATCAGTTTCGACGCATTGTATTTGATTTCCTCGCATTGTTAAATATTTATCACTGTAAATAATTTCGTATCCCAAATTGAAATATAATCAAAATCAGACTTTGTTTATTGACCTAGGAAGTGCTTGATTCACCAGTATATTAGCAAATGAGTTGCATTTGTTGATGTGTGCACGGATTTCCAACGATTCGCTAGAGAGAAATGACGCATATTTATTACTAGACGCATTATAGCCTGGTTAGGCTGACATGATCTCTTTTTAGCCTATAATATATAGGCTATTGTTATCACGTAGCAGATTAGAGTAGGAAACCCAATTTTGTCTCATAAACTAGTCTCTCATGTCTTGTCCAATTCTTTTGAAACTCACAGGTATGCAAGTAATGACATTTCTTGGAAAGTTATCTTTGGGGATTTTTGAAAATTCTTGAGCAGATGTTGGCTTGGTTGGGGGGGGGCCTTTTGTTCAGCAGGGGGGGCCTTGTTGGTGTTCTTGCATGTCTTGGGTGTTTGGTAGGCAAAGATTAAGCTAAATTGTCTGTTGTCCTACAATATAGATGCATGCTGTGTGAAAGCTGAAGCCATGCATTCTCAATGCTGGCCTTGAGAGGCATTGCATTTGCAGCCTAGTCTGATAACCACTCGACAGTAAATTTCATGTTATCTAGGTAGATGATAGTTATGTTATATACGTAAATTAAGAACAAAAAGTAGTATAGTTAGCTTGGAAAAAGACTAGCTGAATAACAATTAACTTGTTGGCCTAAATAAAAGAGAATTTTATGTAAATTAAAGCAACGCTCCAGACGATTTGAAAACAATTGGCATCATCAACATGGAACTTACACTGTAGTAACTATTTACTGAAGCATGTATGATAGTAAAATTCAAAGAGGTTTAGAGCATTGAATCATGCATACCCTACTGTTAAGTGTTCAGGTATCCAAATAACAAGCCTAATTCAAAGGCCAACTCACAGATTCTGAAATATAATTTTTTCGTGTATTAAAGGGGCATTTCATGATCCACAGCCTCATCCCCCCAACTTACCTAAAAAGTTGACATTTTTATATCATCTGAACCGTTAGCCTTAGTAATCCACGCAAGATCGGGATCGACTCAAACTTTGTGAATAAGCTTTTCTCAAAGACATCTAGTGAATAATGAATAAAACGAAGGTGCTGGATCACTTAATTAAAAATAGTCAACTACAACAAAAGTTAGTCACCTAAAATTCCAAAGTTTGAGTTGAATCGGATTTTGCGTTTTGATGCAGTAAACATTTATGTGTAGTATAACAGTGCCATAGGATACTCTGTCTTCTTGATCCGTAATTTATACAAAGTTGTATTTTCTATGTGAAGGATTTTGATTTGAGCCTAGCTTATTTCATACAGTGTTAGTATATGGACATAGCATGTACACATGCCAAAAAATATGACTTGTTTGAAATTGAGGGGGCCCTCCTCAGGAAATCTCTGAGTCGGCCTTTTTCAAAGCTAAATTCATTAGGCAGATTGCCTTTTTAAAGGCTCTTCGTGTTTGGAATTGCTGCAAGTATTTAACATTTCCTATCATGTGACAAATGAATAAATGGATTTCCTTATTTTATTCTTTTCACTTTGGACATTGTTTTCTATGAAATGTATGAGTTAAGTTGTATGAATGTATGATGTGTCTGTGTGTGTGTGGTTGTTTTTTTGTTATTTTGTTTATTTGTTTTCTAATGTGTATATGACTATAAATTAATGTATAAGATTGACAATTTAACAAATCTATTTTTCTGATTGACAATTTTTCTTTTACCATCATAAACAAATTGTACTAAATTGCCATTTCTATTGTAAATAATATATAAAGGTACTTTAAAGGATGTTGTTGTCTTGAATGGCATCATATTAAGGCTACTGAATCATTGATGCTCTGGTTTGTGGGCCGCCAGCTATAGCTGGCAGGACCACTTAGTCATCCGTTTGTGGCATGTGGTATGTGTGGATTGTGTATGTGTGGATTGTGTGTGATGTGTGTGTCACAATTGTTAAGTTTTTTGTAAATTGACCTCAAGAAAAGTTTAACTTCAATTGGAACCAACCTTCTGTCATATGTGCACCATGTGATCCGTCATATGTTATGAGTCAAGGTCATGTTGAAAGGTCAAAGGTCATGTGACGGTCAAGTGAAAAATGGGGCTAAAAATGTAAAATCATCTAAATTGAAACTGAAGTGTCAATTGAACCAAACTTTTGTCATCGGTGTAAAAAACCACATTCGATCCATCCATATATTTGGAGAGATCAAGGTCACGTGCCAGGTCAAAGGTCATGGGGCGGCCCACAGCTTCTATTCTTTGAATATAGGCGAATCGCGAAAGCCGAGAACCGCTAAATTCAGTTACCATTTCTCTTATTTATGTTGTCATGGCCGTGCGTGTCTAGTTTGTATCAATGAATCTACAGGGGACCCGTCATTGTATCGCTTTACTGTAATAAAAAACATCAAATTAAAAAAAAAAAACAATTTTGCAACATTTTCTTTGTCCTAAAATTTAAGACAAATTCAACTGTGATAATATTTTCTAAAACACTTATTTCCTGGAACGAATATTCCATGTGTTTCAGTTTGTGATCAATCTGTTTCAGGAACTATAGAAAATGTTTAAATTGTCTTTGAGAGAGAAGGAATATATTTCGTCGTATTCTTTTGTTTTCCGAGGATCATTCTGTAATTACGGCTATCATAACATATTTAGCAAAGGGCGACTCGACGACATTAGTTGTCTGTAGTGTGAAAGATTATATATTCATTACAGGTCACGGTTGATCTTAGACACACTATAACACCGTTTATAATACTGGACATCTTTCAACTATATTGTTTCTCTCAGGAAAAACCCAAGCCAGTGATGAAAGCGTGAATTAACAGTTTCATATATGGGAAGCAGAACGTATAAAACGGATATGAATTGTTCATAACGCGTGCAATCTGACTGTTTTTAATTGAAGACGTGGACGTGCAAAAAACAGTGAAAATATGCTTAATGGTCACGTTATTATCCGGCTTCAAAATACTTTACTGTTTGACAAATATCCTTCGATAATATAGGGTCAGGCCTGTTAACACCCAAGTCTTAAAGGCTTGCTGAAGAACATGTTCACATTCACAATTCTCGCCAGGGGGGTGAGAATTTAAACTATTTCATCAATTGCATCAGCACAAGTGCCAAACAATGCAATGATTGCTGGCTTTTAAATTAAAAAGGCAAAGCCCTGAAAAGATAATTGAATAACGAATGCTCGGATTGCTGACCAATTCAACCAGTTGCCATTTATTGACAAAGTTGTCTGCAACAAATTAAGCGCACAAAAAGCGTAATGGTGGGAAAATAGAGCGAGGTCTCAATCAACGAGCGCGTGTAGAGAGTGTCTAAGAAAACAGGAACCAAAACAAGAAATCCTTTCAGTCGTTTTGCGTGATTTTACTACTTAGCAAGTTTACTATATTATTTCCATTTAAAGCTATGTTTTTGTAATCACATGAAACAATTCTCGAATTAAATACGTTTATGGTTTACAAATACAAAGAAACTTTCCGAGTATTTGCACATTGTACCGAATGCATAGCAGATAGTGAGCAAATGACATCATTTTATCGCTATATGCATTGCTGCAAGATTGTACATAAGGTAAATTGACTGAAGTGGTTTATTTTTTTCTTGGACACCGTATAGATTAGTGATGGAATACATTATTGAGATAAATTGACCTAGTTTTAGAGCTCTTATCTCAGCAAAAAACTCGCTTTGTTTGTCATTTTATACTTGATGTACTCGACAGGTTTGTTGACCATGGATGATTTATGCACAAAAAATAAATTATCAGAAATGTTTAGTATGTACAAAGTGATGTTGATTCTTCTAGGTTGATTCATCTGAAATGCATTGTACATGGCTCGCTGTTGTTATTTTCTTAAATAAGATGCGTTGTGAATTTAAGTATTTGATTGTTTATGAGTGCAAATTCATTGGGAAAATATAGTAAAAATAATAGACTTGCTGCGCTTGCTCTACTTCACAACACTGAGCATGCGATCGAGTGGTTTTAACTAAACCGACTAACACGTCATGCAGTGAATGGTTTGAGCGCTACCCACCGCCACTGTCCTTGACTAAAAAATGGAGATATACTAGCGAGGAATTCATTCAATTAATATTCAGGTTAATGGGTCACATGGTCGAGACGACGTGATATTTAAACTCCTTATGAAGAAAACCACTTGTGATGGAAACAGCTTGACATAAAGCTGGTGGTGCTGAAAAAAGTGACTTGAAAATTCTCCACCATTTCCTGAATGTAGTAATTAAGCTTTCAAATTTATATTTAAACATTGGGGAAGTTAAATCATCGGGTTTTAACCAGCAACATGAAACAGCTTTTCCTCCATACGAAGCACGGGAAGGACATTGTCAGGGCCTATCCTGTGTCTTGTTCATGAAATGTCCTGCATCATTTTTACTTGCACGATTGCACCAATGCACCGCACCATTTTGCTTTCTTTGTCCTGCTACGGATGCTTGCTGAGTTCCCCACCTACATTTTCCTTCGGTGCGACCATTCTCCTTTGGAGGGAAACAGATGTTGGCCACAAAATTGGGGTAACCATTTACCTATGTTCCTAACTACAATTCTAAAGGATTAACTTTTAAATCCCTGAAATTTAGAGTGTGCTCTCTGTGGGCTAAGTATTGGCCACTTCTAGGCAGCCTGCTGCCGAGGTACGCCATTACTAGTAGCCTCCATGTGTACTCTATCAATAATGCATCAAGGGGTACGCTTGGAGTACACACATACCGACAAGAGGTACATTGTGGGAATACCCCCACAAAGTTGTGTGTTTTTGTGTATAAATCGGTACATACATGCATTGTGGGGGTATTTGTAGGTATATTCATACACTGTGGGATTATTTTGGTATAAGTTTTTACACCCTCACAGCAATATACAAAATCCATGTGTAACGCTGTGGGCACCCATAGCTTAGACCTATACCTACCCCCCTAGAGGCCAAAAAACAGCATTTGGCAGAGATTCAGTGTGGGCGTACTCCCATAATGACAAAAACGCCCACAATGTAGCTTTGTACCTATATTTACTCCCACAATGTACCTCTTGTAAGAACACCATTACTAGTGGCCTCCATGTGTACTCTATCAATAATGCATCGAGTGGTACGCTTGGAGTAGAACTAAGAGTATACATGGATTAGCTTAAAGGGGGATGGTCCGATTTAAGTATATGAAATTGTCATCTTGATAGAATGGTCTTCACCCAAAAACCCCATCTGTAAAGTTTCGCGCCGATATTTCAATCCGTTTTGATGTGACAGCTTGAAACGTGATTTGTGAGCCCATAGAGTACTTTGTAAAACTAATATTGGTCGACCAAAATGGAGTACACTTTCGCTCATAACTCACAAACCAAACATCATTTAGCCCTAAGATTTCACAGGGTAAATGAGAAAAATAGTAGCTTTCTTCTGATACCAAAATTTCAACCACTTCCGGTAAAATCTGAGCTTCTAGGGACGAGGCTATTAGGGATCGGGCCATGGACCTTTAAGTTCTTTGTACACCGTAAGTATCTGGCTATATGTATAGTCATATTAATTCTAACGTACAAGCTGTGCATTTTTCTCACTACTGTCCATTCAATTAGCTTAGACCCTCGGTTTTTAATTACTATTAAAGAAGGTATTGGTGTCGGGAAAAAAACCTGAAAAAAAAGTTGGTATTCATCTAATTACCTAACAAGATTTTGAAGGTGCATGCTGAAAAGTATTTCTTCACACCCAATTCTATTTAATTTCTGCGATTTTTGGCCATCATTCGGCAAGGAATCGGAACCAGCCGAATATTCGTAATGAGCATAAACTTTTTCAGGAATGTTCCATTTATAGGTGTGTATAACGTTGAATCGCTCTTTGACAGTAGAAGACATTGATCGACATCATGAACAATGCTTGTAATGTATAAATAGCGTCTATTTTATTCCCAGGAGTTTATTCCTGGGCAAAAACTTTCGAAGAAATACAAATACAATACATTCTTTGTATTATGTCCTTTAAAAGAAGATGACACAATATATGCGCATGTCACTGTCCGACCAAGGTCTTCTGGTTCGCAGATATTAATGATTAGTGGGTATCGCTTCATCGATAGTCGCTTCCTACCTCCTATGTATAATACCAAGGACCACCTCACACCTCATTTGTTAATGTTACCAGACGTTGGACAGATCATTTGTAACTTTGAAGGGAAAAGGGTCAAATTTCAATAGATTTGTAGGTAAAATTCCATCCATATGTTTTGAAATTTAAAAATCGTGTTGGGTAATTTCGTGAATACAAACTTTTCTTTCACGATTTTCCCCGATACCTCTACCTTCTCTAATATTAATTAAAAACCGAGGGTCTAAGCTAATTGAATGGACAGTAGTATTTTGTACATGTAGTGAAGGTACAGTTAGGGTTAGGTCAAAAGAGACGACTAACTGAGAACGGCTATGGAAATAGTGGCATCGAATGTAAACCGAATTGCAACATTTCCTCTTAAAAGCAGGTCAATATGGCAATGCTTGCAAGGCGCGCTAAGCTATACGGCGCTTCATTATGTGTTTACATTTAATTAATTCAGGTATGAAAATAAACATCAATTTCAACACAATGTTATTTGTTTTGTCAAGGATTTTCTCTAATGCTATGCGGGGCATACTCAGAGATGAACGATGAACCCTATGCCGAGCGCAATGATACGGTTGTCTTATATCACTCTATGGTCTTCTGTACAAGTTCAACGTGTCATTGGTGGTTGCAATTATTTTTACGTAACTTCATTATTGTCGTTGTAATGATTATCATTATTATTGTGAATTAATTAACAATATCATCGTGATTAGAAGTATAAGCGTGATAAATAACTCATCATTTGGATATTAAATAATCATGATATTTTATTATTATTATAAAAATGATAATGATGATGATAATTAGTATGAATATTATTATTACTCTGCTACTGTTTTTGTGTCACTTTACTTAAAGTTTCATAAACTTGTTCATTGAATCGCGCTGGTAATAATTAAATATGAATTACACCATATATAGAAGCTATAGATTGCAATTATAAAATTCGATTGCCAAAGTTAATATCTGCATAATTATTCTCACTTTGACTTGTGATATAATTTTGTGTATAACATTAGAAGCTCAAGTGGCCCCAGGTGGCATCGGAGTTAACAGTCGTGATTTTAAATTCGATATCGTTAATGTTTAATGGATGAAATAATTGCTATTTGAGGTGATTTAGTAGCGTTATCTCCTAGAAGCCATTGTTTAATGCGTGCTAACTGTAGACATTTAAGAAAATTACCCCCTCAATGTTCTTGAAATATGCCAACGATATTTTATCCAATTTACATTGCAAATGAACAGACTGAATCCATTTATTTTCCGCCATGATACCACACACCGGATATTTGATGTTAAAACTGATAGCATAAACGAGTTTTTGTGAAGGAAACCACGAGGCTTATTTCGCTACATTGAGATTCATATTTGAAGTCATCCGCAAGGTTATGTTTTTGGCTGGGGCAAAGAGTGAAAGGCGTGGAAGATGAATCCTCGATAGTTATTAATATTACCTACTTATTTCCATATATGGCCACTATAGAATGATATTAGAAATGCAAAACCCTAGAGGCGTGAATAACCGGAATTAAAAGCAGGTAGATGGCATTTGTAAGGTTGGATACCGGTCAACATTCAGCTACGAGCTGATTACCAAGGTAAAACCAAGATGGGTCATCAATTCAAATCAGAAAAGAGGATTAGCAATTCATTTGTTGGGATTTGGAATTAAAATTAGCAATACGCTTCTTGCGAAGCCTCTTCGTCACGTGATGACTCTTCATATCATTTGTTCAAATGCGTGAACCGCTGTGGATTCACTTTCCCACTGTGGAGTGAATCGAACCCGATACTACCGCATGGAAAAAGCTGGAAAATTTGGGGAATTATGATAGATGTATGGTGATTAAAATCAGTGTAGGTTGAATCAGAAAACAACCACACCATTCAAAATGACATATCAAGTATATATTTGATATTACCTCATGAATATTGCTGGCAGCCTGGCACTTATTTTATGCCGAAATGCTTGTAATTCTGTTAAGTTGGGTAATAAATAAGAGATTGTATGGCCGATAGTGTCGACTCTTTTGCAGGTCATTATATATTTTGATAGCCTTTGGTCTAATTACCGGTTTTCAAATCAAGTTACCTATTCTCAGTGTCCAGTCGGTCACTCAGTCACTCGCTTGGTTTCCATCCCCAATTAGCGTAGCGCCAATAGAAGTTGGAATTCAACTTCCGACAAGTTGCGCCCGTCTATGTAAAAATAATATACTTGTCGGTCGTTAACAACTAACGGGCGATTACACACATCTCGAATAAATAACGACTTTAATAATCAATCGGGTAAATTTGGCCAACCATTGAATTGTACAGATAATGGCAGTCAAACCATAATCAATGTACCTATTCGGTACATCAAAACGGATGGTAACACAACATAGCGTGTGTTTTCATTCATGTATAAGAGGCTGATTTGTTCCAAAACGGTTGATCTTTTGGTTGGATTGCCCAGCAGAAAAATATTTTCATTTGATCTTTCACTTTTATAAAGAGTTAATTATATCTTAATTCCTTATGCAAAACCTTTGACACTACCCTCGATACAATTATTATATTTTTCTCGTTTCTTTTCAGCTATGAGATATTATTCTGGGTGTTAATCGCTGTTGTGTGTGTGATGGGCCTCTTTGCAATCTTGCTGCTCGTGTTTGCCTGCTTTTCGACGGGAAGTTCTGGAAGAAATACTTGCGGCAAACATTCTGCACGTTGTGTCGGTAGATTCAGCACAAGCCTGGTAAGAAAGGACGTCCAAAGATGTCCTCAAATAGTCATGCATCCCCAATCACCTATGGGTTATCCCTAACTGTACTTGAACACACCTTTGTCACGTCATCCCATAATGCCTTCTGCAGAAGGTTGTGAAATAAAAAGGATACTTTGTTTTCATATTTGATGTGCAAAACTGCAAACAAATACAAATGAGTGCAACATGATTTATCTGTGTTTTCTTCTCAGGCTTATGCCCTTGAAAACACAGACGTTAACTGTAACGCCAATGGTATTGCCATATTGAGTTATAATTGCACCAGTTGATGTTTATGTGTGCTTGTCATTATCACTTTTGTTTATGATCAGATTGTGTTAGAATTAGTGTTAAAATAACACCAATAATTGCAAACTCCCCTCTTAACAAGAACGGGCCTTTACGCAAATAATGGTAGATAGAAAGTATTGCTGATCGAGGAGCTGCTTTGTATTCGAGATGATATGGTGATCAATAACTAATCTTCCCTCGAGATAACTGAAATAAGAGTAAAAGACATTACCTCGACCGGGAATCGAACCTCAAACTGACTAAACGGGCATTTTCACCATCTAACCTATCGAGGTTTGATGGCATTGGAGCGTTAGCTTGTATTATATGCATATAGTTCAAATCCCTTATTTTCCCGCTTCTCTAGCGTCAAGCATGATGAAGAAATACTGATTCTAAGATATTTATTTATTTATTTATTTATTTATTTGGATAACTGAGCATAAACCAATCTTTCCCTCGAGATGGCTAAGACCACGATTCGAACTATAACACACAATGGCGTTACACGCACAATTTTAGATCAATTCATTCCTGGTTTGGTTTGGGAACAGAATCGGTTTGAAGCAATAATACATTTTAAGAGCGCCCCCAATTTTCAAAATGTGAGATTTTTCTACAGTTGTGTTGGTAATTGCCTAGTAAATTATACGTGTGAGTTGTAATGCTCAAAAAACGCGTATTTGTCACAAAGGAAGCGATTTTGTAAGTAGAATCGGGATCCCTGATTGTAATTTAATGGCGGAGCTGGAAACGCCATATTTATGTCCGTCCATACTAACTTGACTTGCCTGAACTGATGGAACTGCTAATGGATTAGCGTGGACTCGTACATGGGGCAATTTCCCGGCCCGGTTTCCCGGCTACTTCATATAGCAGCCGTTGAATTATTATCGGAGATCTCCGATATTAATTATTCTAATTACAAAATTCCTTCTTTTGCGATGCATAGAGAATTCACAGGTATTGCTGACTATAATCAATTACCAATGCAACTGTGTAAAAATCTCAAATATTCCGAGAATTGGGGGCGCTCTTCCAAAAATGTGCTGGTATTGCCCTAATGTGAATGTATCGGTTTTTCCAATAAACCCATGTTAGAGTCATGTTAATAGTGTAACAGAAACCACGACAATATCGTATGATGTGCAGGGAACACTGTTAAAAACGTTCCTTAAAATAACAGCGTTTCGAGACCCTTTTTACAGTTATTTGCACGTTTTGAGTCCCGGCTAACAGATAAAACGACGTTTTTAAGAACATTTTACATGTTTTAACAGTGTAGATACCCACTGTTATTAAGGCTATACACACGTGGGAAAATACAGAAATCATTGCATTAGGGAAATTAATGTGCGCCATGGCTGTAAACAAGATATCATTTCCCTGTAAGTCTATTCTTAATGGTTAACCAGGTGTCTGCCATTTCCTGTATCTGTAAGAAGGGTTGATTTCCCTGAACGATAGATGGGGAAAATTAGTACTAAATTGTTAAATACTGCAGGCCAAATCTAGAAGGCTCTGAAACGTAAGTCACGAGGTTATAACACTAATGTTAGTATCTTCACTGTTAGTCAACATTGACAATGGCTTTGATTGCAGCATAGTAACAATAACATTAAAATAGAAACACAGTTGTCTTTTGGATCGAAATAATATTTAAATATTACATTTGCTTTTAAGGTTGCATCTGGTATCATGTGAAAAGTTGTAATTTCGGGTTTTTTTCTGGAATTTTATTTATACACCGATAATATAATTTCGTATTTATCATATTTGTCATAATTTCGTATTTGTCATAAACTTGGATTGGAACTCTAGTGAAGGAGTTTCACCCGCTGCATGGGTCCATGCTCGCTGGGAAACCAGCTATATTCCCAAATTTGATTATTTTACACGATTACAAATCATACAATTTCTTCGTCTAATCATAAACAATTTGATGATGACATAAAGATTACTTAAGAAACTGAGTTTGAGTCTATTCCAGGTAAGTTGTGAAGGTGTCATAGAAATTGATCTTTGCAGCATATGTTAGGTATATGCATTACATTCTTTTCTTCTTTCATATGACTTATCAATACAAACCTGAGGTAGAAACAAAATACTTGCTGAAATACATTCATTGAACCAATGTCCAGCTTGTGTAATTTGTGGACATGTATAATTTCATTATCATTTAAATATTTTTTATTCAAAATGAAATCTATGATTCATGTCAAAATTTCACCAGTTGAAGAAAAATGTGCATAAAGTTTGCAGCACGATTGACTTCTCTTTTAATTGTGAATAGCGTTTTCAGGATCATATTATAATAGGTGACAGATTTTGTTATCAGTCTGTCAAAACAGTTATTGTTCTAATTTGCTCAAAAAGAAGACGTTCGTATAGGTTGACAAAATCCGCAAGATCTATTCTCTGAGAACATTGGACATATTACAGGTGGTGCATTTTTGTATTGTTTAATATTTTCCATTCATTTCACCTTTTTGATAACCCATTTTTCTCTCTGTTTTAGATGATAATGGCAACGTATGGTGTAAGTCTTGTGTGGCTGGTTGCCATTGTTGTTTTGTCTATGGCGTTTACCTTTATGATGATGGTTCGAGCCTATTGCAATGGCACGGTACCTGATGAACCAACCGATAAACATTGTCTGGACCTCGCACATTATGGTAAGAATTCAACACAATAGGTTAACGGTTATGTACATTATGGTAAGAATTCAACACAATAGGTTAACGGTTATGTACGTTATGGTGAGAATTCAACACAATAGGTTAACGGTTATGTACGTTATGGTGAGAATTTAACTCAAACGATTATTGGTTATGCATATATTATGGTAAGCGAAGGCGTGAATTCAAAACACACCCACATCCAAAACCATGTGGCCGTTGGAGGCAGCCGGCGGCCGGTCCCATTTGGTATTACTTCAGGAAAGAGTCGTTGAGAACCATCTCTATTGTTTTAAAACCACTAGTTTGTAGCCAACGGATGAATTGAGCCAGATTTACAAAACATTCAGAAAGTACGCAGATATGTAACATTCCAATTCAGCATCGATGATGCTCGTATACACACTACATACACATAAATTCAAATATACACTTGCTTAGACATACGAACACCCATATATCAATTAATCACTACTTTGCCAAGAAAATCACTCTGCCCTACTTACATTGAACTCTTGCATTGGTACATTTCTCAGCCGTTAATGTAAATCTTAACTCTTTTAGATCTAAATTAAAAACCACTGTGGACTTTCAATTACAATTATGACGATTGAAAGAATGACTCAACGGCATCACTTCGGTCTGCTTTGTATTTTGAGCCCGGGTATGAGTAAAATACCTCACGGATGTAATAATGTCGTTCAAAGACCCGTAATCGACACCGGTATGTTGACCGTTGTAAGGAAAACAGTGGTTAACCATAGGTTAAATGGATTCACGTAAGATTTTTTATTCTATAGAATTGAGAATAGTGAGCGTATAATCAATAAATATAACGGAGAGAATTCGTGTAAATATCAAAAGTTCAGTCGTTGAAAAGCTATAGGAAATGTAAGGCTTGCCCGCGCGCACAGCTAGAACTTAGTAATACTTGTTAGTAAATACGATGCGGTTTATGTTGTCTTATTTTCACGAATGTGATTGGTAAGGGATGCCTACAAGACAGTATCATTCTTAAATTTTCATGAAAGATATGTTTGATGTACCTCGAGCGGTTTAGTCATAAAAGGAATGAGAAACCAGTGGAAAATGCAATTCGGCTTTATTGTATTAGGCAAATACATTGTACAATGTATGAACGATCGTTCTCATTTTGTTGTAACATTTCCTGAATGGGTAATTGTTCCCTTTGCAGAAATCAACAAAGCACAGGAAAAAGTATCTAATTGCATTTATGCAATCATTTGGTTAACCCATAGGTAACTCAAGCATAGTATCTAGTCTGTTGAAATCAACAAAGAAATACCTTGCCCGCCTTACAACACGTTCACTATGATATGTCAATGACATTTTGCTGTCAATAATGCCTGCTGTTTATTGACATACCCTGTGGGGAAAATATACCTACACTACATTTAACAAAAAATAGAATGAGCAATGGAGTCTGTTTGTCATGTATGCTGTGCGTTGTCTTTATACAAAAACATGTATATATTAGAGTTATTTCCAGCAGCAAGGTCATTGAAATCATGGGCGTGTGTTGGTCATCCGTTTTTCTGTGATATTCCTTCCTAGACACCATCAGAATGCGTAAATCATAATTATATAAATTTTGAAACACAAATGTAGGCAAAATATAACGTTCTGAATGGGCTGTATGGTTATTAGCATGCAATTACCTAAGTGCTCTCCATAAACCTTAAGTTGGGCAATCTCACGATCACCGACCTAATCTAGGCATGTCTAGCCTTATATGAACGAAATTTAAACACACGGAGACTCCTAATTTTTTCTGAAAATACATTTCTTGCTTAGCCAAATCGCCTTTCGTGGGCAAGGAGTAAATATGTCGCGGAGTGTCTTTTTTGTTATCTCCAGCTGCCTTTGAGCTCGGTTACTCTATACATCGATTATGCCCATAAGATGTTTTTACAAAGATGCATTAATGTAATACTATTTGCCTAAAATAATACTCAGGACGTCATCGACGTATTACACCTTGTCAACATTCATATTTATCTAGCCACAGAATATCTACATGTTATGCCGCATGTGAAGGAACAGACTTGTGGAATGTTTCTCTATAGTATTCATATTGTAATTGGTCCATTGCATTTTCAATAACGATTGTTCCAAGATCGGATTTAAAAATAAATGTACAGATTATTCAAGATCAATCTAGAGGTTTTTTTGTTAATTAAGCAATCTGATGGTTAACCTTTCGTATGTTTAGAGAAAGTTGAGAAACTGACAAAAACAAGCCTAAAAAGCACTTTCGGAACTCGTTTTATTGTGTAAAGGATAATAAATATTATTAATTGTGATGATGATCATAGTGCAAAACAGTGTGGGATTGGTGTGAAAGGCAAACAGCATTTAAATGTTCCAACACCCTTTGTCTTGATTTCCTGTATACTATTACTATAACTTTAATAACGATACATTTTACAAAACTAAACCATTTGTAATATACGATTGTATAACTTTAACATTTAATAACGATACATTTTACAAAACTAAACCATTTGTATACGATTGTATAATGATTTAAGTTTTTATCGCCTGTTACAAACAAGACGAGTACATAATAATCATCATTCGTAAGACATCGAATCATCTGTGCACTATATTATGTCACAAGAATTCTTCAAAACCGGTGTCATATAATACAGTGTCCGTGTGCCTGAGTGTCCTACCACCCATCTGTCTATTGTGTTCTCCATTGAGTGCTGTATGCATCATTTGTTTCAGCACTGTACCCAAATGGCCTCGTCTACAAGGTCACGGTTTATTCCGTACATTATTATCGACGTATAATAGGTACGCTATATAATGAATATGATCTATACGAACGGGAATAATGACCAGCTTCCGAATACAAACGGTAGATGAAACATAATCGTATTGAGCAGTTCGCCTTTCAGCCAGCACATTTTGGTCTGGTCACTCAGGTTTATGTATAGCAGCCACGTGTCTCAAAATTGGCAGGTAGCTCTGTATCCTTCATCATCCATTGGTAGTCTCGACCTCAGAGGTCAAAGGTCATATAAAACAATATGAACATTCAGTAACACAGGGGCCAGCAAGATCAGGCGTACGTACCTGGGCTTGATTTTCTACCCTTCAGACCCCATTTTAATAGGGGATTTTGTGTCTCCCCGTTCCTCAAATTACCAAAACCTTAGCATCGTTGGTTTGGTTCGGGTCTCAACACATTTCAAAGTTATTAAACCAAAAAATCACACTAAGTAGTTTGATGTTTTATCTGTTAACATATTTAAGAAACAGCTAATTTGAATGTTATGTTAGACGTGAAGGGCAGGTGGGTCACAGCGGGTGGGGGGGTCAGGGGGGAACAGTGCCCCCGCTGACGACTTTGGCCGGAAAAAATTTGCAAAAATCATGCGAATCAGATCCGTTTTTGGTCCTCTGACCGGGAAAATTGGCTTTTACCCCCCCTGAGAGGGAAAATTTCCCAAGAACGGGAAATTTTCCTCCCCTGAAGTCGGTCAGAAGACCCGTTACGAACTCCACGGTAAAGGGTATCATTACATATGAGCAATTGAATGTTACATTAAGGTATTGTTATAGTTAATACAGTGGACCTGCTTAAATGGACACGGTGATTAGTTTGAACTGAGGGCAGCAGTACTGTACTTAAACATAACGTTTTGACTATATTCTTCCTGCAGCTCCTATTTAGGACTATCTTAGAGAGTAAAAAAAAAATTGCGACCTGCACGCACGTAATTTTCGTGCTCGTGTTTGGCCCACCTATGTGACTGTTATAACAGACGCTATCATGACAATTTCTGCACAGTTATGAACATAGAACTCTACTGACAACCATCGTCTAATTTTATGTATTTTAAAGATATATTTGCCCCTATTTGGGACTGATTTTTATGCCATGTTAGACCGCCATTCTTAGCCCGCTAACGTTCAACTCGTTCTTTTCTCAAGTGCTCACATTGCTTTGTTTACGTGCTCGTCGGCTGATTTTTGAACTGAACTGTCCTTCATAAACCTGTTATCCCATACCGTTAACCTCCTCTTCGGCGGCTTATCGACCTGATAAACAGTATGATCCCTGAATTGAGAGCCATGCTTGGTGAGAATGGAGACAGGTAAATCAACATAAGAACTTGCTTCTATATCTCACAAAATCCCAACACATGACATCCGAGATAGCCGAGATTAAGAATGACGTTGCTGACTTGGAAACTCCAGTCGACCTACGTAGATGGTGACGTTTGTGTCATCAAAGAAGAGACTTTCAGCATCTGCGAGATATGGTTTCTTCGTGAAATAAGATATCCTAAAGAAACAGAGACTGAGAGGCTGATTATCCGCAAAAAGACCAATTTGCCTGTTCTACGGAATCAAGAAGAGCTGCTGACGAGGTATTGTGAAATGGTGAGTCGTAAGTTCGTGAAGGAGACTTAAACTTGGCAAACCAGAGGCCATGTCTTTGCTATTGCCATCGCCTTGCCTCTAACGACCAAGCAGATCAACCATGAGCCTATCATAGTCAAGTTCTACAGATGAAGGATCGAGACTCTATCCTTCGCCTCGCCCCACGCTTGCATAACTCTTCTTCTAACTAGGACTATCACCTCATCTTCCCCAAAATGCAAGAGAAGAGAAACACTTCTACCAATCAGGAATGCAAGCAGTATCATCTGGACAGAAAGCCGTGATCAAGACGGTTGGTACAGAAGGTAAGTATTTATAGACCATAAACTTTAGTACTTCGTAATTGGCTTCTGTTCCATGACCATGTCCTACCTCCCACGTAATGTTTTGTTTTTTTTTGAATTGAACTCTAAAGTGCACTGGCACATGTACTGTGCCCCTTAAGTTTTATTTATTTATTTCTTTTAAACTTGAATGTTTTGCATGATTATGGGGGCTTTTATTATTAGCCCCTCACGCTCAGAGGGTGTCTTTTGATCCTATCCCTTAGTGCATTGCACTGTGCCCTTACTGCATGGTTCTACATCATATCACCTGCTTGGGTATTATTATAATCACATTTAAAGCCACAAAGCCCCCATGTTGTTCATGTTAAAAAATCTTTCCTACAACTTACAAGCGTCTTGTGGTCTCCAATGTGTTTTTTTCATGGTTTTTAATCGGGTTTATTTTTTCTGAACTTCTATTATATTAGCTATTTTTTTTTTTTTTCAATTTATTTACTGGGCAATGTTGGACTGATTCAATTCCTCCTCTGTTCAAAGCATCTCTCTTGATTGTTTAAATTTCGGGGTTATATTGTAACTCCATATCATGTCTCCATTATTTATATTTATGTACCCTATATACTATATTATATGAATGTATGAGTTGTTATATTTGAATGTGTATACTAGTATGTGTATGTATATGTCTCATATATGTGCGCTTGTGTGTGTATTTATATGAACGTGTGTATGTATTGTATCATGTGCATGTGTAGGTATGTGTGGTTATATGTTGTGTATGTGTGTATGCCCATGCATTTATGTGTGTTTATGTGTGTGTGTGCATGCATGCATGCATAATGTGTATGTATTTATTTTGTGCAGGTTTCATAGCATGCGTGTGCATGTACATGTTGTATAATGTGTGCATGTATGTGTATTGTACTACGAGTATTGTGTCTTTATCCATTGTATGTAATATTGTGTCATATTGTGAATTCAGTTTCCCATGTCCTTTTTATACCAGGCAATATTGCATAGCGTATAATAGTCATGTGCCTGTCAATGTCTCATACATGTGTGTATGTGTGGTAAGTATTTGTGGTGTATGTTATACTGTGTATGTGTATGTATGTGTATATATATATGTGTGTATAAGTATCACATGCATGTACATGTGTGTCTGTGTATATGTTATGTTTGTGTAACATGGCATGCATCGTGTTATGTATGTGGGCGCTTGTGCTCTGTGCTGTGCATGGTCATGTGTCTGTTAGATGCCATTTATTGATGTGCATGTGGGTGTGCGTATGTGTATGTATGCATATGTAAATGTGTGTGGTATATATTGGGAGTTCAAGTCCTCCCATGTCTTTTGTATAACCATGCAATCTCGTCTTTTAATTTGGCGTCATAGTATCTTTTTCTCTATTGGTAGTGGCCTGTGTCCCCAAAATATCAATTCATTCTTTTTTCTTTTGGATTGATAGTTTGTACTTTCATTTTTTTGCACTTTCACTAGAGTCATTGTCCTTTGATTCTTTTTCTCCCATAATTTGCTCTAATTCTGCTTTTTTTTCTTTGGTAGCTTAAATCGTAATTGTTTTTACTTTTTGCAATGTGTTTTAGTGTTTTGTATACATTTAGAGTAATGGCAGAGTGATATCTGTAAGATCTTATTAATAATATAATCGCATGTAGCCAATGCAAGTGTTGTAACGTTATTTTAATCTACAAGATGTGTGCATGGTACTCTTGATGATAATGAATGGTATTGTCATAATGTAATGGTGATAATTTTGTCTTTAATCATATTCTGGACGATGGTAATTTTTTGGGTACACTGTAAATATTCCACAACCTCTTGCGAATATAACAAGTGAGACCTTAAATTCACCCGCATTCTATTGGAAGTTGTATAAACAAATGTCACATGGCAATCTATTCCAAAGGATTAGGTGTCAACCAACACATTTACTATGTTTTCGATCCTAATTTCTGATTTTAAAGTTCAGTTCAGCAGTGGTTTCTATTCTGCATTAAAGGTCCGCCAGCTTTACAAATCGGATCTTATTAATACTTTCATTTCAAAGTCTAAATTTCAAAACCTTTCATCATTGCCCTTTCTGAGACCTGGTATACTGCATATCACTCCACCTTATTAAGATCATTAACTACAATTTAATCCGTGTACCCCGGTCAAGGTGTATAAGAAAGTGGTGGTGCTGCACTGTATATCCAGAATTCAGTTTCTACACATTAGGCCTGATTTACTCTGATTCAAACTATGGGAATTTTAATTGATCACGCCGAATCTGTTTTTTGTAGAAATTGTAAATCCTCACTCCAAAAACATTATCGGCAATGTATATCGTGCCCACCATACGGATGTTACTCTTCAACCATCGACTTATCGAATTGTTTGGACCGTGTTTTGCGGGAACTAAAATGTGTTATATTTCTGGTGATTTTAATCTCGACATTCTCAAGTATGATCAGACAATAGATTATGATTTTGTGAATCTTTTTATGCACACAACATGTTCCCCCTCGTTGATCGTCCAACACGTATTTTTAAACTCTGCCAGTAATTTAGATATTTTTCACGAATGTTCTTGATACACAATTAAATCGTATTTTTGTTAACAACATCACATATCATTACCCTTTTTTCCCAATCACTAATTCTACTGATTTGTAATGCAACTGCCCCAGTTATCACAGTCGTTCATTTACACAATGTAACATTAATTGCTTTAAGAATCACCTTGAACTTACAATTGGGATCATAGTTTGAATGACGTTCACCAACTCAGGCTTATTCTAGTTGTGTTACTAATTTTATGATCTGTACACTCGTTCTTTTCCACTCAAACGCCCCGCGTGTCACGGGCTAAGGGAATTCCTCGAAAACCTTGGGTCACAAAGGCAATCCTCAAGTTCTATTCGCAAGAAAGGACAAACTCTATCCAAGGACAGATCTTCGCCGACTTCTTCCAACAATCGCTGTGTCTGAAGTACAATGACACAAGTTTGACAACTATTATTTATTCGTACCTCGAAAATGCAAGACTTGTGCCCAACTTGCTTGACGTCCCATAAGTAGATCTCAAAAAGACTTGGGTATCCGTAATGATCTTCTAGGTAATGATAGGACGAAGTCATTGGCCCCGACTTGTTTAATAGCAATGGTTCTGATGTCTCTGACCCACAACAAAGTGCTGCTGGCTTGAATGACTATTTTGCCAACATTGGTTCTAGTTTGGCTGCATATTCCCTCAACGCCACTAATTTCAACGATTGTCCTCCTTCGTACCTTCACCAATGAATTCCCTTTTTTTATCGCCCACTGATTTTGAGGAAATCGTTGATTTTGTGGCACTCTTAAAACTGCTTCCAGTTGCGGTTCGTGACATAAACCACACATTGTCGAAACTGTTTTATTGTTATATTAATGCCATTATCCATGTAATTTCTACCATAGTAATGGTGTGGTGCCTAATGACTCAAAGTGCTCGTGTTGTTTCCTATTCATAATCAGGTGACACTCACATTGCAATAATTATCGTCCAATTTCAGTCTTACCTGTGTTTCTAAAATTCTTGAAACCATTATCAATAAAAGAATTTTTTTTTTAATATAGTTTTTCTATTCGTCATGATTTACTTAAACATTGTCAATTTTCGTTTTCGTAAGAATTATTCTTCCTACATGGCACTCCTTACGCATATCACAAGATCGTAACATATCTTGACAGGGACTTCAACACTGGGTATTTTTTGTAGACTTTTCGAAGGCCTTCGATACTGTTGATCATAGCATTCTTCCTGCCAATTACAACAACAACCATTACTGTGTTAGAGGTATTGCCTTCGGTGGTTTTCAAATTTTACCTCAATAACAGATTACAGTATGTTGGTATGAAGTCATAATCATCCTACCGTAATGTTCAATTTTGGTTCCTCAGGGTTCTGTTTTAGGCCCATTGCTCTTCATCTTACTATTAAAGGATATTTCATCTTCATCTGATAACTCACCTTTATCACTTATGCCGATGATACAAATGTTATTGTTTCTCTATGCCAATCGTCCAAATGTAGTTTCCATTGCAAATCGTGAATTAGATAACTCTCTTTTTGTGGTTTAAAGCTAAAAATTATCATTAACATTGCCAAAACTAATTATTTTTTTCAAAAATTGCCACAGTAACCGTACTTATCACGACTTGAACAAATGTATTGATGGTGTTTGTATCTCCAGAGTCTCCCACACAAAAGTTCTTGGTGGGTAAGTTTCGACGATTCATTAACCTGGTCGATCCATACACTTCAACATCGTCAACAGTTACTAATATTCCGGGATTCCTTTCTCTTCTTAAACAATTTCTTCTTTTTCTTTTTAAAAATTTGTGTTGGTGTCACTTTTTATATAATACCCTGGTACTCCCACACTTATCCTTATGTAGCATTTGATTTGGGCAGATTCCACAATCCAACCTTAAATAAGTCCACATCAACAAAAAAGACTTTTATGGATTTGTGCCAATTCACACTGCTCCCAACACACCCTTCCATTATTTAAACAACTTAATACACTGACCATCTATGATATTTCACAGTTTGTACCTTGGGTTTTATTTATGTATACGTTTCACTTCCAATAATTACCTGGCATTTTTCAAGACTATTTTACTCTAAATAGTTCAACTCACAACTACCACTACCCTCATTCTAGTCTTCTATCGCCTTACATTTTAAGTATGATGTTAGCCAATAACACCATACGTAGACAAGTCCTTTCTCGGAATGGGAACAATGTTGGGAATTCACAATGTCAATCTGTTCATGTGTCAAAGGAAATACAATTACATCTTCTTTCAATATTTACCAATGAGTCCTCTGTATTAAGATATACTCTTGTTAGCTTTTATCCTGTTTTTCCATTTAAAAAAAAAAATTATTATCTCTGCCATCTTGCTCACACTATGCACATGTCTCGTCCTGTCTATTGTCTAGCACTTAACCGTTTTGTCCTGTCCTTTGTCTGTGATTGTCTTGTCCTCGGAGTATAAGAGTATTAAAGATAATTATTGTAACTTTTGTGTGACCTTATTTTGCGAGCATTGGGGCCCCCCTCCCCTCCTTGGTCTTCCCTCCAATTTTTTATCTGCTGTATTTTATGTTTTCCTGGTAAAATAAACTGAAAAACTGAAACTCAGTAACGGATATACTACATCCGGGAACTAAATTAGGAACTGAAGGATACGCCGCTCAACTGTTTCCACCCTAATTTGATTTTAATTGAAAATGATTTTCTGAAAGAAACTATCCGCCATAACTCGGCCTTTTCCACTTTGTGTGGATTTACACAAAATGCACCGTCTTAAATCGGTGCAGCCTCAACTTTGTCATAAACCTAACTCATCCGAGAACGTCTGTACTTGATATCGCAATACGAAACTATTTTTGATCAAAATCAAATTAAGCAAATTGTTTAATGACACTAATACTAAAATTGTTTGGAAACCGTATCTTGTTCGAAAATCAGGAAACCGCCCTGTTCTTCCCCTATCCCCCGAATCCGCCAGTGTATTCCTTGCCTTTTTCGAGCTCACTGTTTGGCGATATAAATAACGAGTCGACTTTCGACAAATGCTTTGGTCTGGCTTTTATCTTCATTTCTAAACTTTTACAACCCATCTCGCTCTCAGGCTGTCTAGGATAGTTAATACTCTTTGTGAAAACCAAAAGCAAGCGGGATTGGGAAGAAAAAAAAATAGGGATTAGCCTGTTGATCGCATCTCATCTGTAAAATGTACTTGCCTGTCACGCTGAAAACACATGATGAAGAAAGGAATTATCAAAATCAAGCTTGTTCCTCTATCTTTTGCTAATAATATCATAATGTACATGTTTTTTTCTGCCATGAGCACAAATCATGATTATGTATCATGATTATTCATCATGATAATCATTGCATGCTGAAGCAAATTTCTGGAGATATTGAATCAATACGGTTTCAGTTAATTGCTATCCCCCCGTATTTCCAAACAGTATAACGATTATGTCATACCGGTACGTTTAGCACTTACACGAAAAGTGACCCCCGATAATTGTATGAAAATCGCATAAAACCGCTTCACATTGTATCGTGAAGGTCGGAGTTTTAACATTAATTGGTTAAATCACTATCATTATTTTTACTAACCAGAATCAAATTAGTCCAACAAATTGTTTGGGGCATTTTTGTGAAATAGCATGCGTGGTAGTATAAACCATCTAATGGTTAAAGTGAATACGATGATCTTATAAAGCCCAAACCTACCATGATGATGAGTGCGGGCTTTCAGCAAGGTTGTCGAATTCAACGCTGTCAGTCACATTATCCACGTTAGATGGTATTTTATGAAAAGATATGGCCTCATTTGAATGCAATTAAAATTTTTAGATGTATATTTATTAATTGGTGAAACAGATTTGTAAGGCCAAAATGAGTAGAATATCACTAATATTGCCTTTAAGTGCGTAAATACGTAAATTATGTAATTTTGTTAACGTTTCCCTCATTATGTTAAGAAGTTGTCAATTGCACATTAAAACACTCTTCCGAGAATATGCAGTTGTTTTGAGTATGCATGTAGAACGAAGCTCCAAAATGTAGACTCGCAATCATAAACTGTTCATTAAAACGAAGTCAATCATTTGTTTAGAGTGAACTCTTGACATACAAAGGCACGATCCTTGTCTGCTTACCATACCCACGAAAACTCATTTCAAAAGTTTTATTATAGAGAGTAAATTTAGGTTTGTTTTAGGACTGTAGTGAGCTACATTAATGCATTTTTTTGAGAACCAACCAATCAAGTCGCATTGCCCAACTTAGACCTTTCAGTCGGGGGGGGGGGCGCCAGGGAGGTGGCGGGGGGGGGGCGACCGGCCCTGAGCGTTTTCAAATTTAGGAAAATTGCGCAAAAATTAGGGTTTTTTAACCAAAATGAGTTTCATTTTGTACTGTGATCGGTCGTTTCGCGTTCGTTCGCCCGGGCCCCCTCGCCATACTGTTTCTCCCCTCCTATGATTTTACCCTGGCGCCGCCTCTGCTTTCAGTTGTTCCAATAGTTGCTACTGTCAGTTATCCATGCTTCGGCTGATCAGAAAACTCTACACGAGAGCGAGAAAAAAGAGGACGTATGTTTACTTGTAATGCCTAGATTAAGGTAGCTAAGACGTACGATTTGAAATATATGGAAACATTCCAATTTTTTAAAACATGAGAAAAAATGCATCCTCTCTTTAATACCCATTTCATTAGCCACAAAGCACAATACGATATTTCTCTTTCGGCTACCTATTCGTACTATGGCTAATGATAACCGGCATTTTTGAGCCTATTTAAAAAAGGCAAAGATTATAAAAATGGGTCTGATATCATTTAGAAATTTTGAGATTTCCCCGTCGGTATTTCAATTAACTATAGACATACAAAATATGAATCACGGAGAGTTTCTCTTCACACAGGACTTATGAAGTACATCAAACATACAAATTAAGTACTTAAAAAACACGAGATCTAATGCGTGGCGAGTTAAAACAAACTAGTGTTTATAAAATTTACAAAGACATGATTGAAATATCGTCACGCCGCTTTAAAATATAAAGCATCATGATCAACAGAACAGAAAGTTGTTTTTGTTTTGTTTTTGTTCACTTCCCTCGGGAAACATGCGATATTTGATAGAACGTTTCAGTTGCTCTACCGTGCCATCATCTCATGGATAGTACGGTGTCGTCGACATTTGCCCGTGTCATTGGTGTTCTCCAACATCGGGCATTACACAATCAGCAGATGTCACTAGCTATTAAGACAATCCCGATAACTAGTCTACCCACTCGCAAGAAAAGCAATTATCTCTTCTTCTAACTGTCAGGCTTAATCGCTTAACTGAAAACGCTGAAAACACCCAAATTGTACGTAGAGAACCGGTGTTGCTGTAATCCATCATGCTTCTTCACGTGATATAGTGCGTCTAAAATAAAAATTCTCGACATCTTAACGATTACTTAACCCTCATGCATACTTATTAGTTTAAACATTGGTTTACCCTATTGCTAAAGAATGCATACAAATGTGACATTTGATAAGAGTGAAAGGGAACAACTGTGTTTTAACAGATTCCATAGGAAACTACCGGGACAATACCAAAGTGAGAGACCGAAAAGATTGTTATAAGAAAACGAAAGCAAAATGGCTTGATAACGTATTTGAATACACTATAAAGCAATTAAATAATCTTGCTAAATTACGTCATCAGTTTTTCAATAAAGAGTGTCTAGAGATGTTGTCTAAGATATTGTCAGTTGTGCGCGCGCAAGGGAGCAACACTCTAAGAAACCGCCAAATACACCGGGCGTAGTTGTCATACATGTTTTGAGAATGACTAATGGTGGCTGTGAGCGAAAACCGTGCGCTGTGCATTTGACATGGAGGACGTAAGTATACAAATTAAGACAAAACATCCAAATACATTTTGAATTCCTTGCGGCTGCAATAAATAAAAATTGATTATAGAGTGTGGGAATGTAAATTATAAGGTACGTAATTTTATAAGTGGCATCCTACCATTGTGACTTGCAAGAATATCAGAGTTCGTCTACTATGAATTCTTTGGAAATCTTTTGTCATCTTCTAATTAAATGCAAATTTTATTAATTTAATACTGGTATACAAAGTCAAACGTCATTTCTGTTGATATTCTGGTGAATATTGAATTACCGTTCAAAACGTCAATTTGTAGTGCATTTTTTTATTTGTACCAGACATCAATATTCACCATGTGCCGATTAGAATGTGACATTAGACTTCTCTTCCAGTGAGATCCAAATGTTTTCGACAGGTATTGTGAAAAACAGCGGTGGTGATTAAACGGGCTATGAAGACCCAGAGCGTTAATGTAATGGCTTGGGGGATATTCTTTTCTTACACATATCAAAACATTACGCCATATACGCCACATAGCGCTAAACATTGTATTCTATTGACAGATGAATTAAAACTCAATAAGACTATGCAAAAAATCCTTCTACATTTTATCTTTTGTTGATGTATAATCTGCGCAGATAATTCACGATTGTTTCTTGTTGATACATTAGTGCGTTGTTGCTGTATCCGACTGCTAGTATTCACGTGATAGAGCACTTATGTTACCCCGGGTATTGAATTTCAAATACAGAGGCATAGTGTGAAATGGCGTACATTGACATAAATATAGGAGATTCCTCCAAGTTAAAGTCCATATCTTGATGCCAGAGGTAGAATCTTAAAAATAAAAACATGAGAAAGCTTAAAGATTGTGACAGTTGCGTCTGCTGGTGTGTTTATCTAACCTGTAAAAATCTTGGCGTGTGTGTTTATTACTACCCGGCGGGAATGGCAAGCCTTGGGAACACACGAACTGCTGACATTTTGTGTATTGTTTTGCAACAGATACACTTGGAACACCTAGCAGGCGAGAGAGAGAGATTTAAACTGAATCCGTGGCTCAAATAAAAGACAGATCGATACCCTTTGCCTAACTTTAAATTGAATCTATTTCAAAATACTTACAAAACACTATAGGCCATATTTTGGATCAAATTAACATACGTTAATGCAGATTCAGTTTATTCAAATAACAAGCGAGAACAAACTGGAAACTTACTGGATTTGAACAGAGTATATTGTCTCTAGCGTAGAAAGTGTTACAGATACGTGTTGCTGTATAAGATGCCAGAAACGCAATTGTCAAGGTATCAGCAAGTGTGTTTGTACACGTATCTATAACAACACACGAGTTTATTAGAAGGTAGATTACCTTACCGCTATACCTGTATATGATGCACTTCGTTGCGAATGATCTATTGACTTTTGTTCCAGTAGGGATATCTTGAGTAGACCGCCTGGGCTTGGTAACAACAAAATTGGAGACATACACAAACAAAAATAAATATCCTCTTTTCCTAACTTACCCAATCAAACCTTACAAAATTAGACAAATATTTGTATGTTAATATTTAAAAGCTTCAGATGCTACTGAGTATGACATATTATGTCATAGAGAGTAAAAGTGGCGAAAGATGACCAATTTCTATCAAACTACCAAATTCTACATTCAGATTGCATTACATTAGCCACGACCGGAAAAACCGTTTGCAATCTCATCAGGTTGATGTCTCATTGTTAAATCAATTTGCCGTTCACTGGAGTGAAGCTAAATGGAAGATTATTTCTTATTCAATTCAGATTACAATACGTTGTTTGCAAATAAACAGGTAAAAAAAGCCCCCCCCCCCCCGAGAAATGAATAATTTCCCGGAAAGGTTAGGCTCCTAAAAATGTAAAATGTAAACTGAAATGAGATTCACCCAAGCAAAACAAATCTGGGATGAAGATGAGGATGTTGGGTGAAACTTTTTGGTACATTAAATGTTTAACATGTCAGTCTACATTTTACATTTTTGTAACAGCTTAAGGAACCTAAGTTTTCCAGACCTGTTGACTGTTTATAAAATCGCCATTTTTCGTAAGCTTATCGATATTTATTATTGGCTTATACTCGAAGAGGAAAAATAACACGTATTTGTAATTTCGTTTCAATTTCACAACTCCGTTTTGTTTCCCTGTGCAGGATTGGTGACTCGCAAGCCAGACGAGGCTATTTCTGCTAACTCCAATGCCACCATATGTGGAACAGACCTTCAAGATTTCTGTGAACAGGTAAGAAACAATTTAAAAAAACGGTGGTATGTCTACTTCCTATCCTGTCTGTTAAAGGCATTTGTTTTCAAGTTCTTAAAGTCCCTGATATTTTACTTTGACTCTTGGTACAAATATGCAAATTCGTCTTGCTGGGTCAAGAAGAACCATAGGCGTAATCCCGGGGGGGGGGGGGGTATCCCCCAATATTTTGATGAGGGGGGATGGTCAATACGATCATCCCCCCAATGTTGATGCCCCGTTTCTTGTTTTTTGAACCAAATAACCTCATATTTTACCATAATAGTTTAAAAATGGTACATTTCCGCGCGCTTCGCGCGCATTTTGTTCTAATTACAACTACATTTAAAGATTTTAGCTTCTAAATGGCAAAAATGTCATATGTGCGAGTAATGGGCCTTTTCAGCAAACCCTATTTCATTCATAAATTTCAGCAACCGCATCCCCCCACCAATGTCAAAAAGAAATTAACGCCACTGAGGAGAACGTTGGTTTTGATATGTCAGAGATGGTCTGACGCCTCTGTATTGATTTGTATAATACTATGAGAGTCAGTTTTCACATCAATGTAAAAAGAAAAGATGAAGTTGAAGTACTGAAATGGTTAAAAATGGTTATATTGAAAGTTGACGGAGTTGTGCAAACTTTTTAAAATATGGAACTTTCGGTCCCATTCGAATTTGGTATCGCTAATACCCATATTTACAAGTCGAATAAATATGCTCCTTTGATTTCCGACATCCAGGGTAACCGCTTCCAAGTGACATACTTTGCGATTGAGATAGGGTCACGTGGTTTCATTTTTGAAGACAACCTGAAGAGGTTAAAAGAATTAGAACTACTCTGCTGTTCAATCCTCTACCCCATTCAAATCATTTAGACACCAAACTTTCCGTCATCTCCTCCTTTGTCATTTATCATGCCAAAAATAAGGCAAACTGGGAAAATTGCAATCTTTTAGAAATTTGAGCTGAGTAATTTTCAATTTGTAAATTTTTATCGAGTGTAAGTTCTTTATATATGTTCTTTCGGCCTGCGTGACCAAACCAAATAATAAGGTCTGTCCGGGGCTTTTGGTCATTCCCTTATTGTTTATATGTTTTAATTGTTTTCAATAAAGTGATAATAAATAAAATATGTATTAAGGTTGCTATAAATAATATAGGTCATTCAGATATATTATCCAGCGATTTTTAACATAAACATAACTGCTCTTATGTTTTTTGCATAATTGTCTGAACTGGATCGTATTTTTTTCTAAGTAGCCAAATAGTGAGCTGGCGTATGTATGCGCCATTTTGGCTCCCATAGCGAGTTCCATTGAAATGTGTACAGTAAACATCATTAAAACAAACGAACAGTTATAAGTTACGAGTCTGATAGCTTCAGAAACAAAGTTAATTGAGAAACGTTTTGGCAATAAAAAATATTTTAGGTGGTTCTGATTCCTAAACTGTAGAGCCTCTTTTCCCTAAGTAGAAATCGGTTATATTAATTTATGTGATAGCTTAGTTTTACTCTCACATGACATGTCGATAATCTATGTTATGTATATAAAACAAGTATTGATTGACGATATTCGTGCAAAATCAGACCTAGTCCAAAACTTGACGAGTGCAGAAACATTAAAAATTACACATTTTTTAGGTAGTCCCAAAGTCAGATCATTTCAATATCTAAATACGGAAACATGTTTATCTAAAATTAAAACTAATTTTGAGAAGTGTTTAAACATGTAATTTATCATTTTTACTTTGACTTTCATTTAAAACCACAATTTTACTTTGTGTCGGTTACCAGATACACTCATTTTCTCTCTCTGTCTATCAGAACAAGCATATTGATAAGCAGCACGTCCGAATGGTTTTCAGAACGATCAACAGATATGAACCCAGAAACACTAATAGAAAATACCGGGTGTCTGAATGTGCATTAAAATTGACCAGACATGTCGTCATTTTGATTACTATATATCACCAATACAGTGGAAATAGGGCACATTAAAAAAGCTCGATAATATTTAGAAAAAACTAGACTTCTGAATTAAGGCCGGGTATCAGCATTAACTGCTTATTAGGCCTACATTGTGTTTTCTTGGAAAAAGAAAATAATAGATTATTTTTTATAATACGTTTTTAACTAATAGCAAGGGTCAGAAGACCTGAGATAGTGAACATGAAAAAATAACTAATTCCATCGAAAATTATGTTGACACATCTTTTCCATAATTCACTGCTAGATGGGAACTGAACCCGTCTGCTGAGAATATGATTTTAGATTATTTGAAAATACACATAAAAATGTTATTGTTAAATAATGCCGCATTATGCCTTGGATGGAAAACTGTCGTCTTAAAAGGCTTCTGTAACACCGGGAGATGAGTTAAAATTTAAGATTGAGAATCAACAATATTTTTCTAGATGAATGGCCTCCTGTTGTTTCGAAAAAGATAAGCATCAAGCCAATTCGCAATGATCTATATTTGCAGGACTCGAAGGTATTATGCATATATGTGAAAATTTAAAACGCTGCTTCTGGTTTAAAATGAGTTAAAGAAGGGTAACCCGATTTCTTCGCTTATTTTGACTTCAAATGTTCAGCTTTTCAACTAAACCCCTTTCTCCTCACTTATACATAAAGTTAAAAAACATTTTTTCCAAAGCTAGGATTTGGGGAAGTAAGGTGTAATAAATCACATACGCAATACTGAAAGCTTCCTTTCCAAAAGATGCTCTACCTACCTTTAAGTGTGATAATGGAAAACACTTCATTCGCTCTACGGATTTCTTCAGTGGTATTAGATTGGCAAATGCAAAAAGTTATGTAAATCTGTTTGACGTCATTGGAGGTTTGGGTTAGCAGGTCAATGCTCTGGGTTATAATGGTGAACTAAGGACGATCTGATATAGTTGCCTACTTATCCGCAAGATGTGTGCGTTAATTTGCATCCATGTTGGATTTAGTTCCCCGGCGGGCTTGGGGTGAATTGACAAAGAGAACAGCATCCTATTTTTAACCATGTTTTTAAACGAAATTAAGTGAGGATTTCGCTTGATACACAATGCAACTTGTTTTGAACAGAAGGCTTGTTTTATGTAAATCTGCAAATATTTAATCTTGATATTGTTATGACGTCTCGTGTACGCCTAAGGTCAGAAATACCTTTCAAACACAAATAAATGAGCCTTGTGCACAAGTGATCTGAATTTTATATAACAAAACAGATTTTAATGATTTGTAATTGGTTCAAGAATTTTGGTATGTCCAAAACATTACATAAATCAGAATTACACAATTACACACAATTTATTTATACTTAATTTGTAAACAAGAATGTCCACTGATGTTTTTTTTTTTTTTTTTTTTATATCTTATTCTGGGTACCTCTGGTTACTCCCATTTCACACATCTATATATTAATACCGGTGGTCTGTCACTGTGTCTGTCTGTCTGATCGCATCTATTTTCTCGGTCGCACGTTCCTGAAACTTGGTGGGTGGGTGCCCCTTGACCGAACGAAGACTGAGTTTGTATTGATTAGTGGATCAAAGGTCATCAGGGGTCATTCAAGGTCAAACGGTTTCAAATAGGTCAAATTGGGTTGACCTCTGATCCCTGACCTTGACCTTTTAAGAGCTATTTTGGTGAGCTATGGATGGAGTTCATGGACGAGTTATGTTTTACAGAAGAACTCGCAGCACTGTGAACCATTAGATTCTCGATTTATATGGCACATTTCAGTATCAGTACCATTCAGTACTGTGTTTAGTAAACAAACCTATATGTTTTTATAACATAATTTCAAAACTCCCAGAACTCACCATGCCAATTCATGTTAATGTATATGAACAGTTATCTTAACCGTAGCTCATACAGTGCAGGCTGCCTAATCTTTGTTGACCATTATTTGTATGCCATTGTCACCCACCGTATTTTGACTAGATTGTCACCTCTAATAAGATTAACACTGAGGGTATATAGCCTCCTGAACGAAACTACTAATTCAACGACCTTATTTTTTCTGTTAATATAGATCTTGAACTATGATACGCTTTTTGGCGTCCATTTATCCATCGAAGAGTAATAATAAACACAAAAATTGAATATTGAACTCCCTGAGGACACCATAAACCAGGATCTCTGATTGGTTTATTACATAACATATCCCTCTGAATAACCAATCAAAAAAGACCTTCATATTACCCTTACTACACTTGTCAAACATTTATTATCACTAGAGTCAAATTTCACGAGAAGATAGTTCGCCCTCACTAATCCAACGACCTTATTTCCATATTAGTTACTTCGGTTTATATTGTTCTTAAAAAGCTTTAAAATATGATGCGAGCTTTTATTGACATTCATTTTTCATTTGACAACGACCACACAAAGTTCCGCATAATGTATATTTCAAATTATATATCATGCTTGTTACATTTTAAATTTTTAAAATGTCTTTTTCTCTTTCGTGACATTTCTTTACAATTTGATTGATTACATAGGATAAAAGCTGATCAAGCATTTCGCGCGCGATTGCCCACTGGGAATCATCTGAATTTGAAAAAACAAAATGACTTAAAAATATAAATTATACATTTTCGTGATTGCATTTCAATCAATATGAAAAATGCATTCAAATGCGTTATTGCAATAGTTTAGGTCATTTGAGGAGGGGGAACAATATCATAAGCTAGTGATTTGTGATGAAATCTGTACGGATTATGCTCTGTCATGGTCGGCGCGTTAACACATTGCACATGAAAGCGATTGAGTCGTCAAATTCTAAATTGGCGCGAAAGTTGCTTAATAATTTCACAATTGTGGAGAGCTATCAGCGAATGCGGAATACAAATAAGGACAAACATGCCTAGTGTTTGGTCAGTAGTGTTTTAACGAGCCGTGGAATTTGAAAAATCCATTTTGAAAACTACTCATTGTTGAATTTCTATTGAGCAACATACAAAGTGCTAAGAGACTGACGTGCGTGATGATTAATGGTGTGTGGATAGGCTTCGTGTTACGAAGTTGGCATATTGTTAAGTTATGTAAATTGTAATCATTTCTTTCAAAACTTTAGCTTTATAACCGAAGAAGGAAATGTCAATCACAGTCATACGATACACCACCCGCTTCATTTATTCCGTCTTCACAAAACTTAAACAAATAGTAATAGCAGCAGTAACAGAAGTAGCAGTATTAGCAGCAGTAGCAGCAGTAGTAGTAGCAGCAGTAGTAGAAGCAGTAGTAGTAGCAGCAGTAGTAGAAGCAGTAGTAGTAGCAGCAGCAGTAGTAGTAGCAGCAGTAGAAAAAGTAGCAGGCGTAGCAGTAAGAGCAGTACCGCAACTGGAACAAATAGTAGTAGCAGTAGAGGCAGCAGCAGTAGCAGCAGTGCCAGTAGTAGCAGTAGTAGCAGCTGTGGACAGGCTGCGTGTTACAAAGTTGACATTTTGTTAAGATATGCAAATTGAAATAATTTCTTTCAAAAAATGTTGTTTTACAACCAAAGAAGGAAATGTCAATCATAGTCTTACGATGCTTCATTTATTCCGTCTTCACAAAACTTAAACAAATAGTAATAGCAGCAGTATCAGTATAGTAGCAGTAATAGCAGCAGTAGTAGCAACAGTAGCAGCAGTAGCAGCAGTAGTAGCAGCAGTAGTAGAAGCAGTAGTAGAACTTGTAGAAGCATTAGTAGTAGCAGCAGCAGTAGCAGCAGTAGTAGCATTAGTAATAGCAGCAGTGGTAGCAGTAGGAACAGTATCAGTAAGAGCAGTACAGCATGCAATACAGCAGCAGCAGCAGCAGCAGTAGCAGTGGTAGTAGCAACGTAGCACCAGTAGGTTGTAGCAGCAGTAGTAGTAGTATTAGTAGAAGATGATGATCTTTATTTAATCAGGGTTTTTATGTTCAGTTAAAGTGAGTCTATATACATATACATAATACAACGCGATATACAAAATTAAAAAAAATAAGCACTTTTTGCCAACATAAAAGAATGCAAAAATATTGCAGCAACAACGGACTTCGCATATAAACATGGGATTTGAAAGCATTACAGGTGGGTTCCGATTTTATAACATTATGTTCTCTACTTATTACAAAATACTGATATTCAAGTCTGCAACTTTCACGCGCAGGAATGCTGCAGTTGGGATGTTACATCGTGTGACAATAAAACGCAGGATTAGAAACAAAAATATTAAAAATATAAAAACACCTCTATTGCTCAAAATGTTAACCGTCTTTTCAAAGTACATTTCCTACTATTCACTTTGCTTTTTATTTCATCTCATTTGGACACTTCTCTAAAGAGTATATTGAAGAAGGGTTATAAATTCCTAGCTGGTCTGATTTTGAAATCACATACTTAATGAAAGTACGGGTGAGAGTCTGTGCATCACAAAGGACAGATGTGCCATTAGGCTTAAATAATCATTATTTTATGTAAGCCTAATGCAGATGACGGATGACATTGCACTGCTTGAAAGTTGACTTAGTGTTAGTGAAGCCCAAGAGCAGTTGAAGTGCTATCAGACTAATTAGACTAACCCGATTCAGAAGGGGTTCATAAAACTCCTCATAACTCTACATGTATTACACCAATACGTTTTAAAATCATTGATTAAACATGGTCAGCATGGTTACACTAGGATTAAAGTGGGTCACCTAAGTATTTAAATTTGTCCACTCTTTCAATAGCAACATTACCATACATCAGTTGCATATCACTGAAGTTCTTAGCAACATCTTAATCCCAAAATCATAAATTTGGATTTCTTTGCGTAGAAAGTAAGTTGGCTAGTTTCAAACCAGTAGAGGGTTAGGTGGTTTCATTTTTTTAAATAACACATTTGCAATCAGGAAGAGAATTTACTTAAAAATAATGGTCCTAAAATTGACCACTGGGGAATTCCAATATCAATATTTTTACATCTGACACAGGAGAATTGTACATACAAACTGTCTTCTGTCAGTAATTACAATTTTCTTGTTGTATCATGTATTAAACCAATCAGAGAAAATGTGAAGTGACGGTAGTCCTTAGGGGGTTAAGCAAATTTTTTTCACATTATTATGTGATGAATTTGAGTACTATTGCATGCATTCCTGATTTTGAAGTACTATATTCACTACATTGAATTTATGCGGAGGATCCTGTTGAACTTTTCAAACATGTGAAATTCTTCAAATGATGATAAATACATATATTTGTATATTTAACTTGAGAAGTGAACGATGCCAATCGACCAATATGAACGTAATAAAAGACCTAATCACCCCGCTAAGTCTCAATTCAAGTATTAATAATCACATTATTACGTTGGAATTAGGAGCATGACCCCATATCAAATATTCGCTGATAAATTAGGCGAATAACCGTAAGGTTTTCTCATTAAGCACATCATCCTCTACTACTGAAAATGTCAAGCGTTGAAATCAGATCCGTAGATTTAAATTACGTATAGCTGATAGCAAATCTAGCAAACAGTGTAATTCTCGATAGCATTGACGACGAGTGAGTATTGATTACGTTGCCTGGCGGATATGCCTGCTAAATCTAGTAGAGTTAGGGACCATCAGTTTATTTGTTATGTTTCCTTACCAAGACTCCTCTTGACCTCCATTTCGCGGTGTTTAGAAGTTGTAGATATTATATCTCTAACATGAGTCATCTTGTGATGAGGGTGTTTATAGGCGTATTACACATCTAATGTGTTTATAATCGACTATTTCTATCTTTCCAGAATGACAAGATTCATCTATGTGTTTACCTGATCATGGTGGCCTGCATCGTTATAGTCATCGGAATGGTAAGTATAGGTTAACCCTATAGAGTCAAAGACTTATAAAATGGTGTCTGACTTCGCTGGCCATTCAGACCAGCGCACGACATTTGGCAAATTTGCACTACTGCGCGATGGCATCAGCGATGCGCGATGGCATCAGCGATGCAGTATTTTGGGTAGAATCTACAGTTCAGGCAATGCGAGTCACCGCAGTTGAAGATGCAGTAAAATATTTATAAACAAGTCTTTAATAGCCCATTTATACTTCTACCGTATCCGCATTGTAATGAATTGCATTGTCAAGATATCGAGCATTTACTGCTGCAACTGCTGCGTCGAGTTTCTGTAGAACTTCCCATTTTACAGCCAATGCTTTAGAGCTGTGAGGAGTTTTCTTGCCGATATATCGATCATTTTCTGTCGCAATGCACTGCAAATCCTGTTGAGATGAATGTAACTTTGTTGCATTACCGCGATGAAGTATCTTGGGTAGAGACTGAAGTTCGAGCAATACCACTCATCACAAAGCAGAATGATTTGGACCCAAGTTCACCATTTTGGTGGCAAAAAAGAGTATATTGAGGAAACAACCGAGTATTTCTATGGTTATTACTCTATTTTCTACAGGAATATTTGTACCCCGGCCTCAGCCATCACAAATTGCCAGGGATTGTGATCATGTCTGTGTGTATGTGTTATCTCAAGAACCACAGATACTAGGATCATGAAACCTGTTTAGTAGATGACCCCAAATAGAGGTCTACATCGAGTCGTTTTATGGAGAATGACCTTTGACAGCATTTCCAGGTCACTGGGTTAATTTTGAAATTGCTCCCGGTCGAGGGGTTTCAACTAAGGCGTGAGCCGTTATATTTCAAATTAATGGCTCTGGTTATGTTATTTTCATTGAAGTGGTTCATTTTCCAGTCTGCACACGAAATTGATTTTGCCGTTTTCAAACTCTCACATGTACAATGTGTTGAATATTGACATTCGTCTTGTGGTGCAAAGTACCTTAAGATACAAATACCTGACGATTTCTTAGTATATATATAAACTCCGTTTACAATTTAAAAGAAAACGAGGATCGTTTCCAGATATTTGTGTACCAAGATGATGACAATCGACGAGTACAATTTTCTATTTTGAAAATTAAAAAAGTGGGCATTTCTTAATTGCAGAAATGTACGGTTGATAATTTTCTTGAAAATTGTATTTAATCATAAATGTTGTCATTGTCTTCAGATTCCCGTGATTATTTCACTTAAGATATTCATATATCCCTCTATACCATTATTGACAAAACAAAACTTTGCAACAGTGTTATAATATTCAGTGTGTAGAATACGTTATTCCTTTGGAATATGGTTGACTAAAATGGTGCTAATGAAATTGGTTGTTCTTCGTTCAAACGAGATTCAAAAGTGTTATCAACTTCGCCAATATCACTACAGTTTATGTACGTAGAATGAAATTGGTCGTGCTAATTGAGGGCACAATTTGGCTAAATTCTCAAGGGTATCAGAAATAGAAATTCTTTCGAGATTGTATTGTTGTCGCATTTCATTCTTTCTTATTAATGTAATCGACTATTTATTTGTTTCCCATTTTAATTTCCACAGATCCATTTTCTGATGTCGTTAGCGGCCAACCACACCTATCTCAAGGTCTTTCAGACGCATGATCCACCTCGTACCAAGTTCGGAAACGATTACCGTAGAACGTACAGTGGTAACGATTACCCGGGGTTACAAGAACCACTGAATATGTCGGACGAAACCACCCGCTTTTGAATTAGTTGACAAATTTTATGGATTGCACAAATTACCGAACTACTAAAAAGCAGCAGTTCTCCGGGCCGGCCGGGGAGGAACATAACACATCTTCATGATTGAAGCGGATCCGGGGGAACCACACATTGAATGTCGTGACAAGTTTTGCTGTAAATATATATCTGGAAGGAGGGTATATTAGAGGTGAAACTGTGAAGAAAGCGTAAACTTCGTGTTCGCAGAAGGACTGCCCCAAGCCGTCAGTATTGGACAGTACTGTGTTTATTAGTTGCCGTTGTAATTGTTTTCTTTCAGACCCATTGGTCCAAAACGTTTAAATTCACGGTTAGAAAGAGGTTTACCGTTTCGGGAATTAATTCGCGCTCAGTTATTTTAAGTTGCTATCCCCTACATGATTGTATGTAGCAAATATCAATTTCGTTCATGACAATGTAAGTGTGATTATTTTATATCGTGTTCTTTGTTTAAGCAGGTTTCATATTATATACTGAACGTCATTAAAACTGCAAAATGTCCAGAAAAAAAGTGTTAAAACATTATTCCAGGCACACTTATTATTTTGCAGTCATGAAAAGACTATGAAACTGCATTCACTGAAACAATTAGAATAAAGTTGGCGCCAAGCAAGTAATATGGTGTTTGAATAATAGATATGGGGAAGTATCAGATACAGCAGACGACACAACATTTAATAAGTTGGCTACTCTGTGTACGCTCTATGCTTCAGGTCGTCTGCTTCGGACATTTATTTTTAAAACTCGTTCGTGCAGTTATCTGTGGAATAAGAACGGGTTAAATTGGAAAGCCTGGATAAGAAATATTTAATATAGCGTTATAGCCGTTCTGTTGAGTGAACACGCGCGTCACTCTAGGCTCTGAACCAATACAATGCAGTAGAAATAAGGCCCTTCAGTGGGATGTTATGTGTTCTAGTGTTACAACTCCTATTGCTCAAATCAATGTTAGTGTAATAAAAATACAACCTAAGACGTCCCTGTAGGTTGTAATCTGTGTACGAAGGAGGGCTGAAGGGATTGGATTTGTATGGATGAAACGCTCGTGAATCACATTCGCCTAACATAAATTGGACAACCCAAAATTGCAAACATTGGCATTGTTGAGCGGAGTATTCCATCCAAAAAAGGATTGTGTGAGCTAAGATTTCCTACGAATCGATAAATCAACGACACTTGTTGCCTTATATTGACAGTCATCTAAACTCTCCAAATTTATTAACAAGTGAAACTTAATATGTCATATTTTCATTCTTACATTGATAAGGCAAGATAGCACTTGGATACAATAATTGATGGAAAATGATTCAATGCCGATTTCTTTTTTAGATTAGCTGAATGCATAAAATTCTCCTGTAGTGTTTAAATAATCTAGCTGATAAAATAGCCTGCATTGAAAGCAACATCGGTATTATCTGTTTTCCATCAATTATTACTATTTACATAATCATGGTAGTAGTAACAAAAAACAATAATCATGGATTGTTTTCATAAGAAGTGCTTGTTTTGTGTGTATCTTGATTTATGATTTGATGTTAATTGTAATATCTAATTTGCTGAAACAATGTACATCCAATGCAAAAATTGATTACTATTGGCTATGAACTATCACCGTGTCCATTATTGGGGTGATTGCAATTTTGCCTAAGGCAAAACGCTAACCAATCCTTGTCGCACAAGCTGATTTCTGAAAAGATTTCTGGGACGGGCGTCTGTAATTTAACAAAAATGATTCATATGTATATAAGACAAGGAAAGTAAATAACACAGTGGAAACAGTTGAACACAGAATATATTGTCCATCGATAAGATTAGCTTGCCTTTTGCTCACCATTTTGCCCTAAAATTAGTTGTGCACTGCTTAATTCTTTTCCTAATTTGGGAGATTTACCTACCCATTATCCATGTAACTGGACTGTTTGTGATCCACTTCTTCCGCTAGATAGGAATCACGTAATCAGCGGAGTTCACGCGATCTTGCACTGTTTGACCACTCCAAAATATTCCTGATACACATCTACATAAAGGACAGCATTGCAGTGAAGAAATGTGAACACCGTTATTATCTTATCTAATTGGTTAGTCATTTTGCCTTAGTTTCTCTCTTAAGTCCAGTATTGTGTTTGGACGCCAATATAAAGGTGCTTAAAACAAAGCAATTTAAATTAAATTGTATATGCTTATGCTAGAATGACATTACCAAAAAGAAAAGAAAAACGCTTTGTTATTTTGTAGTATTGTAAGATTGGCGTTTGTGTTTGAGAATAACTTGAAATGTGTGACGAAGAGTTCGTTGGCTGATGTTATTTCAGACACACATTAAGTATGTAACCTTTGTATATATTTGCCACTGTCCATATATTTCCACCATGCCGTTGTTACATGTGTTATGCATTTTGTAGATTTTTTAGTTTGTATTTAAAATCCATTTTTATAGAGAGTTTAACGCAACATATTATATGGAATATTTCCCGCATTTTTGCTAAAGCCGCAGGGGTAGCACCCAGTGATGTCCCCGAATATTGACGGGAGTCCGCTACTGATTTTCACAATGTAACAGTCTCCAGTCATGACCCAGCGACGATTCTCAAATGTCTTTTCGACTCTTTCTCTATCCAAGTCACACTAAAATTCAATATCATCCAAGCTGTGGACAATTGGATATGGATCTGTATAATATAAGTCACACATATTTGTAGGACAAGTGAAAACAGTTGAGAACGTCTTCAATGATGATTTCATTGGCGACGTTTCTTGAGACTGGTAAAGATATGCTCGTGTTCTTGGGAAATCGCTCCCGAATTTCGTATCATGACGACATGATAATAATTATTACGGGTTTGTGATAATATGAAGTAGACCTTACAGGCCAGAATATGACAATTAAGAATAACTTTGAGTTGGGTAGCCCCCTGCACACACCCTCAGAATGTTTGGACACAAGGTTGCTGAATTCGACAGACTTGTACAATGCATTTCTAAAGTAAATATCATAGCAAGTGATGAATAACAAAATATCAGAGCATTTCACTCAATTTACATAATATGTGGAAAAATAAACATTTGCTTATGTATTCATCCCTTCTTTGTAATTAAAAGCTGTCCAGGTCTTACACAAATGTGTACGCAACATTTCTAGTAATGCATGACATCAACTTGAGTTGTAAAATGTGAAAAAAACCTTTTTCATTTCCAAAATATTTTATATTATTTGCAGGCTGGCGGAACTCTCATTTATCATCGCAATAACCGACATTGGCCAATTATCAAGTGAAGGAGTCTGAAACGAGAGGTGCTGTTTGGCTGCTGCTTCGCCGCATCTGATTTTAGATCATTTATTACAATATGCCATAACTAAGCACAATTGTAGAACAAGTGCTACATACATGTATGTAATCGAAATTATAAAATCTGCTAAAGCTAGTGACAAATACATTTGTATAACATGGAAGTCAGATAACTGGGTGGCTTAATCTACACCCAGATGGTTACTCATAAGTTTTACTTTCCAGAATAACATTATCACCAAATCGGGTGGCAGATCCCTAACCCATCACCCGAGGTCTACTCTTAAGGGACAATGTTTATCAACATTTACAATCGGGTGGTAGACCCTAACCCACCCCCGAGGTCCCACTCTTAAGGCTATAAATTAAAATCAAATAATTCCCAATTTTGCGTGGCACAATTGAACAAAAATGGAGTGGGAATTCTCCTAACCCTATTGCCTGACATGATAACCTGAAATTCCCCAAAACTTCCATAACTTTAGCATTTGAACTAGAATTTAAACCACACGAATCTAACTGATAAACGATATGGCATCTAAGCATATTAAGCAGCTATTTTTAATTATAAAGTATCAGTAGCAGGTGGAAAACCTTTACTGCAACTCCCAAGGGTCTACTTGTAGAGTTACTAATTCTTACTCAATATAATCTAGAAATCTTGAATAAATGGAGGTCAGACAGGGAAGTGGTCATACTGTACCCATATCACATGAGGGATTCTCTTGCTGTGATTACTGCCTCCTTATTACATATCACAGAAGATTAGAATTTTATACAAAATGTTAGAAGAATGCATCGCTATTATAATTAGAAGAGGATGTCAGTAGGGGCCAAAGGCACTCAAAACCGCCAGCCCAATGCCAAAGATGCTTTAAAGGTGCAACGAGAGATTTTTTAGGCAACCAAATATTATTGTCCATAATTAGTATTTCATATAGACTAGACACTCAATAGATTTCTTACCTGTATTGTGGCTACAGAAATGCCTTAAAAGACAGAAAAAAAGGTGATTCTGATTTGCTTGTATTTCAATATAAAACATAGGATGAATTTTGTATTGGCTCCTATAAGAAAGTACGAGATTTCAAAATTTTGGTACCAAAGAAAATTTCTCAGCCTAATCCTTTCCGAGGGGTTATTTTTTTTTTTCTTTGCCCTTTTTTTTTTTCTGATGGAAAGCTTTACATCAGGGCAAAAAATCAGAACTTTCGATATTTTTAGGGAAACCTGATATGTGAACATATCTTGTTGCCACCTTTAAGCAAAAGCATCATGGGAGGGAAGGGTGGGTTTTTAGATTAGAAAAGCATGACTGATCAGATGCGAAGGCGAAGAAGCAATGACACGAACAATGAGTCAAATCAACACCCACGCTGACGGAAGCAGTGGCGCAGGCCTGAATAGCCGAAGCGGTCACGTGACAACACGCAACTTTGAACGTTGCCAGACCAAAAACAACGACTCCTCCTTGATAAAGGCCGTTTATAATTTAGCTCGATCCTTTTGGGGGATCTCGCCATATAAACGGAATTAATTAATAAACTTGATTACATGACATTTGGGGTTTTTTGCAACAAAAGGTAATGACGAAAACCTGTAAATTTTATAAGTTAACAATTCATGCGTTTATACTGCTAAAGTTCCGGTAAATGTCGTCTGCTACAAGAAGTACCCATACAAACCTGTTGAATTCGGAAACTTTGTTACTTGTTTCAAGGGGAATATACAGGGGGTTGTCCAACTTTATTTTCAATAAATTTCTTTCATATTTTCTTGATTTGCATTGGGATACCATATTTTGAGAGGGCTTCACATTGAAAAGTCAAATTTTGAAAAACAACATCCTCTTATATTATTGACAATTTTCCCACTCGTTGCAAATACATTGCGAATCTCGTTGGTTTCCCAGCGAGCTTGGACTCCCTTAACCAAGGTATAACTGATGAATTCCAACGATTCCCCGAGAGTTTTTTTCTCGATCCTTACAGGAGTCAAAGATCGCCGGTAAAAACAGCCAAATGTGAGTGGAAAAATCGTCAGTCGCTTATTTGCATACTCAACAAATGAAAATGCAGTATAGGCCTACACCAAAAGGCTTATTCGCAACATATTGCGCATTTAAATTCTTTGTATACTGCATGTACGAAGAATTTGACATGCCAGTTCCTGGTTATGCAAAATACTTGCCGTTATATGTCCTCGTGTCTTCTTGCACGTCACAAGAATGTGTCTGTAGGATGAGAATTTAATAATTGACATGGTACTGGATGATGGGAGAGTTATACAGTAATATAAGGGCAGAATAGTTTCAACTACACATACACTATGAGTTCAAACTTTATCATGATAGCAGCTATGAAGTGAAGTTATAATTGCGAAGTATTAGTTCGCATGACTTTGGTATAACATTTCTGACACGAATGACAGGGAAATCTTAAGAGGCAGTCGCAATTTTGTTCATTTGAATAATGTGAGTACCCCTGGAAGATATCTTGTATGAGTTCCAGTCAGAGTAAATAAAATGTGTTGTTGTTACCGTGGTTACCGTCAGGGTTGGTTGTTTTCATGTGTGATTGAACCACCTGGCAAAATGTTAGATATCGAAAACACAATCTTATTAGTATCTCAAAATATGATAAGTTTCAATGTCATAGGACAATGTCCCAACAAGATGTTTTATTCCGATAAGCGGCCATTTTGGCAATCAACATTAATACAGGGTGAGTAAAAAAAAACTTGACCCTGATTGTGTCCGCCATTTTGAATTTTGAGGTAACTTATATCTAACATATGTGGTATCATCTGAAAGCCTAATTCATTATCTTCATTTTCTCCCAAGATCATTCACAACGGTTAGGTATAGACCGAGCTGCAGTCGTTTGAATCAAGTAACCTGTTTTGTGCTCTGTCCACGGATTCACATTAAAATGAATGGCGTTCAGCGAAGCAAATCAGTGTCCAGAAGAAAATCGGGCTATTTATTGACTGCAGAATAAATATGACGCTATTTAACCCCACAAAATTCAGTTCCAATTTATCATGGATGCCCTCTTAACGTTTCTACGTCCTCATCACTCATATCATTTGAAAATTGATTAACTTGATACATGTTTCAGTTTCCGAAGAGGTTTGAATGAATCATACCATATAAAGGAACAAACATCGGTACAACCTTTGAGGTTTAAATTATTGTCTATATTTGTAGACCAAAATATGGGACATCTTGAAAAAAAGTGTTTCAAATAAAACTTACCATTATCACTGGCTTTTACACCTTTAAGATACCACTTTATCTGACATAAACACAGATATACCCTTATCATAATTTGGGGAGTCATTTGCTTAGTTGGCCGCGCCGTGCATTCAAATGGGAATCCGTGGATAGGTGTAAAAGCTGACTATTTGATTCGAAAGAGTAAAGACTGTAGATCGGCCTATACTTATCCGATTGGACTTATCTTTGCAGCAAATTAAAGATAATGAAATAGGCTTTCCGAGGGTATCACATATGTTAGATATATTATTATTTAGAAATTCAAAATTGCGGACACAATCAGGGTCAGTTTTTTTTTACTCACCCATTTCAGTGACAATGAAATATAAAGGAAATATGTAATGTTTTTTCAGCTTTACGGGCTATTATAGCACCAATATCTAAGGCCCGGATCTAAGGTACATCTTGTTGATCTGTATGATACCCCGGTGTAACAATTGGTCAATGAAATGATTTTCGTTTGAAAATCCCCATACTATTATAGTTAGGAACCAATCCTGTGCCCTATCTGTTCATCGGTCTACCGTGTGTCGTATTGGACTGGAGCGTAACTTTGTGAGGAGCAAATTCCTGTTTTAATTGGACACAAGTCACATGCAAAAAGTGCATTGTGCGTAAAACGTGCAATTATTTGTTGAACTTGGAAATATGCTTATAACGTGCGATAATTTGTTTTATAAATCTGTGAGAATAGTCCATATTTGACGCACAGGTGAAAGTCAAAACCTCAATATGCGAAGATGACGTAGGACATAGAATTAGTTAACTACATTGTGTTCTACACCGGCAGATTTGCTATTAAAGAAAAACAAGGACTCTTAAAGAAAGGGAGAAATTGCTTACAATTCGGCTGGAAGCAATTTTAACATATTTTTTCGAATTTTAAGAGTGGAATGTTGTATGTAATAATATGGAGGTTTAGGTTTGCTCTGTTCTCATTGACGTTATCTCGAATAAACCAATCACTTCTTTACATCCCTAATATATGAGTCGGTAAGTTGTGCTCTTTCAAATGAGATTAAAACACTTGTGAAGGGAAGTATACAACTCAATATGACTGCCAGAAAACTTCATTTTTGAAGAAAAACAGTCCATTTATTAGTGCCTTGAGTCAACATTGGTATTTATACTGCCGGGAATAATTAACTTGATCATCACTGACCTTTTTGTAAACAATATCACATTGTTAGCAAGCTCATTGATTTTTTAACCCAAACCATCGTTTTTAACTTCAATTAATCTGATTACTGGTTTATTAGGAAAAACTTCATTTCTTACGAATTGTTCAAATACTCATTCTTATGCACTCGTTCATGTAAATATATATGAGTCACCAGAAGGAAAAACGGTAAATGATAAATTGTGTGTACATTTATTTTTGAAGAACTTGACAGTTGCATCTTGTATGTTGCTTCTAAGGTTGTGTAAAATGTTTCCTTTAATACACATTATGAGGTATACAATATGCTCTTTCGTCAACGGCACAGTTCATTGAGATATGCATGTATATAATTATTACATTGAGCTAAACTTGCATGTATTCTGGGTATAGTAATAACACCAATAAATTGGAGGTGTATTTTTAATGTGCCATGTTATGAGATTATTGGCTCATAATGAAAATCATTTCAAGGAACTTGGTCATGACGGTCAAAAAAATGATTCATTGCAAATGTAGCCTCAAACGTAATACTCGCTCTGTTATTATTTTCCATATTTCACAAAGTAGTTGAACAGTGGTTGAAAATATTAGGAAAAGAAGATTATTCAGGAGAAAAGAATAGATAATTGAGTAAAATATTGTTTGGTTAGGGGGGAATGTGCTCATACGTTGCGGGACACATTGCCGTGTTTAAAATCAGTGAGCAATTGATATCACATAAAAATTGGGTACACATGCGCATCACCGACTAAAAAAGATGACGTGTGTGACGTTACTTTCCTTCTTTGTAATGCACTGTGTGATCTGAAAGCGACGAGCCTCCTCCTGGAGAAATCCACTCCCAAATGATAGCCCATCCGCTTAATTGGCATCGCTGAAATTTTGAGGTGGTAAATAGCTTAGTCGCATCACCATATTGTGCCTGGTTTCGTCTCCGTGCATCTTAACAGGAGTCGAAATCGAGGCATAATATGGTGATGCGCTAACCTGGTTATTACCCATCATCGGTTCAGAGATATCAGTTAAAGGCACTATCAGTGATTTGCCTAATCAGAAAATAAAAAACATCAAAAATCAGATTGTTGGCTTTTTGTAACAAGTATAGGTACCCTAATATACCCTGTAAGTGAAGTAATAGGGCCAGATACAATCTAATAACTACAATATCAAACAATTTAGTCATTACTGTCCGTACGGACACTTTTCTATATACAACACATAATTGAATGGAGATTCATGTTTGTGAACACTGCTGTTTTTTCTCCTTTTCTGTCAATTTTTAGTTGGAAAATATACCGTATGAGAGTCATACAGGCTTATTCTTCACTTTTAAGCTATTCCTGCAAATTTCAAAATATTTTCACTCTCGGGTAGATCACTGATTGTGTCTTTAAGAGCATGATCTATATGACATTGAAAACTATCCTGTCAGTTCTCTGACTTTACAAGTATCATTATGTTTTACCTTACTCCAGAGATACCGGTGTAAAAAAACTTGGGAGACCGCCATGGGAGAGTGTCCTTGTATTGACATCAAAAGGAATAAACCGTGACCTTGTAGATGAGGCTATTGCTTCAGTACTGAAACAAATACCCTATCCATCACTTTGGGATCACCCAGTATCTTACCTATACCCCGGTGGATGTTTGCTTTTGGATGAAAAGGAGCGGAAAATGTCAATTGACAATTACATTAAATAATTTGGCACCAAAAAAAGGGTTTTAGCAAGCCGGGAGAAAAAAACTGAAGGCCCCCCCCCCCCTTCGGTAGACGAGGGTTAAACCATCTTGGCCCTACTTTGTCAATTCAATCTATTTTATCAATGCATGTCTGCACTCTGAATACTCTTTAAGATTTCTTCATGGACAGTTTACTCTCTTTTGAATCGTGTAAGCTTCACCTTTAGACCTACGAATCGTCTTCAGTTGAAATATTTTCACTCTGAGTATGTTTACGTTTCCTTGATTGAATTAGATTTATTGTTTATTATTAAAATTAGTTTTCGCTTTCTTTCCCATTGGTGTTTCAGTTACACATAGTTCTACAGTGTTAGAAGGAGCTCTTGTAAATCTCGCCTGTATTATACAGTATGGTTTCGCAGCGTTTATTTTAACAAGGGAAGTTACCATATTGGTTCATCTGTAAACCCAATTTCGATAACACACTGGGTGTACTGATCCCGATTAGATTGGCGGTTGTTTTAAAAGTTTGATGACTTCACGTATTTACATTAGCAATGTCCTTTAACAATGGTAATATACAGGTGATCAAGTGAACAGTAAAGGGTCAAAGCTTTAAATGCTGAAGGAAAAACAGAATTGAGTGGGAAAGATTGGATGGAAGGAGGTTAAAAGAAAGCTGTTTGTAGCCTTGCAATCATATATGGAAATCAAAACCATTGATTAATAGTCCTATGAGCACAGCTAAGATTGTATATTTGACATACGTATGTCGTATTGTATTTAGTATATATAAATCCAGGCTAGTATATCAAAACAGGGTTTCATTCTTCAATCAGAAATATGGTGATCTTCTGGCTATCATTTCAGATTTGAACTCTGTTCCGAATGTTCACTTACGTTTAACAATGATTTTAACACTTTGCGCGTGGAGAGGGTAAAAAAAGAGTCGCCAAATTGACTATGGCTTTATTTAAAAAATCAGCTTGAAAAAAAAAAGCATTTATAATGAGTGAAACATCGATGGATTTTTGAACTCTATGGTAAATATTTTGCACTAAATTTCGGCCAGAGCATTTCGTAGCTTCTGAATACCGCTAAACCTCTCCTTGTCTGCCACTTTTTCCTCCTTCATTTTCATTTCTCGCGACTTTGGTTAGGTCTTCCTAGCATTTCCTCGTTCATTTGTAAAATATGTTGCATATTTCTTTATGTGTATTATACGTAGGTAATGTATTACTCCAATTGCAAAAGTTAAATGTGACTTGTGGATTGGGTTTCGGGACTTTTAAATTCATATTGAAAATGCCATGATTTGGTCAAACTTAAAACAAAGCGTTGTTTGTTTCTGTTTTAACATTTTAATGTGCAATATTCAACATTATCCAGAAAAATACAACTCCAACTTTTAGTAAGCATGGTAAACATCAAACGACATGAATTTCCATAAATATGTAATTCCATCTTTAAAGGGGTATTTCGTGATCCATAGTCTAGTCCCTTCAAATTACCTAAAACACTTCCTGTACACTCATAGAAATAATGCAACAGAAGTTGTATTCACTAGATTGAGTTGAGTTGGGATGACTTAACTGAGTCAATTCAAGATATCAACTAGTAACCCCAACTCAACTCAGTCAAGTAAACATTACTTTCTCTTTCATTAATTCAAGTCAATTAAGCCATCTCAACTCAACTCAATTAATTTAGTGCAACAGCCCGTTGCATTTTTCTATGAGTGTATCTTCAGAACTGATAGCCTTAGTATTGCACGTGTGCCCAATCTGACGTGCATATTCGATCGTTTTTGCAAAATATGCCCAAATTTGCAGGCTGCCCGTATAAAACGGGCAGACATTTCAGCACAGTGACATATCTGCAAGACAAACATTTACTCACAACTTAAAAACACACAAGTTGAAATTAAATAAAATGTTGGGAATATCTATTGTGAAATACAATTAAATCATTTTAAGCAAGGATCACGAAAATGTACATTCAAACAGTCAGTCACTCAATTTGACGCGTCCATCTTGCCTTATTCAATCCAATGCATTCAGAATCACTTAAAGATACGTGATTTTTTTACAAAAAATGTATGAAAAATGTATTCAAACATATTTAAAACCATCTGTTCAAAACTGGTCCCTTGCCGAAGCAAACAGTTTTGGCGCCCAAAGTTAGCATTAGATTAATCGACTCTGCGTGTACATATTATTTAAATGAGAATCGAACAAAAGCATATTTCTCTCGACAACGTAATTATCCGTACCATCATGGGACCAATTATGGCACTGTTGTGCGCGTGCGTGATGGTGTTCAGTGGTTACCATGGTTACCAGCATTTTATTTGTGCAACTGCTTGGATCTATATTTTAATCAGCATGTTTTTTTTGTATGATACCTTTTTTCAAAAAATCATACCAATATTTATTGTTATCATGATGTAAAAAACTTCCTAAAGGTATGATATTGTATGTAATTCTGCAGTTGCCTCATTATTTGAGGATTTTTGGACTTTTTTACGTCTGTCGCCCGTAACCAAGGTATATTGGAAACAAGTGATCCTGGGTATAATAACTCGCGCATAAATGCTACCGTTAAAGTACCTGTGGATCACTGAGGCAAAGACATCGGTATTTCTATTGACAGAATGACTCGATATTTTAATAGGACAACAAAGAAGAACAAATTAATACGACCGATGTAATTGTATTCATATTCTCTATTGAGTAATTTTGAGCTGGTTTATATAGTATTGTTATTTGGGAATATGCTGAAATGAAAAATATTAAAAAATTTACCCAAATCTGTCATTTATGTACTTAACCGGGTCTAAAAATATGATAATGGGATAAGGGTCAATATACACGTAGTCTATTCCCATATCCCTAAATCCTAGAAGAACACTTGACGATTACCGCAAAAAGAGAGGTTAGCGTTATTTTTCTTGTTAGATCTTGGGAACCCCCCCCCCCCAAAAAAAATTAACTTAGGGTTCGGGTTGGTGAGCCCTTTTTGAAAATGTTTATCCAACGATGACCGTCAACCATTTTAAGGGTATTGTGTTGAAACTAATGTCCTAGGGCAACTAAACCTTTTTAATCCGAAGGACCAGATGAAGATGTGTAACACCTGTATTTTGACCCCATATGAAACATTACATATGTGACCTGTTACTTTATCCCTTAAAGACGACATGAGGAGATTTCCAGAAAGAAAGCGCCCCCAATTTTTTCTCGAACCCGGTTTTTACATATTTGTTTAGTCACCACTGAAGTAATAAGCCGAATACCCGTCTTTATGTATAAGATGATGATTTAGTACTTCTGTCGTGCACGACAGAAAGTCCAAAGCATGGTTTTCTAGGGGAAACGAGTACGATGCAGGCAGTTTAAAAAACAGGTTTGCGGTTTTCTTTTGCCCCCCCCCCCCCACCTTTTGTCCAATAACACCTTCGAAACGTTCACGGTAAGTGGTCTAAACCGATCCAGTGAAAATTGAGAAAACTATTGTATCCTAAAAATTCTCCTCATGTCACTTTAAGCTTCCCTTACATATTCGTCCATGAGACCGAGCAAATTTACGTACCTGAACGGGACAAAACGAGTTTTATGCAGGCATCAGTTAATACCACCATGGCCTACACAAAACGCATGATAGCATTTAGGAATTGGTTAGCTATAGCCAGGTAGGGGTAACCAAGGTTTACACAGGGGAAGTGACAAAAAATTTTAAGTGCTTTCAATAATGTGAAAAGTATACCACATTATTTGTCTGATCATAAAGGATTCCAAAAAAAAAGGTATAGTTGTAATATATACCGCCTAAAGTTTGGAGTTCTAGGCTAAAAACAGCAAAAATCCATTTTCAGTGTACCCGCGGTCAAATTTCAAAGTGCTGTGATTTGGATAAAAATATGGTTGCATATATTGGTGGATCCATTTTAACTATTTGACCCCTGTGTAATCCTTGATTGTCCCAGATACCATTGACGAATGCTATCAGCATTTTTTGTGAAAGGATAGTGTACTGAAGGATCGCCCCCCCCCCCCCCCCGAATAATAAGTATCGTTTTGTCCCCGTTCAGGATACCAATTTGGCTAAAATTCCGAGTAAATTATCCGTGTTTTCAAATGGCAGCAGTGCATGAGCTGATGTTGGTGTAATCCATGCACAGCGGGACGTTGCCGGCTGCTGTGCATTACAACATCATCATGCATAAACATATCCCAACAGCCAACTCTGTCCAATTGGATCGCACACAAATGACACCATATGCATTGCATCAGGGCATGTACAAAACCTGGCCCATGAAAACATGGCCTTTGGCCCATTTGGCCTGAAATCAAAATGTGCTGCTTTGTACACCATTTTAATTTTTTTTGTGTTTTTTTTCAATGTCTTTTATTCCTCTTTACAAAATGACAGCCTGCTGTGACAGATGTACCATTTCAAAATGTACTCTAGGTAAATTACTTGACAATTGATTAATGATATAAATTAAACCCTGAATTCAACTAGGCCTTGGCAGACTGAAAAATGGAAACTCTTTTCTCAGAGAGTGTACTTGTGAGTTACCGACCTAAATTTTGTCACAGCTATGGATCATTAAGTGAATCAGTTTAAATGCGTTTCATTGGCAATACAAAAATACATTAATCTCTGATTATGCTAGCTGTTTATAGGCCTATGCGGCTAACATATTGTGGTCTCTTTATGGCAACACTAGTATGCTAAATGCTTGGTCTGCTGTAAAGCAAACTTGGTCAGAAGAACCACTGACCAAAGTCTCATGGAGTGTTCACAATTTCTGGTCTGTGATCATCTAGGTCAATTAAAGAGGCATTCTATGAAAATTTATATAAATTTCTTCGTTTAGCTGCAAAATTTAGGCTATTACAAACACCAGATTCATTCACAAGATAGAAGCTTCATATGCAGTGTTCACAGAATGGGTGCAAATGTCACAAATACTGTTACTGGTAAAAGGACATTCTCTGAAAATGTAATAAATGCCTTTTGGCCTTTACACTATAGCTCGTACAAATCCTTAATGTAACTCGTCTGGAGTTATTGCGAGGAGTTGTTGTAAATACTCCTCCCAGCTCCAGTCACAATTGTTACTAGTCTCTTGGCCTTTTAACCCTCTCAGTTTTAATTGACATCTATTCATAGAGCTATTCATCTTCTGAAACCATATTGCTCCCACCATACTACCAGCAGTGTACCTTTGGGAAATGGGTACAGGTTGCCTCATGCTTTAGCTCAAGAATCCTACAGTGGGTGTAAGAGAAAAAATAGTAGGATATGTTTATGATAGGATTCTTGAGCTATCCTGCCACATACTTGAAGTCCCAAAGGCAGAGGTGCTGCACAAACAACTTATCTTTTATTTCAGGCCAATTGGCCTATAAGCCAATGGGCCAGGCCATGTTTTGTACATGCCCATTGCATCATCTTACGTTAATGCCATCATGGGAAACTACTTAGTACCTATTTTGCAATCTGGTTTGTAACATACAGCAGATGGGAAAACAGGCTATTTACAGTATTTAGCTCAATATCTGTCTTGTAAACAACACCTGGAACCATCTCAATATAGGGGAATTCCATTTTTGTCTTCCACAATAAACAAAGTACTTTTTCCCGGATGAAATCTTTTCTCAAGTAAAACAGAGGAATAAAATAAAATCATATTTTTAATCACAAAATGGATGATGCTATATCATCCTCCCCTTAAAATAAAATTTGAATGAAATGAAAATTTTCCAAAATCTTGCTTTCTAAATACCTTTAACCATTTTGTGATTAACTTACATACAGTTTACACAGTGTAAATTTTACACTTTTCATAGTGTTATTGCATTGCGGCACACAGTCTATATTACAAGTTGTAATATTGAATACTAAATTTTTATCAAAATTTAGGCAGCTCTGGACAAGGCATCTGGCAAGACATTTTCTTTTCACTCTATATGGATGTTGTTTGATCGACTCTGAATCACCTACATCAATGTCATGGTTATGACATGTGTCTCACTGGGTACATTAGGAAATATTTTCCCAATTGTGAATTAATTCTTTCAATTCAACTTGTTGGGAGATGACCTAGTTTCTTGTCTAAATTGGCAAGTATTTTGCAACTTGACACCATAATAATTTTCTTTGTTTACAGAAGTGCTGTCTTTTTCAGCTACTGACTCAGTGATGTCATTATTTTGTGCTCTCATGCCCAAAAAACACTGGTACTGGTAGACACCGTTGTTATATTGGCCCAATTTTGTGATTAAAAATATTATTTTATTCTCAATTTTACTTGAGAAAAGATATCTCACGGGAAAAGTACTTTGTTTACTATGAAAAGGAGAAAGTGGAATTCCCCTAGTGTTGTTTGTGCAAAACTGATCATGCAGGTGTTGTTTACAACTAGATAGAGATGAACGGAATTCCCCAAAGTGCTAAATTTAGGAAATGAGTCAACTTGTCTATGCTTCAAGATTGCAAAAAACAGATTGCAAAATTAGGCAATTTCCCATGATGTTATTAATGTAAGATGATGCAATGCAGATGATGTAATTTATGTGAAATCCAATTAGCCAAGGCAAGGTTATGTTTATGCATGATGATGGTGTAATGATTATTATCAGAGATAGGGGAATCTAGCTGTTAGATGTTAAATACTGCTCACTGGAGAGACTCTTTTTTCTTTTCCAGCAGTAAGTAGCCTTAGAATTTCACCTAGTTTTGATCTGCAATAAGTGGCAGACCTGTACAGTACATAGTGCCAAAAATAGGATCCCAAAGTGTGGAAAGATAGAAATCGTGGTGATTATATCTTGGACTGATATACTGTGGAATATTAGTGTCGTCGAGGGACTTATTCAACCATGTCGTCGTGAACTGCTGGAAAAAGCTATCTTCAGGACTGAGAAGATTCCAATGGAATATTTCCTCTGGATCTATATTTTGCATACTGTCATTTTGAAGTCTTGTGAGGACATATATCGTTGAACAGCAACGCTTCCTTTAATTGTGGACATAAGTCGTCACATCTGAAAGGACTCTTGTGTAAGACATTAAATTTGTAATATTGAGTGTATCATTACTAAATTGTAATTTTGTTTTGGACATACCCAATTCTTGAACCAATCTGATTAAAATCATTAAAAGTGTTATTATATAAAATTTATATCATTTGTGTACAATGCTCATTTGTTTGTGTTTAAAAGGGTATTATGACCTTTGACGTCCACGAGACATCATAACACCGTTCACACAGGTTTTGCTGTGTCATCTCTTTCTTTATACCTTTGAACATATTATGTGACATAATTATGGACTTTTACGTCTACCTGGTGTTTTGATGTCTAATATCAACCCATTGTCCCTGTGTAATGAACCTCTCCATGAGACGGATTCAGTTAAAATGATAGGTCTGTCCATTAGTTCTGACCTCAAATGGGATATTCAAGTTAAGGAGATCCTGAAGAAAGCTAATGGGAGTTTGCACATGCTTAAAGTTTTGAAGAAATTTGGTTTGTCTTTAAAGAGACATGAGCCCTCTATTTTTTCCGAACCCAGGCTTTTTGCATATTTGGAATGCTTACCAATGTATTAGATCACACCTGAAGTGAATAAGCCGAATAACCTCCGAATACGCCGTCTTTATCATGTTTATGTAATAAGATGATGATTTAGTATTTTCTGTCGTGCACGACAGAAATCAAAGCATGGTTTTCTATAGGGATGATTACGATAGCAAGCAAGCAAGTTCAAAACAATGTTTGCGGTTTTCTTTCGTGCTTATTTGTCCAATAAACCAATAAAGGAAAAAACGAATTCTCAGTTGTGGGGGTCTACAGGGGCCGATCAGGTGCAATATGAGAGAAATTTGTATCCTAAAAAATCTCCTCCGATCTTGTTACAGTGTTCATCGGATATTCGTCCGCTTACAGAATATGCCGCTCCAGTGTGGCATTCTGGCCTTACTGAAAAACAAACCGACTCCCTGTAAAGAGTTCAGAAAAGAGCTTGTAAGATCATGCTTGGTAAAAAGTATGATTCTTCGTTCGAATCCGGCCAAGCGCACATGTGGGTTTTTTTTTCAACACTAATATAATGTGCGCTGGCCATCTCCAGGGAAAGATTAATATATATACATCCTTGTCTACCTGGAGAACTAAGTAGTTAAACTTTCAAAATGAATATAAATCGTATATGTAAATATACCGTTCTGATGCTATCCGCTAGGAAAGCGAAGGACACCTTTCGGACTTAACATCTATCGCTCCTCTACCAACCCTGGCTTGATAGCTCATTTTGCAAGAGTCGTGCTAGCAATACGAAGGTCGCCGGTTCGAATCTGGCCAAGCGCACATGTTTTTTTTTCAACACTAATGTGCGCTGTGGAATGCACTGCTTGAAATGGGAGTCCCAGCACATTTGGTCAAAATCATCCAAAGTTTATACGATGGCCAGGTAGCTTGTGTTCTAACTGAAAAGGGGGATACTGATTGGTTCAGTCCAAGGAGTACAGCAGGGATGCATCCTCTCTCCAACGCTGTTCAACCTATATGCTGAATACATCACGAGACGTGTCCTTGATGACTGGAATGGCGGAATTTCTATTGGAGGATGGAGACTCAGCAATCTACGATACGCAGATGACACCACCCTTCTGGCTACAGCCATGAATGAGCTGAGTATACTCCTTGATAGAGTAAAGGTTGAGAGTGAAAGCAAAGGATTACTACTAAATGTTGCCAAAACCAAGATCATGATCATTGGTGAAGACCTGCCTACAGATCCTCTCTTAGTGGATGGAAAGGAAGTGGAAAGAGTTACTCAATTCAACTTCCTTGGTGCCCTAATCTCCCAGGATGGCGGCTGTGGAATTGAAAACAGAAAGCGCTTAGCAATGGCTAGATCTTCAATGGCTAAGCTCACAAAATATGGGCTGATAGAGGAATCACAAAGGCAACAAAAACTCGCTTGGTTCGTGCACTCATCTTCCCAGTTGCAACCTACGGCTGTGAATCCTGGACACTCACAAAAGCAGATTGTAAAAGGATTCATGCCTTTGAGCTCGGGTGCTGGCGCAGAATGCTCAGAATATCCTGGACTGCGAAAAGAACCAACAACAGTGTGCGGCAGGAAATTGGAGGAAAAACCGTCTGCTTGATCATGTCAACCGCCAAACACTTAGTTACTTTGGCCATATTGCAAGACGGGAGGGTAACTGCCTTGAAAAAGTCATCCTTCAAGGAAAGATTGAAGGAAGGAGGAAACGTGGGAGGCCACGGACACGGTGGATCGACAGGATTAAAACTCTTGTTGGAAAATCTCTTCCATCAGTGTATGCTTTGGCAGCAGACAGACAGAGATGGCATGTCATCACGAAGGTCGCGACCTGTCAGTCATGACGGAACCGTACAACAACAACAATGTGCGCTGGCCATCTCCAGGGAAAGATTAATAAATATACACCCTTGTCTACATGGAGAACTAAATCGTATATGTAAGTACACTTTTCGGACCTAACACCTATAGATAATATCTAAGAATATCGATCGCGACTCTACCCTCCTTGTCTCCCAATGGAGAACTAAGTAGTTAGATTTTATAACCGTTACTTATAATCCATACCAACTGTTGTTGACAAGCCCGGATATACCAACACCGCAGGCCCAGCACCGACGAGGCACAAAACTCAACGGTCTATACCCACCTCAAAAATTTTGGTCATCAGTTTGGAAATGCGGACGTCGCCATCCTTGAGGAGGAAGAGGGGTGGCACGAAAGAGGCTCCCTCCCTCAACAAAAAAGAGGACTCCTATTTCAATTGTCACACGCATGAGACCGGGCACTTCGTGGAATAGCCGCCTGACACATGACCAACCTGATGAAACAGGTGGTATCGGACGCAACGTTGCACTAGTTGCTATCATATCTCCTTATCTACAACTGAGAATATTCATCTCTTTGTTGTTGACAAAATTTCTTAACAATAGTCAATACCAGTAGAGTAACAGTAGGAGAAGGGGACCCCCCTTCCGCCCCGGTATGGAAAACCAGGAAAGCTTGAAAAGGAAAAGCAGAAAGGAGTAAAAAAGACGAAGAAGAGGGGAAGAATTTACCTTCAAAGGGATGGACGTTTAATGTGCATGATGCATGTTCAAATGTTGATTCATCCAAGTCATGCAAGTGGCTCCTCCACCTGCCCATTAGTTTGGGTCAACCGGCGACCAAAGCAGCAGGAAAAGTGAAAGCCCGTATATTTTGTAAAGGGCCAAAAATTATACGCACCGGGAAAATGAGGACCCCCTCCCCCATCAGATTATTTTATTTCATTCCATTGGTTTCAGATTAGTTGGCATTTTTCTTGATATTTGAAGATTTACACAAAGGTATCAAAGCAAAGAATGTGATGGCGTACTTGTGTAGACTCCTCCTAAGTCTTTTTGGGCATATATCACAACAGTAATTCCGTGGACAGTAAAAAAATGGGTACCCGTCTTTAAGTTGGCATAACTTCTCAATGCAAAGTTAAAAAAAAAATCAAGATTTAAAATTTCCCTAGTAAATGAAATAATCTTGTTTCATATAATGATAGTCAATGCCTTCTGTAGGTTTCCACTGCTGCAGGAAAAATTAATCACCCTGTCTCCGCTAATGTAAGAGGCCTTCGAAATAAAGAAAATACAGAGTGCCAAGAAATGTAACATTCAGAAATTAAAACATTTAAATGTTAAAGTTATGTCAGCAAATCCAATGACTTTTCAATACCTTTTGCTACTTACCAAAATTATGTATCTCGTGATTAAAGTACATGTAACTTACAAACATATAATAAGTGTCTTTTTTGACTAATTTGACGATCAGAAGTCCATTCCTGGACTTCCTAATTTTTCATTAGGAGGTCATATTTACTGTGAAATCCAATATGGCCGCCACTGGCTATGTTAAATATATACAAATTTTTACATAGTTCAAGCCAGTCCACCTTTGAAGACAGTTAATGTATTGTTTTTTAGTGCATACATGACCAGATATCCATTTAAGGTGTTGTTTATTAACCAGGGGTTCGTTCGCGAAAGCAGTCGTAAGACTAACGTAGCCCTAGTTGCGACGTAAGTTACTACTAAGATTTTTTTCGCGTTCGTGAAACTTGGACGTAGGCTACGTGTGTCTTATACGAGTAAGCCAGATTTACGATTAAAACTACGTGTGGTCATGAGTACACGTAACACATTCGTAGTGTGGGGAAGTGGACGGATCGGTCCGCTGTTCGCATTCCATCCATCTTGTTATCAGACGTTAGTCTGTATATTGGAATTGGTCTACTTTTGAAAATCCAAAAATGTGCCGACAGAAGACAGTAAGTGTGCACGTATTGGGGGTAGGTACTGCCAGGATTAAAAATATTCGTTGGAAAATCTCTTTCCAGCAGGTATGGCTTTTGGCAGCAGGGAAGTACAGGGGGACAGGAGGGGACGGGGCGGTTAATCACGGAAGGTAGCGGACCCTGTCAGTCAGACACGGGGCACGTTACAAACAACAACAACACAAATGTGCGCTGGCCATCTTCAAGGGGAAAAAGATAATAAAATTATTTTTAACCACCTGTCTACCATGGGAGAAAACAATGTACTAGTAAGTTGAACTTTTCGGACCTAAAACAACCTATAGTAATATCTAATAATATTCTTCGATTTCCCTCTACCCATCCTGTCTCCTGGAGAATAAGTAGTTAAAATTTTTAACCGTTTAACTTTATAATCCATACCCCAAATGTTGTTGGAACCAAGCACCCGGGGATTATATACCACAAAAAACCAAAGGGCCAGCCCAAAGACGAGGCACAAAAACTCAAAAAACCCCGGGTTCTATTAACCCACCTCAAAAGTGTTGGGTCATCAGGGTTTTGGGAAAAATGCGGAAGTCCCGCCATCCTTTGAGGGAGGAAGAGGGGTGGCCACGAAAAGAGGGGCTTCCTCACTCAACAAAAAAGAGGACTCCTATTTCAATTGTCACCAAACAGCATGGAGACCGGGGCCACACTTTGCGTGGAATAGCCGCCAGGGAACACATGGACCCACCTGTGAAAAACAGGTGGAGTGGGTGGATCGGACGCAAACGTTTGCACTAGTGCCTATCAAAATTTCTCCTTATGCTACAAAATGAGGGAAATATTTTCTTCTCTTTGTTGGTTGAACAAAAATATTTCGTAACAATAAAGGTCAAATACCAAGTTGAGTAACCAGTAAGGAGAAGGGGACCCCCCCTTACGCCCCCCTGTATGGAAAAACCAAAGGAAAAAGCTTGGGAAAGGAAAAAAGCAGAAAAAGGACGTGTAAAAAAAAGGACGGAAGAGAGGGGAAGGAATTTTACCCTTTCAAAAAGGGGTGGACGTTTAATGTTGCATTATGCAGGTTTCAAAAATGTGATTCCACAAAGTACTTCAAAGTGGGGCTTCCTCCCCAAACCTGGGCCCATTTAGGTTTGGGTCAACCGGCGGACCAAAAGCAAGGCCAGGAAAAAGTGAAAAGCCCAGGTATATTTTGTAAAGGGCAAAAATATTACGCACCGGGAAACATTGAGAACCCCCCTCCCCAATCAGATTATTTTTATGTTCATTTCCATGGTTTTCAGATTAGTTGGGCATTTTTTTCTTGGATATTTGAAGAATTTACACAAAAGGTATCAAAAGCAAAAAGCAAGAATGTGATGGCGTTACTGGGTAGTAGGAACTTCCTCCTAAGTCGTTTGGGCATTATATCAACAGGGGCAAATTCCGTGGACAAGTTTAAAAAAAAATGGGTACCCCGTTCTTTAATTGGAATAACTTCTCAATGCAAAAAGTAAGTTTTAAAAATAACAAAAAAAATCATCGATTTTAAAAAAAACTTTTCCATAGTAAATTGAAAATTAATCTTGTTTTTATTTTTTTATATGATAGTCCATTGCCTTTCGTAGGTTTCCCACTGCTGCAGGGAAAAAATTTGAATCACCCGTTCCTCCGCTAAATTTTGTACGAAGGCATTTCGCCTTCGAATAGAAAGGCGAAAGAAAACTAACAGATGCCAGAAAAGTAAAAATTTTCAGAAATTAAAAACATTTAAAATGTAAAAGGGTTTAGTCAGGGCAATCCAATGACTTTTCATTACCTTTTGTTACTTTCCAAAAATTATGTATCTCTGGATTAAAGTACATTCATTTATGTCAAACTTACAAAATTTTATAATAAAGTGTCTTTTTGACTAATTTGGCGTTCAGAAGTCACATTCCTTGGACTCCTTAATTTCATTAGAGGTCCATATGTACTGTGGGGGAATTGAACATCCCAAGGATGTGGGCCGCCACTGCTGGGCTATGTTTAAAATATACAAATTTTTAACATGTCAAGGGGGCCAGGTTGGTTTTTTCAAGTCCAACCTTGAAAAAGGACCAGGTTAATGTAATTGTTTTTTAGGTGCATTAATGACCCCACAGCAGGATATCCATGTTTAAGGGTGTTGTTATTAAACATGGGGGTTCGTTCCGCGAAAAAGAAAAAGCAGGTCGAGGGACTTAAACGTAGCCCTAAAGTTGCGGACGTACGTCCGCGTCAAACCGTTTGATTACTACTAGATTTTTTTTCGCGTTCGTGAAAAACTTGGGGACGTAGGGCGACGTGGTGTGTCTTACGAGTAAAGCCAGATTTACGATTTTAAAACTTACGGGGTCATGAGTACACGTGTAAACACAACATTTCGTTAGTGGGGGGGGAAAGGGGGACGGAACGGTGTCCCGCTGTTCGCATTCACCACTTCCCATCTTGTTATTCAGACGTTTAGTCAGGGTAATGGATTGGTTTTCTACTTTGAAAATTCCAAAAATGCCGGGACCAGAAGTACCAGTAAGTGTGAACGATTTGGGGGAGCGGTTACTGCCTTTTTTGACAATGTGTTGAAAAAAAAAATTTTGGCTTTGCTGTTAACGGTTTTGGATAAGAGGGAAAGCGGGTGTGGTTGGGTGATGTTTGGGAGATATAAATGGATTATGTTTGGTAAAGGTTTATTCTCCAGGGCGTAAAAAGGCTTGGTTTTTGTTTTTTGTGAAATGGAAAAAGGTGGAATTTTGGAACGCCATTTGTGCGGCAAAAAGTAGTTCAAAAAGAAAAGTGAGTACATTCAAGAGGACTTGCCAATGTGAAATAATCCATGTTTTCCTAATGGGGGGGGAGATCAATATTGAGGAAAAACCATTATAATGAGTGTGCTCGGGAGAGAGAGGGGGAGTGTGGAATTAAAAATTAAACAATATTGGGAATCTTTGAAGGCATTTGGGGATGATTTATAATCATATCAAGAAACATTTGGATTGTATTTGCTGAAGAAAGAAATAAGTTGTTGTTTTTTTTTAATGGACCAGAATGTTACCTTTTTTTGCAAGATGATTGGTTTTCAAACTTGCATTGGTGGATAAGAATGTTGAGATTCAATGAAAACAAATTTCAATGTGACCCATAATAACATGTGTTTAAAAATTATCCAAAAAAAACAACTAATGCTGGTTAAAAAATAGTGTAACATCAACAATTTTGTTAAATGGCCAGTTTGAGGTCTTCATTCTATTGGGTTATGGGGACCTATTGGTGAAACAAATCTTTAGTCTCATAAAAGAGAACCACCCTAAATTTGTGGGTGTCTAATTGCTTTGCAGAAACATCCAAGTCATGGGAAAATCACTTATAATGTAATTTGTGTGAAATTGTGTGTTGAAATATCCGATACACAAGGGCAATATAGGCAGAACCAGGAAAGAATTAACATATGTGATTGATCAACGGTCCAATATGGTATTGTGGGATTATGGTGCACAATGCATTATAATCATGTTTGTTTCTTGGGCCGGCATTGTGGACTAAAGGAATGTTGAGATTCAATGGGATGATGAAAAAAAAAAAACATCCAATACCCATAAATACATGTGTTGTCAAATATCCAAAACAAATAATGGTGGTAAATAGGGTGTAACTCACCCAATTTGGTACTGCAAGTCTGAGGGTCTTCAAATCAGGTGTTATGGGGTAATGGGTGAAAATCTTCTAACTCAAAACGATTTACCACCGTAAATTTGTGGTTTCTTAATTGCTTTGCAGGACAAAACATCAAGTCAGAAATCCAATTATCCCCATGATACCATTTGTGGGCAAAAGTGTCGTTGAAAATATCCCGTATACCCACAGGCATATAGCCGAAATAAAACATTATGTGATCATCAAACGGGGTCCCATATTGTCTGGTTGTGGGAGGATATGTGCCCACATTGCAATTTAATTTATGTTTGTTCCTTGGCCATCACTGAAAGTGCTCTGCTCCCCTGGGCTTCCGCTAATGCATGGGGGCCTATACTATGTAATTGTGTCATTATGTGAAACAATGTTTGTTTCTTGGCTAACTAAATTATCAAGTTAAAATAATATGCTTCTTGCTTGGATTGAGTTAGTTTATAGTCCAACAAAAAAAAAATTTGGAAATTGAGAAAAAAAAATCAAGGACAATTTTTGATTCTTAAACCATGGACCCCATGTTGTAAAAATATAGTGTTTTTTAGGTTAGTTGGAATACTATTTGTAATGTAGAATTGGGGAAATTTGTGGGCTTTGTAAAGGAAATCAGAGAAGTTGGAGAGGGGAGGGGCACCTCAACTTTTTTTGGGGTACGGATTTGTGTGGCAGACTTCTACTGTAAGTGCAACTAATTTTGACCAGAATTGTAGTTTAATTAATTTATTTAAAAAAAAAAAACAAAAACTTGTTATTTTTTTTTTTTTTTAAAAAAAAAAAAATTTCTAAATTATGCAAAATTAAGAGTACTTAATTAAGCATATTTTACACACACCAAAAATCTAATAGCAGTTTGAAGGAAAAAAATTCATCAACCTGCTTCTTTCCCACCAAGTTAACATTTTGCATGTAAGGCCCCTTACGGAAGAAACACTCCAAGATAAAAAATTGTACCCACATGTTGACTTTTTCTGTGCCAACTACGTGACCTTTTCCCCGACCTTTTCCCCTACCCCTGGAACAGACCCAGGGGAGGACCCTTTGAGGGGGAGAATTCATGGGTTGGGAGTAGGGGGTTCTTCCCTCCTTACCAATTATACCCCAAGTTTGGGCTACTCTAGGCTCATCCAGAAAAAAAAGGATATCCCCCAAATGTTCCAGGGTTAAACATTTTATCACGGGGAGGGAACAATTGTAACGGGGGACATAAGGGAACGGACATTTACGGAAGGAAAAAAAGAGGGGAGAACATCATACAGGGGGACGGAGCCCATTTAGAAGTTTTCCACTCCCGACAATTGAGTTCGGGAGGGGAGGGGGGGGGGGGACCCAAAAAAAAAATTGGGAGGGAAACCTAGGAGGCTTTTGAACGAACTTGGGCCCTCAAAATTCAAAGGGCTGAGGAAAAAAGGGAGGAGAGGAGGACGTGAGGGACCCCGTCTGGGGGGCGAGAGGGACGGGGGGGGGGGGAAATTGGGTAGGGATGTGTTTGGCAGGACTTTTGAAATTAGGGGATTGGGAAATGGATTTTTTTTTTGTTCTTTTTTAAAATTAGGCGCCTAGGAAAGTGGATTGGAGGGGAGGAAAGGGAAATAATTATGCCAGATTGGCAGACTTTAGAACTCCAAATTCGGCTTTTCAAACTTAAGCTTCTGAGGCAAAAACCGATTTCCAAAATAGGGGACCTCAAGAAATAGTATTGTGATCAAACGGAAGCTGGAAAAGTATTAGAAAATTCAGTGTGCTGGGAGTGGGCTGTTTGTAGGAGCATGAAATGGGGGATTCGGCAAAGGAGAACCCTGGGGTGGGTTTGGAAGGAGAGAAAACATGGGATAGTTGGGGGAGTGGGGACCTTTGGGGTAACTTGGCAAAGAGAGAAATCGGGGGTTTGTTTAATTCAGAAAAAAGAAATTCATTTAGGTTGTTCTGGGAACACGGAGACCCTGGAGATTTGGGGAAATGGAAATTATTTGGCGGGTGGTGGTAGTTTGGAAAGGGCAACCACCGTGAGGGGTTAGATGAGGAGAATTTTAGTACTTGAGAAGGGATGCCTCGGTGGGCAGATGGTGGGGGGAAAGGGGGATTCAGAGAACAAAGAAAAGGGGGAAATTCTTGTTGTAGTTGAGAAGGGGAACAATTGTGGCAGGGAGCGGAAACCCTAAGACACTTGGGAAGGTCAATAACAAATGGACCTTAGTTGCAAGGGCCCTGGGGTGATGAAAAAAAACAGGGGCCCTATAGTAGGTGGATCAAACAGTGTACTTATACACTTACAGGCCACGGTCTGATTAAGGTCCTTAACGGAACACACACACAACCACCAACGGTTCCCGAATCCGCGAAAAAAAAGCCGAGAACGCGGAAAATAAATTCTAGTTGAGTTTAATGTAATATGGCAACAGCAATGTAAGTTCCAGGAAAAAAAGAGACAAAATGAAGGAACGATGCAGCCTGAACGGAAAAAAAAAATACAAGACTAGTTATAGCAACCCCAACTGGAAATTCTATTTCAATACCAAGAAAGTAGTGTCGTTGGATTTGCTTAATAGCCCAAAACCACTGCAAAAAAAACAAAGAGTGATTAGAAAAATAACACACCTTTTATGCTAAAAAAGACCCACTAATTTTGCACATTTCTAAAACCATTTGGCAAATATTGGTTGATAAATCTTACAACAAAAAAAACCATTGGTTAGGCAATTTGGAAATTAGGGTTAGAAGATTGAACGCCAAGTTTCAGTATTTATAGATTTGGAAATATGTTTAATGCCTAAAACAACTCACTTAATTTGCCACCATGGATTACTAAAGACACTTGTTTTGCGAAAGCTTATTCACGAGTGTTTTAATTTGCCCCAAACACCCTGGATATACCAAGGGCTTATCAAAAAGTTAAATAAAAGGAGCAACAAAAAAATTATTTCTGAGAAGAGTTCGTAATTAGGTTACGCCAACGTGAATCGTAGCAATCTTAAAGTAACCAAATTCTCTTTTTCCAAATATTGTTCATTTATTTCCACATATTTGTCAGGAGGTTGGACGCGACAAAGTCATTGCAATTGTATAAAACAGTGCATGTATAAAAAACAGGTTGGTGTTTAAAAATACAGAGTTATACCATGTTCTTCTGTAAGGCAAGTTGTTCATGCAATAATACTTACTCCCCCAAAAGTGGGACCTGGCCATCTCTTTCCACACAGATTAGGTCATCCTCTCCATGTAACCGAACAGAAAAACACAGGAAAAAAAAAATAAGACACGGAAAGATGAAAAAAGATGAAAAAGAACGAAGGAAGGGAAGGGGAATTAGGGAAGGAGGAAAGGGAGGAGGGAGAAAAGGAAAAAGAAGGGAAAAGAGGATTATCCAAATATGAATCAACCTTCTGATTCTAGTTTCATTTTAAAGGCTGACTGTGAAATTTCCCGAGGATGGTGTCCTCGATTTTTCTAAAAAAAAATTCCATGTACCTTAATGAGGGTCGTTTCACCTCACTCAGTGTAGAAAACCTATAACAAAAAGGTGTTTTAGTTTTCCCCGTGTATTCGTCATTCAAATCTTAATACCCCGACCTACCTCAAAGTACTTGTGCGATTCAAAATGGTGAAACCCCCATTACTTTTATTGGGCATACATATACAATGCAGTTGTCGTTCTTTAGTTTTAGAAATCTCCCGAAAATTTGGGAATTGGGAACTTTGCCATTTCCCGGTAAGATGGGGGCCGCACATCCGAAAAGGTGGCGGAAAGGAACCCCCTCGATGCTTATCCCATTATAATCGCTGTGTGTTGGAAATAGCTAATTTGTAATTAAAAAATTTCGGATCCGGAAATTTTTGTTTTACAGTAAGCCATTCCTATGGTACTGTTATAATACACAAATAGGGTTTTACTACCATCAAACGGAAAAAAAATTCATTAATTTCTCAATCTTTGATGGGGAATAAGTTATTTGAGGTTTAGGTGGGACTATTTTTTAGTTTCTTAGACTGGGACTTATATTAATACACACACCCAAACAACATTTTCGAAACTTACTAGAGTCCAGCATTAAAAAAAAAAGTAACACAACTTTGTTGGCTAATTCCCAGTTTTGTTGAACTCTTTGACAAAACCCAGTAAGTTCTCCTTCCCACCACCATAGTAATTGTATCTCTTTTGCCATTTCTTCACAGGGACATTCTTCTTGCTGGCTTGGCAACAAGGACCATTTACCTCGGCCCTGATCATTTTTCATATTCCTTTTGTTTTGTTTTTATTGGATTATAGGCCCTCTATTACTTTTAATTTGTTTAAAATTTTTGGGCTTTTTCCAACCTGTTACCAAGGGAATAGACTCTAATGAGGAAAAAAATAAGCCCCCCGGCCCTGTTGTGTGAAGCCAATTTCTTTCTGTTTTGTCGGTTTTGTAGGCCTATCTACATAATCGAAAGTTTACACAGGTAATAGTAAACAAAAAACCAAGGATGCCCAAATGCTATGATTTCAGGGCGAGGGATGATATAATTTTAAGTGTCATAAATAACTTCAACTATATTTAAACCCAGCAGTTTCTCATTAACCAGGAGGGAATCCTAAATAATCAGCCGAGGGTCGTCCGAGTAGAAGTACTATAAGCTTTTCCATACGGTCTAGCTTCACCCCCAACAAAAAACCCAACACCGTAGCTTGGATTAAAATCCGTAAAATCGATTACTAGAACCGGCACAATTCTTCAACACCAACTCGTACATAAATTGGCGCCCACGATTGCACCCAAAAAAAGAAGGGGGGGAGCCACAGGCAGTCTCATGATCCTAAGTTAGTGCGGAAGGTTCCCTACGGACGTTTAAAGTTCGATTGTTCGCGGAAACCCGCCACGTACGTCAAAAACTTGTAGAACTCGTAAACCAAGCGGCTTCAGCAAAAAAGTAACGTATAGAACTTACAGATTTCAGTTTCGGAGGGACGACGACAAAAAAACCCTATGTAAGAAATCCCAAACAACGGTCCCACCGGTTTAAATCTTGGAAATTACACTGTTTACGAACAGAAAATATAAAAAAAAGGTAAAAACTTTTAACAAAAAATGAAATTAAATGTACTCCTTTTTGACTGGAAGTATGATGATCAGCGAATCCATCCGGAAAGTTAGGTTTTTTTTTCATAGGAGGTCATCTTTTACTGTGATACAAAGATGGCCGCCACTTGGCTATATTAATTATACAAATTTTTGACATAGTCCAAACAAAGTTCACCTTTGAAGATGGTTAATATATTGTTTCTAAAGTGTTTAATTTAAATTAGTATATCTTGAACAAAGCAACTTACAAACATGATAAGTGTCGGTTTGGATAATTTGATCACCTAGTCTATTGAATACATGTAACCGTTTGTTTTTTCCAAGCCCAGCTCATCTGTCACCATCATTTTGCATTGTTTGAGTGGTTAATTGTTACATTAAAACGTTACCATCACTATATACAAATCCAAAATGGCCACTGGCGGCCATCTTGGAAATAAATTGCATCTCTTGAGGTAAAATAACTTCCATATTTATATGTAATAAGTGTTGTTTTGCATAATTTGATGATCATGAGTTCATCAGAACATTGTTATTCATTTTGTGGGCACGCATCTTCAATGTGAAATCCCGGAGGATGATTTCAGAATTCCCCCTAATGCATTGAATGCTTTGCATTTAACCCTTGGCAGTGTGGAGACAAAAATCAACCGTTCAGTGCATGGTACATAGTTCTATGGTTAAATTGAATGAGGGAATTTGGGTGTTATAGTAAGTAGAGCAGGAAGGCCGAAAACAGTTGATAAACGCTATTATGTCCCGGGGATATATTAAGTCTTTATCTCCAGAGGTTTTTTCATCGTATAGTCGACTAACTTTTCGCAAAAAGATACGGCGCCGATTTTTTTAAAACACACTTATTTTCCAAAGAATTCAATGGGATTAAACAGTGGCAGTTGCAGCCTGCGGTAGTACTAGTCTGCATAGGATTGTGGGAGGAGATTCTCTGAAAACATCCTCTGGTGAATCCCGAAATCACTGCCAATGGTATTTTGGAGATATGATGGAAATTTACACTTTCCAAAGTAGTTACCCTAACAAAGTGGTTTCACCATCACTTTCAAATTCAGAAGTGTCCAGCGATGAATCTGACTCGCAGGGTGATCCTTCATCAGTATCGGAGTCAATTCCGCTACTAACAGAATGGGCCAGCTAGAGCTAAGTCGGGTGTAGTGTGTTGAGTGTATATGACAGGCAACATTGGCCATTTACCAGTTGCCAGCCATTGCTGCCAGAGGGAGATGGCTTACTTTAAAGGACGTCCTTTAATTCAATGCCTTTGTATTATGTCAGGTTTATGGCCCAGGTGGTAGTAAAGACTATATCATCGGGAAGACGAATGGTGCATTTCTTGTGAGATTTTCCAACCTAGAGCTTGAGCCCGACTTGACCTAGTGTCACCATAGAATGAATTGTGGGAAAACAACGACTTTTCATGTCTGACACAGTCCGAGTACGTAGAAGGATTTCTCTGGATTGCTGGAGAGGTTGGTTCTGTGTTTGCCTACCTTGTCACTAGACTACACGACACAATCATTTTGATTAGAGGATTGTAGTCGACTTCTGCGTGTCTGAACTCATCTGACAATAGTTGCTGCAAACTAGTTCTCACATAGAAATATATTATTCTCTCTCGCTGTCATCACTGTCAGCTATGCAGCTTGCAGCAACAAGACCATGTAGAACTGAAGCATCAGTTCCATAAGCCGAATCATGATAAAGTAACTTATTACATGGACACAATCTAAATCCTTCCTTCCTCATCTGACAGCAATGACGTAACCGAGAAGATGATCCTATTTTCTAGCCAGTACTACAATTCTGAGGAACATTCATACCCATTGGCCCAGCATCTTATAATTCTAGTCTTTCTCTTTTTCCTTTAATGACCTGTAGTCTCAATAAGAAAACAGATGACCTGTTAAATAATACCTTGCTTCCTTCCCGCAACATTTTGAAATCTATGGTTCTCCGAAACTTGGTTCAACTCAGAAGATGAAGCTTCCCTCGTTGACCTTGGTAACTAATATGTCGAAAATTTCAATTCGATAGGTCGTCGTGGGAAGGAGGTTGTCTTTTGGTTTCCCTGAGATTAGATATGTCAATAGACCTGACCTTTCCAGTAATTGCGATGACTGTTTTGATTCTCTATTTATTGAAGTTTCTACCCCCCCCAATTACTCTAAGCCTGTATTGTTGGGGTAGTCTCAAACCGATTACTCGCTTTCCCGATTTCATTTGACCTCACAATGACCCTAGCACACGCCAAATATCAATGGAAAAGAGATGTTACAATAGTGGGTGATTTAAAACATCTTTTGCTCATCCAATCGGGTAGATCCAAGTGAGAGAATTATTAAATTTTTTGAATTTATCCTGTTTTATTTCCCTCTATGATCGGACCAACACGATATAAAACAATAAACATGGTCACACAAGTGCCAGTTTAATCGACAACATCTTCACCAACGACATCGGTGATTCGATTTCTTACACATCAATTCAGGTATTATTATTACTGACCTCTCCGATCATTTTCCAATTTTATCACTAACTCAAAACATATTAGCTTATACACTTCATCACCGAGATCCCACTCAATCCGTTACGCCAACCAAGCCCATTATATCAGAGGACTAAAACCAGGCTCTTTCCAATGTGATGGCATGAAGGAATGGATCCACAGGACCCGGAGCAGGCCTATAGTAGATGTGAGAATAAATTTCAAAATTCTTTGACAGCATTTGTCTAGTATCAATAAAAGAATTTACCCAAAGTAAAATAACACCTAAAAAGCCCGGGTTACCAAAGGTTTTAATCAAAAACTATTAAAACTAAGGATAAACTTTATAAATTTTACTGTTCAAAACCAAATACCGACGTGATAATAAAGTTAATATACAAAGTACCGTAACCACCTAAACTCACTACTTAGGCTCAGCAAAAAATCATTCATCTCAATCATAAAATTGAAGACACATACATAATAAAATACTCAACGATGTGGAAAACTTTGAACCATTATTAGGAAGTAATAAACAAAATAAACATCCTGCTTTTCGTTACTAAGCATGGATTAAAGACTTACAATAATACTGAAATTGCTGAAAATTTTAATGACTTTGTGCCAACATTGGTTTAGAAAAACACTTGCTGAAATATTCCTAATCCTCCACCAACCTTCAAACCAACCTCTACTAGTTTTATTTAGTCACCTAAGTTCCCCCCCTGAGGAGAGGGGGTTATTGGAAATTTAACTCTAACTTAAAAACTTAGGTGCAGTATTGGGACGGACGGTATTATAGCAGAATAACATATGTGATGATCAGGTCCCATATTGTATTGTGGTAGGTGCACACACTGCATGAAAAAAAAAAGATCAGCATTTTTGTCCTTGCCTCATTGTGGACTAAGAAATGATTTAAGAACCCATGAACAAATCCAAGACCCCATAATACATTGTGTCAAATTATCCAAACTATGCTGTTAAAATGTTAACTCACAATTGTACTCGTCCCTGAGATCTCATCTATTTTGTTATTGGGTATGGTAAATCTTCTAATCTCATAAAGATTCCCCTCCCCCCTAATTTTTGTGGTGTCTTAATGCTTTGCAGAACAGTCAAGTCATGAAATCCAATATCCCATGATACATTGTGTGAAATCTGTGTGAATTAATCCCGTATACACCAGGCATAGCATACAGAACAGATGTTGATCATCAAGGTCCCATAGTTGTGTTGTGGATATGGTGGCACACATGCATTATAATCATGTTTGTCCTTGGCCACTTAAGTGCTCGCTCCATGGGGCTTCCCTGCTATGCATGGGCCATACGTATTTATTTTGCATAATTGACAATGTTTATTTCTTGCTAACTAATATATCAAATTAAATAATTTTGCTTCATGCTGTGGATAGAGTTAGTTATAGTCCAAACAAATTTGTAAGAAGCAAAAAATAGCTCCAATGATATCTTCAACATGACATGTTGTCAATATAGTTTTTTTAGGATATGGAATCTATGTACATGTAGATTGGAAATTTGGGCTGTAAAGAATCAGAGAAAGTGAGAGGGGGGAGCAGGCACTCAACTTTTTGGGTACGGATTGTGTGGCCGACTTCCAACTTAAGGCTTGGGAACTGATTTGTCTTTTAATCGGGCCCTTAGAATTAGAAAAAAAACTTGTACACGAGCCTTGCGGAAAAATTTCATAAATTAATGCAATTAGATACTTATACATATTTTACACCCCAATCTAATCAGGTTGATAACGAACTCATCACCTGCTTTTCTTTCCACCAATTACATCCCGTAGCCCTATACAACTCCAGATAATTGTCCACAATGTTGACATTTTCTGTGCAATATTGACCTTTTTCCCTTGCCTTTTTCCCCTACCCGCTGACAGACCCAGGGAGGAAACCCTTGATGGGATGATTACATGGTAGTAGGGTATTCCCTCCTACAATAACCCAATTTTGGTCTACTCTAGCTCATCTAAAAAAAAACTATATCCCCAAATGTTCCAGGGTTAACATTTTTATCACGGACATACTGACATACGACGGACATACGGACGGGGCGGACACACAGACGGAGCCATTTTATATCCCCCTCCCGCTTCGTTTCGGGGACAAAAAATGGAGGAACAGAGCTTTTGAACTAACTTGGCTCAAATTCATCTGAGGAAAAAAGGGAGAGTATGATAGTGAGAGGTGCGAGGAGACGGGGTGGGCACTCTGGGTAGGGAAGTGTGTCGCCCGACTTTTCGTAACTAGGACTTGGACTGATTTTGTCTTTTTAATTAGGGACTTCGATGTGGATTTGGAGGAAATATGCAGATGAAGACTTTAGAACTCCAATTCGGCTCAAATTAAGCTTCTGAGGCAAACGATTTCCCAAAAAGGGACCTCAAGAAACTAAATTATGTTCAACGAGCTGGAAGTATTAGTAACGCAGTGCTGGAGAATGCTGTAAGGCAATGAAATGGGGTATTCGGCAAGGCAGAACATGGTGGGTTTGGAAGGGAAAACATGGATAGGTGGGGGGGAGTGCGAATTGGGTAATGGGAGAGAAATCTGGGGTTAATCAGAAAAGATCATTATGTCTGGAACGGAGACCCATGAGTATTTGGGAATTGGCCATATTTGGGGTAGTGTGAAGGGGCACCTGTGTTAGATGAGAATTTAAGTTAGTTACCTGAGAAGGATGCTCGGTGGCAGCTGGGAAGGGCTCAGAGACAGATGAAACGGGGATCTTGTGTAGTGAGGAAGGGACAGTGTGGCACCCCCACCCCCCCCCCCCTGTTAGGACCTTAGACACGGGGGAGGTCAATAAAATGGACTTAAGTGCAAGGGCCCTGGGGTATTTAAACAGGGGCCTATAGGTAGGTGACAAAAGTTACTAACACTACAGGGTCACGTCGGATAAGGTCCGTACGGAACCAACAACCCCGGCACGAATCGCGAAAGGGGGGCCGAGAACCGCGAAATTCTAGGTAGTAATGTATCATGGCAACAGCATTATAGTTCCAGAAAATGAAGAAAGATGCAGTCCTGAACGAAAAAAGATATTATAGCAACCCACTTGAATCTATTCATACAAGAAGTGTCGTTGATGAACTATAGGCCCACCAAAACACTGCAAAAAACAGTGATTAGGATAAATAAACACCTTTCTAAACACTATGTTGCCCCATTTAAACATTTGAAATATTTGTTAATACTAAAAAAAGGTTAGGCATTTGACATTAGGTGTTTAGAGATTGACCCAAGTATTTAGAGATGACATGTTAATTGCATAACAACAATAATTTGCACCATGATCGAAAAACACTGGTTTTTGCAGACGTAGTGTCGTGCCCAAAATTGACATACAGGGCTTATCAAAATTAAATAAAGGCAACAAAAATTATTCTAGAAGAGTTGTATAGGTTCCGCCAAAGGACTAGTGCATCTTAAATGTCACAATCTCTTTTTTCCAATATGTCATTATCACATATAGGTTGGCTGAATAATCATTGCAATTGTATAAAACAGTGCATGTATAAAACAGGTTAAACATGTTCACATTGTCTTATGTAAGCATTGTCATTGACAATAATTACACCCATCATCACAAGTGGACTGATCATCTTCAAACAGATTAGCTCATTCTATCCATGGCACGCACAGAAAAAAATAAGGACAAGAAAGATGAAAAAAAGATGGAACGACAGAAAGGAAGGAAGGAATTAGGAAGGAAGGAAGGAAGAGGAGAATAAGAATGAAAGAGGATTACAAATATGAACACCTTCTGATCTAGTTCATTTAAAGGCGGAAGCAGCGATTGCCCGGAGGATGGTGTCCTCAATTTTCTAAAAAAATATGTACATAATAGAGGTCTTTCACATACTCATGTATAACCTATAACAAAAAGTGTTAGTTCCGTAGTATTCGTCATTCAATCAATTTAATACACGACCTCAAAGTACTGTGCTATTCAAAGTGTGGACCCATACTTTTATGCATAACATTATCAAACATGCAGTCGTTCTTAGTTTTAGGAAGTCTCCAGAAATTTGAATTGGACTTTGCCATTCCCGGTAAGATGGCGCTAATCCGAAAGGTGGAAGAACTTATGCTTATCAATACTACTCGCGGGTGAAATAGCATAAACTTTGTAATAACATTCGGATCCGGAATTTGTTATACAGTAAGCCTATCCTATGGTATGTTCTACTACACATAGGTGTTTACACATCAAAACGAAAAATTCATATCATCGCAATCTTTGATGGAAGCATTAAGGTATTTTAGGTGACTATTTTTTAGTTCTAGAGACTATATAAACACAACACACATATTTAGAAATCTTTGAGTCAGCAGTTAAAAAAGTACGCAATTGTTGGTACATTCCCCAGTTTTGTAAACTCTTTACAAAACCCATGTAAGTCTCCTTCACTAGTAATTGTATATATGCCATTTCTTCACAGACCTTTCTTCTTGCTGGCTGCAGACATTTACCTCGCTGATTCATTCATATCTTTTGTTTTGTTGTTTTGGATATAGGCCTATATTACTTTTAATTTTTTTAAAGATTTTGTGGCTTTCAACTACAAGAATAGACTCCTAATGAGAAAAAAATAGCCGACCCTTGTTGTTTTGAAGCCATTTTCTTCTGTGTCGGTGTAGGCCTTATCTAACATCTATGAAAGTAAACAGGTAATAGTAACAAGAATCGACAATTGCTATGATCAGGGCGGATGGATATATACTTTGTCTAATATACTTCATATAATTTAACCAGTTCTCATATCAGGAGGAATTCTAAAATTCGCGAGGGGTCAGTCCGAGTACTTATAAGTTTCCATAGGTCTATGCTCACCCCAAAACACACTCTGCCTGTAAAAATTCCGTTAATCGATTTACTAGACCGGCATTCAACACCAACTCGTACATAAATTGCGCCCCGATTGCAACCCAAAAAGAAGACACGCAGTCATGATCCTAAGTTAGCGCGAAAGGTGTTCGCCTACAGACTGTTTCTAACGGTCCTGGTTCGCGAACGCACGTAAGTCAAACTGGTAGAAATAGTAACAAGCGCTCAGCAAAGTTACGTATATCCTCGAATTCAAGTTTGCGGACGAACCCCTAGGTAGAAATCCAAAACGGCTTCACAGCGGTCTCTGGAAATTCCAAATATTGTTATTCTGAGCAAAGGAACTTCAAAAAACAGGAATTAAAGTCTTTTGACTAATATGATGGATTCAGGAATGCCATTGCTGAAGTTAGTTTTTCATAGGAGGTCATCTTTTAATGTGATACCAAATCTTGGCCGCCATGCTATATTAAATATTATACAAGTTTACATAGTCCAAACAAGTTCACCTTTGACGATGGTTTAATGTTAAATATTGTTTAGTGTGTAATTTAAATTATGTATATCTTGAACAAGGCAAACTTACAAACATGGAATAAGTGTCTTTTGGCTAAATTTGATCACCATTGTTCTATTGAATACATTTACAGTTCCCAAGCCGCTCATCTGTTCAAATCATTATTCGCATGTTTTTGAGGTGTAAGTTGTTACGATGAAACGTTCCATCACTTATACAAATCCAAAATGGCCAATGGCGGCCATCTGGAAATAAATGCATATCTCTTGAGTAAAATTAACGTCCATATTTTTTTTAAATTAAAAATTAATAAGTTGTGTTTGAATAATTTGATGATCATGAGTTCATCAGAACATGTTATTCATTTTGTGGGCACGCATCTCAATGTGAAATCCCGGAGGATGATTCAGAATGCCCCATCAGCATTGATGCTTTGCATTTAAACCTGCAGTGTGGAGACCAAATCAACCGTCACGTGATGGTACATTAGATTCTTATGGTAAATTTGAATGCGGTATGAATTTCGGGGGGTTGTTATCTTCAGTAGAGAAGGAAACAACAGTGGATAAAGCCTATTTATGTACCGGGAGTATTTAAGTCTATTATTCCCGACGGTTTTCTCGTATAGTCGACTAACTTTTAGCAAAGATACGGCCGATTTAAAACACATTATTTTCCAAGAATTCAATGGGATTTAACAGTGGCAGTTGCAGCCTGGGTAGTTTAGTGAAAACTACGTTCTGCATAGATTGTGGAGAATTGGAAAACATCTTGGTGAAATCCCCGAAATCAATGCCCTATATGGTATTTGGATATATGATGGAAATTTACACTTTCAAAAGTAGTTACGAACAAAGTGGTTCACCCATCACTTTAGATTTCAGAAGTGTCAGCGAGGAATTGACTCGCAGGATGAGTCGTCATCAAAATCGGAGTTAATTCCGCTGGTAACAGAATGGACAGCTAGAGCTAAAGTTGGTGGTGTGCTGGTTGAGTGTATCTGACAGGACAACATTGGCATCTACCAGTTGACAGCCATGCTGCAGAGGAGATGGACTCCTAAAGGAAGCCCTTTAATTCAATTGCCTGTGTATTATGTAAGGTTATGGCCCAAGGTGGTATGTAAGACTATCATCATCAGGGGAAGCTAATGAGTGCATTTCTTTTGAGTTCCACCTCAGAGCGGAGCCGACTTGAACCTAGTGTCACCATAGAATGAACTGGTGGAACAAAGACTTCATGTCTGACATCAGATCCGAGGAAGGATTTCTCTGGATTGCTGGAGAGTCTGGCTTCTGTGTTTGCTACCTTGTCGACCTAGACTACAGACAAATGCGATTTGAATAGATGATTGTATCGACTTCTGAGTGTCTGAAACTCATCTGACAATTTTTGACTTGCAACTAGTTCTAACATTATAACTATATCGTCTCTCTCGCTGTCTCAACCCTGTCAGCAGCACTTGCAGAACAGCCAATTGTAGAACTGAATGCATCAGTTTTACAGTAAGCGCTTCTGTAAGTAACTTATACATGGACACACTTAAATCCTTCCTCCATCTGACAGCAATGACGTAACCGAGACGGATCCTATTCTAGCCAGTACTACAGCTTCGAGAACCTTCTACCCATCTGCCCAGCATCTCTAATTCTAGTCTTTTTCCCCTTTTTTTTCTTTTTCACTTAATGCCTGTAGTCTCCATAAGAAAGCAGATGACCTTGTAACTATATGCTTTCCTTCCAGCCAACATTTGATATCTATGGTTCTCCGACGAAACTTGGTTCAACTCAGAAGATGAAGCTTCCCTCGTTGACCTTGGTAAAATAACATCTGTCGACAATTCAATTCGATCAGTCGAGTGGAGGAGGTGCTTTTGTTTCCCTGAGCTAGCTATGTCAATAGAACTGACCTTCCTTAATTGCGCTGACTGTGATCTCTATTAGTGAAGTTTCTAACCAATTCCTCTAAGTTTAGTGTTGGTTGCAGTTACAAACACGATTATGCGCTTTCACCGATTTCATTAAGAACTCACCATGACCCTTCGCACCATTTCCAATGACAAGAGATTGTTACCGATGGGTTGATTTCAACATCAATTTTCTGGCTTATCATCGGAGGCCCCAAGTGAGGAGAATTATTAATTGATTATTCCCATGATTTTATTCCCTCTATGATCGACCAACACGAATAAAAACAAATAAACATGGTCACACAAGTGTCAGTTTAATCGACAACATCTTCACCAACGACATCGTGATTCGCTTAACATCAATTCAGGTATTATTAGTACTGACCTCTTCGATCATTTTCCAATCTTTAGCAACTAAATCAAACATATCTAGGCTTATACACTCTCCCCGAGATCCACTCATCCGTTCACTCCAACTCAGCCCATTAATAGCAGAGGCCTAAACCATGCTCTTTCCACTGCTGATTGGCATTAATAGTGACTCATCAGACCCGGAGCAGCATATAGTATTTTGAGAATAAATTTCAAACATCTTTGACAAGCCATGTCTATTTCATAAAAAAATACCAACGTAATACACCTAAAAGGCCCTGGTTACCAAGGTGTAATCAAATCTATTAAACTAAGGATAAACTTTTATAAATTTTACTGTTCAAAAACCAACTACCGATAATTAAAGGTTCAATATACCAAATACGTAACCACTAGACCAGCTTACTTCGCTCACAAAATCAGTTATCTAATCTAAAATTGGAAGACAGACAAAATAAACTCAACTATGTGGACAACTTTGAACCATTTATTAGGACGTATAACAAACTATACATCCTGCTTTTTCGTTACTAAGAAATGGATTAAGACTTCAATACTACTGAAATTGTCTGAAAATTTTAAGACGTTTTTTGCCAACATTGGGAAAACACTTGCTGAAAAAATTCACTAATCCTCCACAACCTCCACCACCCTCTTGCATTAACTCGAATAGTTTATTTATGTCACCTAAGTTCCCCTGAGGAAATTATTAAATTAACCTCTAAACTTAAACTTAGTTGCAGTATTGGAACGGACGGTATTATAGCAGCACGCTACTAAAACAAATTGTTTCCATCAATAAGTGAGGTCACTGCCCATATTTTTAACGATCAATACAACTGGGTACTGTCCGATCCAATTAAAACTAGCCAATGTGACCCCTATTTTTAAAGCGGGTGATAAACATGTTTTCTCAACTATAGCCTATATCCAGTTTTACCAACGTGTGAGAAACTTCTTAAAAAGTTGTATATGTCCGTTTATTTAAAAAACCCCTTTATCACCAAGCATAACATCCTACTCTCACATTGGTTTTAGGCCTAAGAGATCTACTTCATGGCAATCAACAATCTTACGTACGAACCAAATTCCCCCTCACTATCATCCTTTAAAATAGTTTTAAAAGGCTCTTGTCACTGTATGATGATATTCCTTCTTAACTTATTAGATTTTCTGATTACTTTTCCTCTTCTCTGTATTTTCATATTCATTTCCATATTCATATCATTATGTATCTCTCTTAACTATCATTTCATCTATAACCTTTAAGTCGGCTCATGTTTGTCCATATTTGTCCTGTCCATGTACTATTTCCCCGTCTGCCCCCTCCCCCCCCCTTGGTATATTTTCGTATTTAAGTAACTTTTTCATTTCCGTTTTTCACCTTTTTCAGAGGGCACTGCGACTCCACGCCTTGCGTTTAGCAGTGTCCTCGCCCTGTCATATGGTATACATTCCAAATGTGCTTTGTATGGATTTTCTGGATATGGTCCACATTATTGTCATAACTTTTGTCAAAGTAGGTCTCTTAACCATAGTTCTTAAGTACTACTTTATCTTCTTTCTACAACCAATAGTTGCTCTTTGTACATAACCTATGTATCTGTATTATGTAAGGTTTATCTTTGTTTATTTTGTAACATGTTTTGTGAAGAGACAAAAAAAAAAATAATAATAAAATATGAATATGTTTTGTGATGGGAACAAGCCTGCAAAAGGCAGCTAGGTCTCCCATTGCCGGGATGGAACATCATCCTATGAATTTATTATGGGTCTCACTTAATTTGAAATCTACTATAATTTTGCCCCATTATAAAAACACCCAGCAAGAAAAACCTTTTAAAAAATGACACCCATATTTTCAGATTCTCCATGAAATTCTGAATTGGCAAACATTGCCAATTGGTGGTCAAAATTGTATATGAAAAAAACTAAACCAAAACATTACTTACATTTCCCCCAGAAAACGAGGTAAAAATTCAAGCGTGTGAAATAATAGTTAAAATAAACACAATGGCCGGTAAGTCACAAAAGCGGGTAACTGTAATCCAGGGTTACCCCACGATCATAGGTTAAATTCAATGTTTCCTCTATGGATATTAACCCAGGGTAAAAAACCTGGGTACCCACTTTTGTGAATACCGTCCAAATAGTTTGCACCCCCCCTTTCAATGGCCATTCTTATGTCATTGGCGGGTTTTAGTAACAAGCATGCCTATCATTGGTTGTGGCCTATCTTATATGAGACAATATTAGATATGCGTCGTCGCGCACGTGTTTACGCGCGCGCGTGTAATAAGGTTACGCGGTGCACGCAGCTAGTACGGTTGGTTCATTTTTGACAGCGGGGGAATTTTTTTTTTTCTGCCTTTTAACTAATCTTTTGAAATAAAGTTGGTGATTAAAACACCAAACCAAATAAGAATATAATAAAAGATAGGATTTGTTGGTTTGCCTATCTAATATCGGTGTCATATTGGATGGGCAGTCCAATATTTTTTTCGTATTGGATACCGGCTGCGCCCGCATCCACTACTGTAAAAATATGGACTGCCCATCCATATGACACCATCTTGATAGGCAAAACCACCATCCTATCGTTTTATTCTCTAAATCACCGCCCTCAGAATTACAAAAAGGCGGCTATGGCAAGCCCTAAAGGCCATAACGTATTTGCGCAACGCGTTGCGATAACGTACAACGCGTTGCGACATTTCGGCAACGCGTTTCGACATTCAGCACGAGTTGCGGTGTCAGCCAATCAAATGATTCAATTTCTGTGACTTATTTCAAAAAAAAACTCAAAACGGCGTTGCAAAGTTTCTACCAACGCGTTATGGAAACTCACAACGCGTTGCAAGCCTCACAACGCGTTTCGATATACACGCTGGTGCCGAGCTTTACAAACGTGTTGCGAATGTTCCCCAAGCCATACGGGTCATAACTTATTGCCGCAACGCTTGTGGAACGTAGCAACGCGTTGCGACATTTCGGCAAAACGTTGCGACATTTCAGCAACGCGTTGCGACATTTCAAGCAACGCGTTGCGGCGTAGGCCCATCAAAATCAAGATTTCTGTGACGTATTCAAAAAATAGATCCAAACGCTTTGCGGCCATACGTTATGGCCTTATGGCTTTTCCACACACGCGTTGTAAGCCATCACCACGCGTTCGAGCTTCACAACGCGTTGTAACTAACTTCACAACGCGTTGTGAAGGCAATACGGGTCTAAAAACCCGTTATTGCTGCAACGCGTTGTGAATGTTTGCAGCGCGTTGTGAAGTCGCAACTCGTTGTGAGATTTATATTTGAAATACGTCACACACGTCATATTTCTGATTGGCCGACACCGCCCCCAACGCGTTGCTGAATGTCGCAACGCGTGCCGAAATGTCGCAACGCGTTGGGACTTTCTCACAACGCGTTGCGGCATCGTTCTGACCCTCATGGCTTGTTAACCTTAGCAACCGTTTGAACTTGGCAACGCGTTGTGAGCTCGGCAACGCGTTGTAAGGTTTGCAACGCGTTGCAAGTATCTAGCAACGCGTTGTGGATCTATTTTTGAAATACGTCACAGATATTCATGATTTTGATTGTCTGACACCGCAGCGCGTTGCGGAAATGTCGCAACGCGTTGCCGAAATGTCGCACGCGGTTGCTACTTTCTCGCAACGCGTTGCGCAATACGTTTATGGCCTTATGCTTGCCATAGGCGGCGATTCTGTGTTGCTGATTGGTAGATTACTGAACACATGACAAGGCCGTTGCGCCAGCAAGAATGAACAGGGTCCACTTGGCGCTGGATTCGAATCAAAGCCACGGTAACTGTTTTGTCCTGTTCTCCTCCGATTTTCTTTTAAAATTTTCCGTGTTTAGTTCACTAAATCCATAAATGTTGTCATAAAAAAGGTAAGGAATTATTTCGCTTCTTAATGTTGTCAGACACTGATATTGCTTCAGATCTTAAATTAATCCAACATTTTTTTGAGAAGTGACGTTACAATTTTAACGGTTGTTTACAGATGGCCGCAAAGAGAAGGTTCACTTCGACAAAATTACTTCAAGAATTCAGAAGCTTTGTTATGGCGTTAATCCAGACTTCGTCGATCCGGTAAGTCTTTGATATAGTATAAAGAGGTGTTCCTTTGTTTCTCTTCTAGTGTAATAATTTTAATCGCTTAAAAAGTGATAATTATCGCCTATTCGGAAATGGCGCGAGATGGCTTAAACCGCGGGAAATTGTTTTCGTATTTTTTGCGCGGAAGTCGGTCATGTCAGTGGAAGTGTATTGATCAGTTGATTAAAACTATTTTTACAAATTAATTTTGTATGAAATTATTGTACCTATCTTTTAAATGACAAATGAACTGGTGGTAACAAAATTGAAATGCATGAACGAACGATCGATTCTTGATTAACCGTCAAACTATAGCGGGAAATGTTTGTGTACACTGTTGTGGTGTCAATGTCATTGCACAACGGCCATGACGGCTATTCAGTCAGCAGTGACACAACACAGTACACAATCTGAAATGTTAGATGTACACATGTACATACATGACCCTGAATCCCTGAACACGATTCGTTCGTGCTTAATTATTTAATACACCCTTTATAAGACAAAGTGACAATAGCTCGGTCACGGTGTAGCCACTACCCTAGGCTTTGACTCCTGCTAATGCTTTGTTCTTTCATACATGTCTTTGTAATTCGAGTTTCGTTCAATTTAAATTACCAGTGCTCTGGTCATGCAGTAGGATTGATACAGGGCCAGGGGACACATGGAGGGCATTCCTAGAACATGGGGGGGGGTGTGAGACAACAGAATCCTGTTGGCAAAATATAGCAAGATCGGTATATTAATGTAACATAGATGTACTCATGGAATATTTTAATGAAATAAATATTTAAGCAGTATTTTGAACAATTTTGTAATGATATTCATGGACCTGTGTCGCCCTCAGACGTTTGAACCGACGGCAAAACGAAGTGTTGCCGGCAAAACTGTTCATTTGCCGACAGTTTCAAAAATGTTCCAGCTCGCTACGGCTACGCTCACCGGGTAAACTTAAATTTATCGGGCAAGCATAGCGAGCCAAGTTTTTTAAAAATTGTGTCGGCAAGTGGACAGTTTTGTCGGCAACACAGACTCGACCCCCCCCCCCCCACACACACACAAAAAAAATATAAAATTTTCACGAGACAGTCCATTTGCAAAGAATCCACAAGAATCAAGTTAATCTCGTAAACTGCTCAAAGTTTAACACAAACTGATTAGAGGGTGGCGCTATTCAAAATGGGAGTCCAAGAACTGATTTTTGTGTTTAGCACACAATTTTACTGCCAAAAAATGGAAACCGCTTTCCCAGAGCAGAGGACTTTTTCCATAAAATTTGGCAGATGATAGAACATACGTACATTTACATTGCTGAACAACACCACCAAATTATTGTCGCTAATTAGCATAAAAATACCATGTAGCCGATTTTTATTTTTTTCCACCAAAATATGCGCAACTGATAATTAGAAAAATAATCTGATACATCAGAACAATGACAACAATCTGGTGTGATTCTTTAGGATTTTTCCTGATTTCAGGATTTTTTATTTTTAAAATTTCCGCAACTTTATTTAATTTCAGCCCGATTTAAGGTCAATTTTACGATGTTTTTAAGGATTTTTTACCAAATTCCGGATTTTTCCGTAAGTGCAATCACACCCCTGAACAATGCAAGAGAAAGAGTTCTATATCCACATATAGCTCTTTTAAAGGTGCATTTTGCAATTCTGGCATCTGCTTTATTCATGGTTCACTAGATCTTGAGGAAAAACTTTTTCACAAAATTTAGTTGATAACGATCTTGCCGTTGTACTTTATTTTCAGTTTTCTACAGTCCCCGTCAAGGATGTGCTATGACTTCTCATTAGGATCTCTTGCGCATCGCCTTTCCGCATTTTTTGTTTTGTTTTTCTTTACTTTCTGGGATAAATCTTACAACTATACCAGGAACTGATGATGAAAATGACATCATGGGGTGTATGCAAATCAGTCGCATAGAACATTATGTGATAGTAGTCTTAGTATACTCTGGATCATATCTTGGACATAACGCGCGTGTTGATCGTTGCGTGTATTGCGTCGTCGTGCAACACAATGGCGCATCCATTTTGGTGGGGAAACGGGCATATATTCTATTCTAAACTGTCCAAGAAGTTATGAGCCAAAGTTACAAATAGGTACATTCCCCCCACACAATGACCATGTAATGCGCATGCTTGCACAGAACTAAGCCCATTTGTTCGAAGACACCTGGCTCCACTCCAGTCCACTCCCACGACTCGCGCCTTTGGGAACCTGTCCACTGTTGTGGACAATTTTTCAGGGTCGCTTCAAATAATATTTCAGTTTACATTGTATACTTCAGAAGTTTGAGATGCTTCCTACAAGTTTTTGCTAATATACAAAAAGAGGTTTTGTGATCATTACTCCTGGCCACTTGATCTACGCGACAAAAGTAGAAAATAAAGTTAAAGCCTGCTTTTTTTTTTTTCAGGCGGCGTGTAGCAGCCGCAGTGTATGCTACAGATCACCAGTTGTAAATTACATGGATATTTTCACGCTTTTTTTTGGTAAAAAATTAAAGTCTCTTTTTTTTTCCAACACCTGGTGCTAAAAAATATTTTTCACTTGGCCCTGATACTGGTGGGGTGAATGAGCACATCTGCTTTTCACCATGCGGATAATCAATAGACTTTTGCGATGATGTTGTGTCCTTAGACTTAAAATCGGCTACCACAATTCACTGGACACACTTGGTTGTGCCTTTCAAATACTTAGTAACAGTACAGCACACACGTCCCCCCCACACTTACTACTTAAGAAGTCATTCATCCCCATGTTGAAATTATTTCCTTTTAATTTTGTGATGGGAAACCAATTGTATTCCAAAGTTATTTCAATCCGGTTTTGTCCCTGTGATGACACGGGGGTGGCCGGATTTATTTTTAACCACTCACACTCCCCTGCAATATCGCCTACCTCCCTTGCTGCTTCTTTGGTCCCCCCCCTTTCCTCTTCAGAGCCACCCACCACAATCTCACCGGCCCATCTTAAATTGGAAATTACAAAATAGGCATGATTCAATGATTATACTGCAGCATTAAAAAAAGTGACAAGTGTAGTACAATTACGTCTTATGTAACTGTGTTGACTGACCACCTGTGAGGGCACACGTGGATATGACCGGCGACTCATGATCTGAAGTTACGGTTTCGAGCCCCCCGCTTTGCCAATGTGTTGGTGCACTTGGGCAAGCACTTTAACCCTCGCTTGCTTCGTCGACCCAAGCGATATTCGGTAGCTGTTGGGGGGGGAATATGACAATCTTAGTGCTGATAGGATTGTGGTGCTTGGTCGGCTGCCGACCTAGTTGACGCGATTGATTGTGACCATTTCCTGATTGCAAAGCGTAAAAATGGCACAAGCGCTGTGATCTTGATGAAATGGCGCTTTATAAAACAGTGTATTATGTATTACTGATTGACTGGTCTTCCTGAGAATCCAGAAAATTATGTTGCCAATTGATGGGGCACCTTTAAATCAATAACAGCACTTTTAAGAGCAATTACAACAACACCTGTGCCAACAATTGGGGGTGCTCTTCAAAAAAATGTGGCCATTGCCATTATTGCATGCCATACATTTTGTGCCTATTGATTTTTTATCTTTAGGCCTGAAAAGCACACAAAGGCATTCAGGTGGGATCTAACCAAGAGGAGTCACCACTGTTGAATTGGATACACTTGCTGCAGAGACTGCTGCTCTACCCAGACTACCAAACATCCTGATTATGCCATTTTAGCAGCTCAAAAAAAAAAGAATTGCAGTTTGTCCAATCTCACAATGAGACCAAGAAGAGCTTCAGTGGTAAGTGAACAGTGCTGCTTCTCATGGAAACAATGACTAGGCAAAAACATGTCGCCTTGTTACGGCTCAATAAGTTTAGGAGGTCAGGGGTGGAAAAAATGCCAAATTTCCCGGACACAATCAAAATTTCTCCTCCACGATTGCAAAATTTTCCTTCAATCCTAATGCATTTCTTTATTTACTTGACAAAAATTCCCCTCCAAATAGTAACTTAAATTTCCTGGGAACCAGGTTCCAGTTCCCGCACTTTTCCAGGCTTGAGTTAGGCAGCTCCAATCATAACCAATGACAAGTATTACTAACATGATAACAGAATACTGTAAGACTAGCCCTAACCCGTGCAAGAGTCAATGAGAATCATTTCATTTGGTGCCAATTGCTTCTCTGATTGACTCTCGGACTTTAATCAACTATTATTTTTAACCTGAAATGATTCTGATTGGCTCTCGGATGTCTCCCCGTAAAACCTCATTGATTCTTATTGACTTTGAGACGTTCCACGGCACGTAAACATGAAAATTTTTACTTCGCCATGTTGTATCCCACCATGCACCGCCTACCCGATGTCTCACGGGGTTTTTCCCATGTGGAGTTATGTCGGCCCTCCGAATTTAGCAGATGTGTCCGAAGGTCAAATTTTGCACCACCGGAAGTATAGCATACATGCCGGTCATGATTCTCATGAACTCTTGGACGTTGCTGGTAGAAGATGTCGAAAATCATTGATTTTCATTGACTTTTGCCGGCAGAACACCCATGATTCCTATTGACTTTCGGCCATTAATGATTTTCGCAAGTTGGTTCTCTCTGCAGGGAAAATGTCCAAGAGTCCTGAAGTAAAAAAAAATTAGACAAACTAATGGATCAATTGATTCTCAGCCGTTTTTTTTGGAAAGCCCCCTGTTATCGTGTAAGGGCTAGAAGGGATGCATTTGGGTTAGGCCTTTTGCCGCCTTTTGTACTTGTATATTTGGCTTGTGTAGTCATCAGATTTGGCAAACTTTGAATTGTGACATACATGTAAGGGAGACTGATTTAATCAGTGTGTAACAGGGGGTCATTTGTCAGGGTAATTTCCCGTTTTGAGGCATATTTTCCGGCTGGAGATAGTTTAGAGGCAGATTTCCGGTTGTAAAAATGTCCCATTGAGCTGCAAAAAAGGGCCGATTTAGCATGAGGGGAAACCTGCCCCCCCCCCCCCCTTCACCACCACCTGTTATGCCACTGGATTTAATATATTTATTGTCATACTTACATAAAGATGGCAATGTAATGTTATTCAAAGTTTAGAAACATTTTGACATTTTCAGATATTGGACGAACTTGATCAACCCTTAGCTGAGCATGGGTCTAGTGTTCAAAATAATTTTTGTAGTAAAATTTTAGAGTGTCATTATACACTGCCTTTTAAAGCAATTTCTAGAATTTACTGGTACTTTAAAACGCAGTCTGCAAATTTTACTACATTACATCTCTATTGTTATTTTTCCTTTCAGCTGTGATGTCTGACTTATACAACTATGTCAACCCTAAAAACAAGCTACACTCACCTCTCATCTCCAAGCATACCTTTGACATATCATGGCCAATGCTGATGTAAGTATTTCATGGGATTTCAAATATGTCGGATAATTTCATCTTTCTTTGATAGTTCAAATCGGGGGAAATAGTCCAGTTTTGGGTCTATACCAGAATCAACTAAGTCCTCCAAGCCTATTTGGTTGCGTATTGTGCTGCGAGTCTCATTCTGAAGACACTGCAAAACCCAAAACATGCAGTGAAATCACTGCTAAAACAGTGCCAAACATGAGATGAAAGGCTCCTGATACTTCCAATTGCATTTCAGAAATTGCTTTTCAGGTCCCAACTTTATTAGCATAAAAAGACCGTAACCCAGATGATTTACATGATTTCCCATCTCTTTGGACATGTGGAAACATCATATAATGGTGGGTCATATTTAAAAAAAAAATTATACACCAAGCAAAATTCATTCCCCAAAGGGGTAAAATTGTTCCCCCTCTTCTGGAATGAATAACAGAAGAATCACAAAGGACATTTCAGTGGCGTAACCAATGGGGAGGGGTGTGCGTGGCGTGGGGAAAAATTTGCCCCCTCAGAAAAGGCCTCGGCACCCCTAATGCCCCCATTTGGAAAGTTGACTTTTTTCCAACTTTTCTTTTAAAATAGGGTCTGCATGGCTGAAGTCATCAAATGATCTGAAACTATACCCGCAATAGCACACGTAATTAAAGATTCCATGTTAAAGCACTTTGGGGTTTTTTTTTGTTGTTGCTAAGTGAGCTGAAGAAACTATTCCTTTTTTTATTCAGTAGAGCATAAAATATTTCATTAGCAGTACGGTGCTTAGAGCAGAGGGACGTAGAGTAAAATGAGGTAAATACTAATTTATAATTTTACTTTGATAGAAATTGGATTCTCATGTCATCTATGACCGGACTTCCAGACCGTATTTTGGTTTCAAGGTAAGTGCATTGCTTTAAATCTGAAGTTAATTGTCCTGATGCTGTTTGAGTCTAATAATCGCACAAGACACACAGCTACAATGTATATCATTTCTGACATCCACTTGGGCCAAACTCTGTGAAATTGAGATATGCAGAATAAGACTGAAGAAAAGCAATACAAAACAATACTGCATAATTTAGCAGCATCCTTATTCGGCTAGCTTGGTATAATTAATTTTCAACTTTCCCTACTTTGGTTTGAGTGGATCAGATCATATCCTGGTCACCAAGATTTAAAGCATGTTAAGTCCAGGGCTGGGGCGCTTGACGCCCTGCATCTTGAAAACGGGCATGCTGCTGCCTGGGGGGCCTTGGGGGAGCTAACCGATGGGAAGGCTGCCCCACCTATAAGAATCAAAGGTGAAACAGCTGGGGAGCGCCTTGACACATGGTTTCGGCGCTTTGGTTCTCTGCTTGGCAGGCCGGTTCAGGGTGACACTGGCCTTGATGAGCCTTTCTTCAATCACAAGATGGCAGACGCCCTTCCCGTCCGGGCTGGACCTTTCACTATGGAGGAGCTTCGGGTCTGCCTGAGGAGGCTGAAGAACCACGACACCTGTCCCGACAACATTCCTGCAGTAGTCTGGAAGAATCCACTATTCCATGATCAACTGTTAGAATTTTGTAATAACACCTACAACATGGGAAACAAACCAGCTGCCTTTTCAACATCATTCATCATTCCTCTGCCAAAGAAAGGCAACCTCCAACAACCCCAAAACTACAGAGGAATTACACTGTCACCACTGGCATCTACGATCTACAACTCCATGCTGGTCAACAGAATCACTCCTCACAGAGATCCATTCTCAGACGGAACCAGAACGGTTTTCGCAAGGCAGATCAACACTACCTCAGTATACTTGCCCTCAGAAGGATCATAGAAAAGTTGAGAATTTCCAAGAGGGGTCAATTGTGTTCGTAGATTTTTCCAAAGCTTTTGACAGTGTTAACAGGGATGTAATGCTGCAATATTCTCTCGCCAACACGGTGTCCCAGATGAGACCTTTGTCAAGGCAATTGCCATCCATGTATGATAACCCATATCGCTTTGTGCAGACCAGGGATGGGCCCACAAAGGAGTTCCTAACAACTACTGAATCCTCCAAGTAGAAATACTCTTGCTCCCTATCTCTTTGTAGTCGTGGTTGATTACATCATCAGACAGAGTCTTGACATCAAGAACGACTAAGGACTTACCATCAAACCCAAGCGTTCCAGACGTCACCTGGGTCCAGCACTCACAGACTTGACTACGCAGATTGATCTAGCCTAACAGCTGACGATATGTGGTGCAACAGATCTACTAACATCACTTGAGATCGCTGCAATACCAAAGTGGCCTACATCTACATGGCCAGAGACTGAATATATGACTGTCATGAGGAAGACGATCATCACCTATCTGCACAGCAATGTTAGCCAACTCAAAGAGGTCCAGGACTTCAAGTATCTAGGGTCCTATGTTGCCGCAGCAAGAAAGACTTACTGTCACGCAAAGGACAAGCGTGGAATGCTGAAATAAACTACACCACTTATGGCAATCTGGTAACTCCAATTCAACCAACTGAAATTCTGTAGAGCCTGTGTAGAGAGTAAATAATGTATATGGATCTGAGACCTGGACCACGAAAATAGTACATGATAGACTGATGGACCTACACCAAGCTTCTTATCGAGTACAACATATCCTGGCGGGGCACAAGACACAAATCACAGATATAGGAATATATCCTCCCCAATTTCAATCTTCTGTTGCCCCAACGCCGTGCACGATTTGCCGGTCACTGTCATCGTGCGATTGATCAGGTAATCTCAGACGTCACATGTTGGAATTTACCATGCCAGAACAGGGGTCGTCGCCCCTTTTAACTCATTGATGTGATTGCTCGAGACATCCAGCAGGATCCCTCTGACATCCCTAACTAATGACAAACAGGGACATTGGTGCTACATGGGAACACATCTCGCTGCGGCCGTTTAGATAGATAGATAGAAGATTTAAAGATTTTCTTTAATTTATAATTTGTACTGAGTTTACAATTTTTTTTTGTGATGCGATTATAAAATGTGACTTATATTTGTTAAACTCAAATCAGTTTTCCATAAAAACACTCTATAGATGATTGACATGTGACTCAACGCTGGGCCACGAACAAATCACTGCCGGCAGTATGCATGAGCACCTCCAGGGCTTGTGCTTTTAACATTGGGCTCACAGGCATAAGGCTATTGAATACTGCAACTGCATGGGCATATTCTTCCGCACCTCTAACAGTCATTAGACCAGGCTCTAACTTGTGGTTTGTAACTTGTAAGCATTGTTGTCACGGTTTGTCACCTCATCTGTAGCTCTAATTTACGAGATGGGATTTAGTATTAAAACTTTATTCACACACACACACACACAAAACAATAGGGACCAGGGAGGGTTAGTTGCTGAACATGAACAATCTGAACTTTTCAGACCATCGTATTTTTTTTTTATTACCTTTAACCCTACATTTTGACAACATATTTGATGGCCGTTCCTCACACCCAATGAGAAAGTGGTGGTGTGATGTTATGCCGTCAAAGAGTAATTCTTTGAACTACTTCACTCATGACTGCTCTTGACATCGAGCAATGCGGAATTTTGCAAGTTCACGACAGTTTAGACTTTTCCTTTTTTTTTTTTTTTCTCTTGTTTAAATTAACCCTACCTAATGGCAATTGAGGTATTGTCCCTTTCTGGTAGGTATGTGCTCATTCATTAAAAAATACCCTCATTTAAAACTTAATAGATGCTTAGAACCATGTTTTCTAATTTTTTTCAGTTTGGAGGGTAGCATTTGTGTAATTAAAATCGTGTTCATGTTTTTTTTAGCCTTTCTAGAATTAGTGGAAACTCAATGAAGAGGGGGGAAAATGTCCCGTTGGTGGGATGGACAAATTTTTGTCCTGTGATTGTTTTAGGTTTTGAACAATGATATTAATAGATGTTGTTTGGCCAGAATTAACACATGTTTTGTCCAAATTAGGGTTTTTTCTTTGCTTGATTTTAATGCTTTCATGTCCTTTTTTTTTTGGGTTTTTTTGGGCAGACATGGCGATATCCTTACCTCCTGAACCTGGGATGGCAAAGTTAAAGAATAAATATTCAATTATGGATTACCAAACTTCCAATGGCCCAATCGCAAAAGCCTCGTTCGCAGAAATGCAGATTTTATCGGAAGTTAAATTTTGATGTCTGAAAAAAACGATATTTTTGTCATTTAACCTGCGAAATAAGGGCTACTTGGTTTTGGTGTTATGAGCCAAAATGTGCCCCATTTTGGAGACCAATATTAATTTACACAGTACTCTATGGGCTTCCAAAATTGTTTTCACCTTTCGCATCAACCTGGTTGCAATACCGGCACAAAACTGGAGATGTCTGGTCATCCCCATTTAAAGGTCCATTGCCCAATCAATCTATCTACACTCTGCTTCTTTACGACGCATATCCAGCAGCAAATCAGTGAAGCCACGTTACAAAATACGCGAATGTGCGCGAGTGGAAATTGGAAAATGTCTAATTGCACTCCGCGTACTGCGTAATGTGGGTCTGTGCGAACGCGTACGCGCCGGGCATTACTGATTATTTTCTCAGTGGGTAATTTGGTTTTAAATTCTGATAAATTATAGTTTTTAAAACTTACTGTTTATCCTAATTAAGGTAACAATTCTTTTGTTTCTGTCGTATTGAATTAGGTTTAATAACTGCGCATTTACTTTTGCTCGAAAATTGGACCAATCATGAATTTTGATGCTTGTCCAATGCAACTCCCGCGCCTGCGGAGCTCGTGCATTAGACGCATCAAAATCTCAGTGCGCGTGCATTGAGTTGTCCCATTTTTCTGCAAGAGTAAATGCCAGTTTATAACCTATAATTCGTGCCATCCCCCTTTAGGTGTGACTTATTCAAAAGAAATGTGCTCATTTCCCAGTCCTGTACTCTATTAGCAATTTGCCAATTTTGCTTGTTGGAGAATTTGAAAAGGCAGCCAACATCGGGAGTTTTTCCATCATCACACCACCCTGTTCTGATATTGATCATCATGGATTTTGTGGCAGCTATGGGGAAAATATTCAGTGCAGCCAAAATCATTTACCTTTGAATGTTGATGTCACCCAATTTTATCTTTCATTCGGCTGATAATTTTTAGTTGCTGAACGACCCCAACACTTCTGATGAGGGTAGCATTAGGCATCCATGAAGAAGACCTCGATGCTGCTATTGATGTTTGACTCAATCATCTCAATAAGAGTTAAGGATTGGATAGGCATGATATGTTTTCCGATGTTTTTTTAAAATACTTGTAAATTATTGAAATGACCGGACTTAAATCTCGCCCCCCCTCTTCCGTCCTGTCTTCCCCTCGTCATTTCATCTCTCCGCACCTCCTTCTTCACTCCTTCCTCTCCCTCTTCCCCACCAATCTTTCCTGTGTATAAAATTTTATTTCAACTTTCTTTTAAAAACAAAACTTGGATCGTAGAGAATGACAAAAGAAAAGTTCAGCTGACATTCCCCGACAAGCTATTTGTCCAAACAACACAAAAGAAATGTCTAGTTTAATTTTTTGAACCCAAAATTAAGCAGAATATTTAAGATGTAAGATTTCTGAATTGGCGGCCATCTACCACGTTCAAATAACTAAACCAGCTGCAAACAGCGACAGTCACCATGCTCAAAGTGCTTGTATGCCTCAAATATTATATCCATATAATCAGATTGTATTTTTTAATTTTACAGACCTATAACTTGTTATCTGAGAAGTGGTTTACTCATGCATCACCCACACTGTTTAATGCCGGCACATGCAGACCACAACTGTCTAGGTGGTAATTTGGTAAAACATTACTCTGACATTTAAAGAGACATGAGGAGATTTCAGAAAGAAGCGCCCCCAATTTTTGTTTGAAACCCCGTTTTGTTTTGCATATTTGGAATGCCCTAACCAATGTATTAGATCACACCTGAAGTGAATAGCCGAATACGCCGTTCTTTATGTAATAGATGATGATTTAGTCTTTACTGTCGTGCACTACAGAAAGTCAAAGCATGGTTTTCTATGGGGACGATTGCGACAGCAGGCCAAGTTCCAACAAGGTTTGCGGTTTTCTTTCATACTTGTTTGTTCAATAAACCTTACAAACGTTTCTCCCGTAGGTGGTCTACGACCGATCCATAGAAAATTGAGAGAAATTTGTATCCTCAAAAATCTCCTCCTTTCACTTAATCATTTTGTTTTTAAAATTGTGTCATAGGTGCACCAAGGGATCCCGCATATTTTTTGATGAGGTCAAGGTCATGAGCAGCCCACAGCTTGTATTTGAATATAGCGAGCGCGCGAAAACTGAGAACCGTGAAATTCTAGTTTTCAATCAACATTTTATTCTTGAAAATTCAATAACTTAAGACAATAATATTGCATGTTTGTTTATTTTGATGAAGCTACTTCCTCTGTGGAATTAACAAGGCATCAAACAGGATGTATTTTGCCAAGTTGGTGGTACGTAACAGTCTTCTGATAGCCACCTATGCCCTACAGCATCTACAGCACAGATCCTTGTCATATTAGTCCATTGGAACCCTACACAATTAATATCTACACCAGGATGTGTCTGTCCTGGAAATTTTCAGGTAGAGTCATTGTCCCCCACCATTAAGAATATCCCATGTTGTCATGATCAGGTTTGGTGCACCATAGCTCAAAACTGTACTAGAATCTGAAGTGTTTGCAACTGGAAACATTTCTTCTTTTCTGCCTTTTTTTCCCAAACATCCTTCCTTTCCTGTCTTCATAATATCCCTGTGTTGCAATGAAGTTATATTTTTTGCTGTATGGCCTTTTTTTCCCTTTAGAGTAATAATGTTGCACATTGCAAATAAAATTTCTACATTTGAAAGCATTCCAACCATATCACTTCATTTGTCAATGCCCTTTTATATTATCCCCCTGGCTTGACAACAGAAGGGGGATTATGCTATCTCGGTCATTTGCGGCGTCCAACACAATCTTTGAAACGCATACTGATGAGACCCATAAGGGTTATGGATGCTTTAACTGTGGGTGGAATCGGACGGCCCATGCCCTTCATCGATTAGATTATGGGCATGGCATAGGCTAATTTAAAGGTACCTATTTGGCATAATTAATGAGTTAATTTTGGGGTTTTAACACCAACACAAAATCTTGTTACCGCGATAACATAAGATCCATAAGTGTTATGGTGATGGTAACTTGTGGTGGGATCGGACTGCCATGTCCCTTCATCTGAATTAATATATGGGGTAGGGCCCATCTAATTAGGTACCTACGTTTCATAATTACATGAGTTAATTTGGGGGTTGTCCGGGTTTGTGGGGGGGTGTTTCGGGTTTAAGGGGGGGGGGTTGTCTGGCTTAAGGGGGCTTGTTATGGTTTAAGGTGGGTTGCAGCACGAGTTTAAGGGGGTTGTTGGGTTTCAGGGGGTTGTTGGGGTTTACAGGGGATTTGTGGGTTTAAGGGGGGTTTTTGGGGTTTAAGGGGTTACATGTGCAGCTGATTATTTTAAAAATTTGTAAACGCTCCCGCCGGGGATTTAGCGGTTTCGAGAACCACGACGGTCTTTTTGAGTAATGGTTAACCGTGTGAGTGCATGACAGCAGAATTCTGAAGTTGTCGATCAGCCATTTATGGATTTGCCATGTGATAAAATATTTTGGACCGAATTCCTTGAGTGATGGACTTTGTGTTAGGTTTTGCGCCTTAGAATTGCACACGCTGACCTCGGAATTGCACCATTTATGCACGCGAATAAAGACAGCCCCAATCAACATGCTCGTGTAGTACTAGGACCCAACTGTTCGTCTTGACTCTTTTATTCGTGATGGTTTGGTTAGAGGACATCAATGTTGTGTCGGTCTTCTTTGATCTAGATAATGCTATAATACTACTTGCAAAGAAATATGGGATTTTGAAGGATTTGCATAATTTAGCACTAAGAAGGTAAACTTCAGCTTGTTTATTAGAATTTTTTTGACCGATCAGTTTTTAGGTCGTTTGGGAACAGTCTATCAGAATTCATATCAAGAGATGGGTGTTCCACAGGGTAGTATGCCTCCTCTTTCGACTCTATTCTTTTGAAATTAATAGTAAATCGCCACAGTTGGTCATGCAGGAATGGAGAGGTCTTGTTTGAGAGGATTTCTCTATTTCCTATTCTTCATCAATATGGCCACTATACAGAAATGCACATGCAAATTGCCTGAAGAAGATTCAACATTGGGCATATGAAAATGGTTTTCCGTTTCTCTAAAATAAAACTGTTTTGTATGCATTTTTGCATACAAAAGACGTCTTCCACCTTGACCCAGAACTAAAATTGAATGGTTCTCTTATTCCTGTCTTTTCATCCTAATTCTTGGGCTTAATATTTGAGACAGTAAATTGAACTTTCAAAGCTCATATTGACTATTTCAGAAGAGATGTCAAAAAGGGCTGAATCTTTAAAAGTAGTTTCTAAGATGGACTGTGGTGCAGATTGCTCAGTTTTGCTTCGCCTTTATAACACTTGTGAGATCAAAATTGCTTATGGTTGCATTGTTAATAGTTCTGCTCGTAAGTCCATATTTGAAAAGCTTGAACCATTCGAATCAAGGTTTTTCGACTATGCTCGGGTGCTTTTCGTACCTCTCATATGCAAAGCTTATATTCGACTCTAATGAACCTCCATTACATCTAGATGGGAAAACTTATCTCTTCAATATGCTTCAAACTTAAAGTAATGCTGATAGCCCAACACATGAGAGCACCTTTCGCCTAATTTTACCAACTCTATACTAGTAAACCTAATGGCTATTCCCCTCTTTTGGTGAATCCGTATAAAAGAGGATTTTCACAGGTGTGTCCTAATGCTGATAGCATTGCCTTCATTTGATTTTCCTATTAGTCCCTCCTTGTACAAATTTGAAGCTTGATCATTGAACCTACTTTAATGTCGAATATAAGAAGGGTCTAACTGATGAGTTGTTTTTCAAGCTAAATTTGATGAACGTTAGGCCATAAATATCATCAAACATCGAACTATTTATACAGATGGGTCTAGGTTTTGGAAAAGCTTGCTGCAGCTGTTTTAAGTCGGCGTGATCATCCGTCAGTTAGGTTACCTGATAATGCCTTCTATTTCACTGCTTAATTGAAGGCACTTAAGTTGGCCTTAGATTAGCTAAATGTCAAATGATCCACTTTCATTATATTTCCTGAATTCACTATCTTATCAGTGCTTTGAAGGCAAGAATGTCGTCTCCCTATATGCTGAGTTGTTGGAAGTATTCTTCAATTTGTATCAATTGAATAAATCTTTGTTTTAGCTTGGATTCCGATCACATGGTATTCCAAGGCATGAACGGTGAAGTATTGGCGAAGATGCCCTTAATATGATATAACAATTGGAGAATCCCTTTACAGATTTTAAGTCTTCAGTTAATAGCTATAATCCGAAACAGGTGGCAAATGCTGTGGAATCTTTCTATAATAAAATGCATGCTTTTCAACCACTGTTCAGGTTGATTGGACGAAGGGACGAGAATGTATTAGCGCATGTAAAATTGGTCATACGTATATGACCCATGTTATTTGCTATATGTGAGCCAGTCCCTCGGTGTATTCCTGGTGATTGTGCTCTTTCTGTGAAACCATGTATAACTTGAGTGCGTTGATTATGAGCTATTACGTTGTATGTATTTTTAACTTTAAAAAATTTTAATTCCCAATTTGAAAACTTATTTCAAGAATATTGGCCTCTTCAGGTGATTAATTTCCTGAAGGAGGCTGATTTGGTAAATATTTTTAATTTTTAAAAATTATGATGGAATTGAGCGTGGTTGTCGTTCATAAAGGGTAATGTTTTTTAATAATTAATACATCTATATAACCATTGTTTTGAGTGTCGGTACACTTTAATATCCTCACTCACCCCAATCACAGCTAAAGCGAAATCAGTCTCGTCGTGACGTCATCACCCCTAGTTCTGCTAAGCATAACTTTACATTATTTTACATGGTCATTAACGAGTATGTGAAGTTATTGCAAAAACACATGGAATACATAGACGTCACCCTTGAATAGACCCCGCCGAACGGAGTATACAGTTCAATCATGTTTGGGAAGTAGGGATGGTTGGAAACTGGAGGCAAGCTTAATATTAATGCAACAGATCCCGTAATGTGGTAAAGGAGAACCGTACTACGACTATACCAAGTTTTCAAAATCCGATTTTATCCCGTAACAGGGGTGGCCGATCACCTCACATTCGCAGCACCACCTCCTTACCAACTGCTAACAGATAGTGCTTGGTTTTGAAATCACTTGTTTAAATTCCACTGAATGAAAGGGGATTAACTGTCAGATACAATGCCATTCCCTCTTAATACTTTTTGAAACAAGCAGAACAATCACATAGCAAGCCCATATCAAATGAGCAGCTATAAATAACCAGCACTTGAACAACAATAGAACCACTTGAGGGCACTCAATTGATAACTTAAGCTTTTAGTGTTGTTTTTATCAATTGGTTGCTTGTTTCCTTTTTTGTTTGAGCTTGCTTTGGACTGTGTAGCATTGGTTTCTGGCTTGTTTTAGCTTGTCTTTGACTCAGTTATTGTTAGTTGGGGTAATTCCCCTTTCCAACCCAGAGGATTGAGGTACAAGACATTTTTTTTTTTTTTTTCCAATCAAGCATTTTATGTTAGCAGTGTTACTACTCCTTCCTCTCCATTTCACCCCGATTCACTGCATCCTCCATCCTCACCCACCCTGCCTACTCTCCGCCCTCCACTTATTTCTTCCATGTCTTCTTTGGACGTCCCCTCCTCCTCAAACCTCAAACTCAAACTCAAGCCCTTCTAACTATCTCTGCCTCAACACATGCCCATACCACCGTACACTAATCGCCTTTGCCAACCAGTCCAATCGCCTCTCCAACCCAACATCCGCATCAAATCCCTAGTCTTCAATCCTGTCCATCACCTTCACAAATTGCTCTTCTCTGTCCTCTTAATAACACCATCCTTTCATCTCAAAGGATTCTTTTTCCCTGCAACAACAACTCCCCACATTCCCTAAACGTCACCTCCATACCTCACCTATCGTGTCCACAGCCAAGCCAACTCGCAGCACCACTCTCCCCTAACCTTATCCCCTAGTATGTGAGCTCCTTCACTGACGCCACCTCATCGCACAACTTCTTCCTCCTTTTCCACCATCCCTGCCTCCAGCGCCCTTCTCACATCTTCTGCACACAAATTCTTTTGCCAAACTAGGGTCACTCTCTCCAATCTTTTGGCATCTCCCATGGATCCATTTCCTCACCCACACTGAATTTGCTTTACCTCTTCCCCACCCAAACACTTTTTTTTCTCCCTACTCACTATCACCTCCCTCTCCACCCACTGCACCAGCACTATTTGGGTCGTCCCAGGTTTACCTCAGACACTTACTCTCAAAAGCCTCTTCCCTTTCAAAACTTCTCCCTCCGTCCCTCCAATGTCTCGCTCATTAAAGCCAAGTCCAATCGGCGTACAACAGCTACCATCATACCCTCCTCATCAAACCTTCTTTTTGCACTCTCCTTGACTACAACTACATCACTCACAATTGCAAAAATCACTTGCGAAAGACAAGTACCCTGATTCACACCCACCTTCCCTCAAACTCAATCGGACAAATCAAATCTTAACTGGCCCTTCCACAGCATCGCCCTCCTTCTGTCCACTCATTTCCTCCATTCATGTTTCTCTCCATATGCTCTTTCCCAGACCTCGACCCTCTATCTTTCTCAATAAAATTGAACTTTCCATCACTTCCCTTCATACATGTTCCCCCCCCCGTCAACATCTCTCATCCTTTTCAATTGCCTTCAACTAGCTTATCCAACCTTGTTTTTTTTTGGATTCGCTCTCAACTCCTCAGCCTCTTCTCTCCTCCTCCGTCATAGCCTTCGCACCACTTCTCACTTTCTGTGCTCGCTTCTTTAACTCTTATACCTCCGTTAGTCTCTTCCTCGTAATGTTTCTCATATCCTTAGATGCATCCTTCTTTCCCTATCTCGCCTCCTTCACACTCAGCAATTCCAAATTTTTTCCACCACCATGTATCTCTCCTCTCCTTTCTCTCCTACCTTTTGTTTTTCCCACAGCCCTTCCATCACATGCCTGTAAACACCCTCCTTTAAAGCACCCACAATCTGACACATCAGTCCACACACAGCTCCCCAACTTTCATCTCAAAATTCTCTTTCTTGTCCTCCTCTTCTTTCAGCTTCCACTTTCCTCCTCTCATGCACTACTTCCGCACCCCTTGTGTTCCACCCGTCCCTCTTATCACATCTTACAACCACACACACTGTGTTGCAATTCTCCTGAGATCAACTTAGGCCCAAGAAACTAAATTTGTTTGATATTTCCCTTTCACCTCCAAAAAAATGTGGGTCGGTAGGAAGAAGGAAGAAGAATTAATATATGCAAATCCTGGTTTTTTGTACATGTATAGGCTGTGTCTGTACTGTAGCGTTAAATTGTGAATGGCAACTATTGTTTCATTCTCTGCATATTTGTGCCATGGGCTATATTCCTTATGGACACTGCAGAATCAAACAGACCCGTAAAATGTCTGCGACTGCCATAGAATATGTTTCCCAAGGACAGCATATCCATACGAAACCAAGCGTAAGCCCACCATTTTGTTGTTTTGAAACCTTACTCTTCTTCCGACCATTCGTACACGATGTATGTTCAGCGAATGAAGTAAACCCCAAATGCCAAACTTTTCTTTCTTCTTATTCTCTATTTGTAACATTAACGATATCTATTTATTGTTTTTGTAAAATCAAATTTGTTAATTTTTTCGATGTAATCTGTATATTTTTGTAGTATTTTTTACCTGGTTGTTTTTTTCACTAAGCGGTGCACAAGAACCAACCGTCCATTAAACCGTTAGCTGTTTATAGAGCAATCGGGCAAGCGCCTATTTGAACGACTATGACATTCAGCGTATATTCCCCAAAAATTATAATACCACCAATCTTGTGTTAAAACTTCCCGATTATATACAATTATGAATCACCTTTAATCCGTCAGTAATGATTTTGTAAAAAGCCAAGTTCAAAGTGCATAAATCTACTCCAAAGCTGCTGGCTTACTTTCCCAATACAATTTGGTATGTGTATCGCCATATTTGCTGTTATTGCTCATAGTGCAAAGCCACCCGCTTCGCATTTCAGATTAATACCACCGCAATGTTTAAATTCTCCTGTTCATTTTTATGGAACAGTTACTGTTTTTTTTAAAAAAAAACCCTTGTATCCTAAGCCGAGCTATACTTGGACACAATTGTACGCAAATCTACGCATCACTCATTTCTTGACTATATTTTCAAGAAGGCGAAATGGGGAATTTCCCCGAAGCTGATGGATGATTTTCTGGCGAGGTGTGTATCTTAAAGTGTGATTTTCTTTTCTATCTAAAAATGCCCACTTTAACTGATCATCTAACAAAAAAGTCCCCGATACTTGACCCGAATGGGACTGTCGTTGGAACTATTCAGACACACTCTGATTCGGGCTGCCTGAAGGGGGTATATATCAGGTTTTCAACGTTATTAGAACAACATTTTAGAAAAAGTAAGCGATTTATGTCCATAAAACTTCTCAAAATTGAGATTTCCACTCTCAAAAAAAAAAACCGCGACCCGGATTTTTCGTTTTTTTGGGTCGGTCGGGAAATGGCAAAGGGCAATCAAACAATTTTTTTTTCATGGCCTTAACATTCTTCAGAAATTTCCTCTGCCATTAACAAAAATCAACGAGTCTCACTTCACCCTGAAGCTATGTCACTGTGTGTCCTCTCTTATGATCCATGTATTCGCAACACACATTCGTTTTCATCCCAAAACTACAGCAACATTCTTCCTTCCAGATTCCTCTCCCAAAACAATTTCCTCCATGAACACCATCGAACCTTCGATTCCTTTCCCCACATGCCCGTTAACATCACCAAACACATAAGACAATTCACCCACACTTGGAACCTCCATTCCTCCGCCAACTCGTCATAAAACTGTTCCTTTTCTTCACGCTTCCTTCCACACTGTGGCGTATAGCAACATATCAACCTCACTACCTCATCCTCGAAAACCATAGAATATATTAAATAATATACACAAGATAATTATTGACCACATATCGATTGGTTTCAAATAAAAAAGGTAGATTTTTACCTACTAAGCATGAATTAAAACCACCTAGTTTGACCACGTGCTATTTAAAAATCGCGCTAGTGTATACGTGTTATGCGATACGCCGGCACGTTTGCGTCATACATGCCAGAGGAAATACACATGAAAGCATGATGTGTGAAGGGTGTATGACGCTACTGTGCCGTCCGTTTCGCATAACACAAATACGTATCCCAAATAGAATTTCAAATAGCGCATGGTCACACAAAATGTTTTTTACTTCATTTTTATGGTTAGTATAATCAGTTTGTTTTTCCCCATGAAAACTACTACATATGTGTTCAATAATTGTTTTTATAGCGCAAGTTATTTTTGATAGAGGTTCTCCTTTAAGGGTTTGAAACATTGAGCTAAATTTAGAGGATGAACTGTACAAGTTTCTTACCATTATTCCTTGCTTTGCAGATTGTCAACCAGCATCTACTTAAAGACTTGACAGAGATGGGTCTATGGGATGATGACATGAAGAACCTTCTCATTGCACACAATGGATCAATACAGGTGAGAGATTTACTAACATATCAGTGATGATTGTTTGATCGGTAGTAAATAGTACTGCATAGAAAGATGGGTTCAATTTTGGTGACACCTCCAAGATGGCTGCCTATCAGTGGGGCAAACTTCTGCAGACTTAACTAATAAGGAATTTTGAATTGCAAATTCGATCGCAGTGAAATTACTCAACAACAATAGTTGAGATTAAAATTGCCATCCAGCAATAATTGATACTTCGGATTGGCAAAAATAAGCTGATTTAATAACACCTTAGATGTAGCTCTTCAACAGCCAGGCTACCGATGCACGCAGCACTTGTGAATGGTGTTTGAAATGATTTCAAAAAATCAAAAATCAGTATTTCAAAACCAGTGCCCATTGTGGTTTTTTAAATGACCATATTTATGTGATGTCTCCAGGTGTATTCTTCAGATTTTTCTGATTTCAGGATTTTTTCGATTTCATGATTTTTTCTGATTTCAGATTTTTTTCTGATTTCAGGATTTTTTCTGATTTCATGGCTTTTTCTGATTTCAGGATTTTTTCTGATTTCAGGATTTTTATTTTCAGAATTTTCCCCGCAACTTTATTTAATTTCAGCTGATCTAGGCATTTTAGGTCAATTACGCCTGTTTTTTCAAGGATGTTTTAAACCAATTCAGGATTTTTCCACAACACTCATTCACACCCCTGTGTATATCCATTGGATGCAATGTTGTTTTCTTTTCCGTACAAGTGAATTTTGGAAATTAGCTTAGGCACAAGACGTTAACAACTGACAACCTCTTGTGCATTCACAGCATTAAATTGCTGTTTATTCTCTTGAATCTAGAACTTGAGGGATTCCATATGACTTTTGAAAAGCTGTACAAGAACTGTGTGGGAGATTAGTCCGAAGACAGTACTACAGATGGCAGCAGATAGAGGGGCACCATTTGATCATAGCCGTCACTCCTGTACATATGATGAGCCCAACTTGGCACTCACATATGCACTTCTATGGATGGAAACTAGTAAGTAGCAAACTTGTGTATGGATAGGAGAATTGAAGTTTTTAATCCCCCTGGCCCGTTGAAAGCAGAAGGGGGATATGCTATCAAGTCAAGGCGTCAGCGGCGGCGTCCAACACAATCTTTGAAGCGATAACATGAGACCCATAAGGGTGTTATTATTGGTGATGTACTTGTGGGTGGGATCGGACTGCCATGCCCTTCATCTGATTAGATTATGGGCGTGGCATAATGCCTATTAGTACCAATTTGCATAATAATGAGTTAATTTGGGGTATTTTCCAACACAATCTTTTGTGAACGCGATAACATAGACCCATAAGGGTTATGGTTATGTAACTTGGTGGGTGGGCTCGGACTGCATGCCCTTCATCTGATTAAGATTATGGGCGTGGCATATGCCTATCAGGTACTAATTTGCATAATTATAGTTAATTTGGGGTTTTTTACCACAAAGCTTGTGAACAAACTATCTGAAGATCCATACGTCCCATTTTGATGAAAACTTGGTGAGGGGTGGGGAATCATGTACTCCTGCGTTGATTAGGTTTGTGGTGCATGATATGCTAATTAATAGTCTATTTGCCATATTTATGGGCCTAAACTTTTGGGTATTTTCACCCAAACACTTGTAACAAACTATCTGAAGATCCATGAGGCCGATTTGATGAAACTTGATGGAGAATCATGTACTCTCATGCTGATTAGGTTTAAGGAGGTTTCCGGGTTAAGGGGGGTTGTCCGGGTTTTAGGGGGGTTGTCGCTTAACGGGGGTTGTTGGGTTTAAGGGGGATTGTTGGGGTTTAAGGTGGGTTGTCTGGGTTAAAGGGGTTGTCCTGGGTTTAAAGGGGGGTTGTCCTGGTTAAGGGGGGTGTTGTCTGGACTTAGGGGGATTGTTTGGGTTTAAGGTGGGTTGCATGAGTTTAAGGGGGTTGTCCAGGTTTACGGGGTGTCCAGCTTAGGGGTTGTTGGGTTTCAGGGGGATTGTTGGGGTTTAAGGTTAGTTGTTGGGGTTAAGGGGGTTGGCCGGGTTTTAGGGGGGTTTGCTGGACTTAAGGGTGATTGTTGGGGTTTAAGGTGGTTGTCCGGGTTTAAAGGGTTGTCTGGGCTTAAGGGGGCTTGTTGTGGTGAAGGTGGGTTGCACGAGTTTAGGGGGGTTGTCCAGGTATTCACGGGGGGTTGTCCGGGTTTAAGGGGGGTTGTTCAGCTTTAAGGTGTTGGTTTTAAGGGGGATTGTTGGGGTGTAAGGTGGGTTGTCTGGGTTAAAAGGGGGTTGTCCTTAGTTAAGGGGGGGTTGGTCTGACTAAGGGATTTGTGGTTTAAAGTGGGTTGCACGAGTTTAGGGGGGTTGTCCAGGTTTAAGGGGGTTGTCCAGCTTTAAGGGGTTGTTTTTGGGTTAAGGGGATTGTTGGGGTTTAATGTGAAGTGGCTGGGTTTAAAGGTTGTCCGGGTTTAAGGGGGGTGCGGGGGTGCAGGGGGTGGGAGGGTGGGGGGGGGGGGGGGGGGGGGGGGGGGGGGGGAGGGGGTGGGGGGATTTTTTTTATTGTTTTCTTGTTTTTTGGTTTTTGTGGTTGTTTGGTTTTTGGGTTTGTGGGGTGTTGTCTGGGTTTAGGGGCTTGTTGTGGTTTAAGGTGGGTTGCCCGAGTTTAAGGGGGGTGTTGTCCGTTTTAAAGGGGTGTTGTCGCGGGTTGGTAAAGGGGGGTTGTCCAGCTTTTAAAAGGGGTTGTTGGGTTTAATAAGGGGGATTGTTGGTGTTTAAGGTGGTTGTCTTGGGTTTCAAGGGGGTTGTCCGGGTTTAAGGGGGGGTGGTCTGGACTTAAGGGGGATTTGTTGTGGTTTAAGGTGGGTTGCAACGAGTTTAGGGGGGTTGTCCAGGTTTAAGGGGGTTGTCCATCTTAAGGGGTTGTTGGGTTTAAGGGGGATTGTTTTGGGGTTTTTAAGGTGATTGTCTGGGTTAAAGGGGTTGTCCGGGTTTACAGGGGGGTTGTCCTGGACTTAAGGAAGGGTGATTGTTGGGGTTTAAGGTTGGTGTCCCGGGTTTTAAGGGGGTTGCCTGGGCTTAAGGGGGCTTGTTTTGGTTTAAGGTGGGTTGCACGAGTGTGAGGGGGTTTTTGGTCCGGTTTTAAGGGGGGTTGTCCGGTTTAAGGGGGTTGTCCGCTTTCGGGGTTGTTGGGTTCAGGGGATTGTGGGGTTTTAAGGTGGGTTGTCTGGGTATAAGGGGGTTGTCCGGGTTTAAGGGGGGTTGTCCCTGGGCTTAGAGGGGGCTTGTTGTGGTTTAAGCTGGGTTGCACGAGTTTAAGGTAAGAGAGGGGGTTGTCCAGGTTTAATGGGGGTTTGTTGGGGTTTAAGGGGATTTTTGGGTTTAATGGGGGTTTTGGGTTTAAGGGTTTTGTGGCACATAATACGCATATACATGCGCAGACGTGCACGCGCGCCCATGTGCGTATGCATTGCGCGGACTTTGCCCCTGCGTTGTCCCGGGTTAAGGGGGGTTTGGTCTGGGCTTAAGGGGATTGTTGGGGTTTAGGTGGGTGTCATGGTTAAAAGGGGTTGGCCGGGGTTTAAGGGGGGTTGTCTGGCTTAAGGGGGCTTGTTGTTGGTTAAGGTGGGTTGCACGAGTTTAAGGGGGGTTGCCCAGGTGTAAGGGGGTGTTGGTTTGGGGAATTTTTGGGTTTAGGGGGTATTGCAGCTGATTATTTTAAAATTTGTAAACCGCGTCCCAGCCAGGGGGATTTAGCGGTTCGAGAACCGCGACGTTAATTGGGTAATATATCCATTTAACAGAAACTGGTTTATTGGCCAGACGTGATCAAAATCTGACTTGTGTATGGGCTTGGTGAATCTGATTTTGAACAAATTTTGTTTACAGCGCACTGGTGCACATTTTCACGAAGTATGAGATTTCTTCAATTTGTTCTCAAATGTAATCTATGCCATTGGAATAATAGAGATATTCTAACACGCAACAATAACTACCCCAAAATAGAGCAACTAAGAGGCCTAAATACTCCAGGTAGTTTGTAGGGTAACTTTAAAGTTTGCCGAAATCACCTCTGGCATGTGTTTTCTTGTGTAAATGCCATTGTCTGCAAATCACGCTGAGTCTTTATTCAAATGGTTCTGTTTACCCATAGGGCACCGATTTATGCTTTCATAATATCAATTTTAAAAAACCTTGAGGGTGCACTATTTTTCAAATCTTGCGCCAGTGCTCTTTAAATTCCTGTGTTGCTCATTTGTCGGAAACATTCTGATGGAATTGGAACTAATACAGAATCATTGTGGGGGCATACTTGGAGTGGTCTTGCAAAGCAGATAAGCTAATGAAGGGGTCACCTGAGTTTGGTTGCATTGCTTAAATGTGTTCACCCAACCGGCACCAAAACTTTCCCACCACTTTTAACATCAGACAGGCACACACAATGACAATTAGTTGTTCCTCCTGCATCCTTGCAGATAAACAAGGATGGCCTTTAAGTCAATGCTGTTAACTATTATAAGTAAGAAATCCTCTTTTATTTCTCAAGGGCCTTAAAACTGGTATGTACTACCTGCGCACCAAGCAGCTGCCAATCCTATTCAGTTCACCCTGGATAAGCTGAGTCTTAAGAACAGGACTTCAGCCAAAGGAAGTAAGAGTACTGCTGAGAAGGAGAAAAATGAGGCTGCCATGGTGTGCTCACTGGAAAACAAGGAAGCCTGTATGGCTTGCAGTGGATAGATTGTCATCTTACACCAGAAACTGAGATGGCTTCAACTGAAAAAAAGTCATGTTTAAGTACAATGTTCTCTGGTCAATGAGGAATTATCTTCTGCTGCTGATTCAAAGTGCTTCCAATTGCACTGGCTAATTCTCAGTTAACATTAGGCAGGTTTAAGTTGACATTTTCCCCATGTCTCTTCAAGTATTCAATTTGGATAAGGAATTAGCCACTAGGATTCATTGCAGTATGAAATCTTGTGAGTTCAATATGCAAACACTGCTAGGGGTTTTTCAGTCAACTGTGTATTATGACAGTGAAAATTAATAGTCCACAGAAATTAACCTTATTAATAAAATGAGGTGCAAACTGCAGAGTTTTGTATTCTTGTATAGTACCAAGAGCAGAGACAAGTTTGTATTTGTCAAGGAATGTGGTTTTCAAAATATACCACAGGACTGGATGTCTTGGAAAAACATCCTTTTAACATCCGCTCTAGATGGTAAAAATTGGAACTTCATTTTTGTATTCTCATTCTAATCATTTAGGATGCATCATATAATCAGAATAATTACCTTTAAAGGGTTGTTTGTAAGAGCTGGTAGAATTGGTTGCAGCATAATGGCTCAGGTGAGTTGAACTTAATACCTCAGCTTTGATCTACTCAAAATTGGTTACCCACTGAAGAGGTATTCCCACAATGCATTTCTTCCAGTACAATTTTTGCACTGGTTGTCATGAGTTTATAGCAACAAAAAGTAAAATTGCGAGATTGGGATGAATTCCGTTCATTTAGGTACTTTTTGTCACTATATACTCATGTGACAACCAGTGCCAAAATTGTACCGTATTGGAAGAAATGCATTGTGGGAAAAATGCTACACCTCCTCTTACCCCATTGAATGTTCTTGAATGACTGCAGCAGTTTACAGGGTTCACATCTAGTGCATCTGCAGTGCAGTGGTTTGAGTTGCATTCTACTGCAAAATACTATGTTACAGTACCACAAAATTCATTTTAACTAGATATGAAGTGAGTTGCATTGGGATCCAGAAGTGATTGATATATTAGCATTGTAACTGCATTGCACATGCATTAGAAGTATGAATTGGCCTTTACTAACTTAATAAATGGTCACTCCTTGGCATTAATATCAATGGATTTGGTTCTAAATTATCTTTAAAACAGAAATAGCTATATTACAAAAATTTACAAATACAAATTTCTTGGATAATTGATTGTAATAAAGTATGTAAATTTATGATGGAAACTACAGTGCCCATCTTGGTCCTTAAATAATTTAACAGGTTTTAAAGTGGCATCTTGTTTTGTATTTATTACAGTTTGTGTGTTAACAGGACACGACAGGACTTTTTAAATGTTGCCGTGTTGGCAATGTCATAATTATCCCATATTCTCAGTAAATAGACTGCATAACAAGCCAATATATCGGTGGCCTGTATTGAAGAAAGTAATCTCAAGAAATCTGGAATACATGATTTGAAAGACTTTCCAGTCTAGTGAGTTTTTGGGATAAATTTATAGGGGTATTTTGTGATCCATGGCCTCAACTGGTGCACACATTTGATTTTTGGTGTAGAAGAATTCCTAATTTAGTATTTTCTGGTCTTCAAATGCAGTAATAACAAGGTAGCCTTTGGAGGATTGTGATAGAAATATTTGCTCAAAACATCAGATTGTGTGATCAGAATTGACTGAAATATATAGAAAAGTAAGCTTTTATGTTTAGAAGAGATCACAAAATGCGCCTTTAATGTTATGCCAATACGGCATTGGTGACAGGTAGGATAGTTGTTATAGGTTGGATATGTATATAACTTTATAGTATTATAATAGAATTTCTCCAGGAGTGTAATCTACTCTGTAGTGAAGAGTATTCAATACATGCATCCAAGATCCAAGTGTTCTTTCTTGATCCAAGCTCTGCAGTGCTTAAGTAAAGATTGAAACGCACATCATAAGATCCAAACATTCCTTCTCAGTTACAAGATTTCCATAGGTTGCTGTGGCAAATGTTTATTTTGTTAAGTCTTTCCACAATTTATTAAGAGTAAAACTGATCTTTGAGTTGACCACTTGAAATTTCTCTGAAAATACCAGAAGTAACTTTTATTATAACACTCAAATGTTGTAATTATACAGAGATATATATTTTTGCAAATCCTGCCCCAGTAATTCAAACTTAAAATACAAAGCAGATACAAGTTTCTTTGATACAAAATCTCTGAACTCCTATGACAATTTAGCAGGCCATAGTTGTCGTAGCTCAAGCAAAGTTTATTTTGCATACCTACACGAGTATATTGAGTCACTTATGCAGTGAGCTCAATTTCACTTTTATAGTTCTCATTGAAAAAAATGGACCCAATAAAGTGGGGCCAAAAATCAAAATAAAAAAATATGTAGTGCACTTTGCTCATTTTCTAACAAACCATAGCACATCACACTTTTGCCAAATGTGTGTGTGGCAACCTTTTTCTTTTGGCCTAATTGTACAATATGTAATATGCTTTGTATGTGTAACCTATATGAATCACTATTACTATATTATCATATATACTTGATTTTGTATTTATGGAAATAACATATATTATACTAGCAGCTGTTTTCCAAGATTTTGTGTGAAAAGTAATAATTGCCTTAATGTTGAGAAAAATTTCTGCCTTCCAGTTATTTTCAAAAATAAAAACAACATTGCGCATGTTGCACCTAATCAGGCAAATCCTACAGTTTAAGGTAGGATCATCTGATAAAATGGTCTTACAGAAAAATGACCATAAAATCGCCCCATTTTGGTCCATTTTCTATACTGCCAAAATCAGTCCCTGTACAAAGTCTATGGGAATTTGAAAATGCATTATGTGACGTATCTCCAAAACGCCTTTTGGAAAAAATTAAAATTTGGCACACAAGTTTCTTTCACCAATACCAAATTTCATGAGAATTTCAGCGAGATCTGGGCACGAAGCCGTAGCCGATAATCCTACCTTAAGAATGTGATGCATTTTAATTTCAAATGGGTATTTTAGTGTTGCATAGACTGATATATCAACAAAACTGGCCTTATTAACCTTTAATATTGAAGAACTTTTTAAAATTGTCTCACATTTGGGGAAACTGATTTTTTTTCCTAAAAGTCCAAAAATACCTGGAAAAATCACATTGAGGATTTAAGGAAGAAATATTCAAGTAGTATTGGTATTTTATATATTTTTATTTATTCAATTATATTATGTTTATACCGATGTATGATTGTGGATAGAAATAAATGTTCACACTGTACTGGGCTAATTGCATATACACGGCAGATCTGGTACACAGGTTTGAGACCCTTCTTCCTTTCTTGTCCTTATGCTCTCTATTTTCTACGAAAGTGCAATTTCAATTAAGGGATTTAACACTCCATTGGCAACCTAGCTGATGTCATGACTGTGTGGATTAGTTTTTGAATAGGCTAAAGAAATACAACCCCTTTTGCTCATGTATGGTCAGTGAATTTTTCAACATGTGGTTGGCCCATGTCAGGCGACTCAATTTCTGTGTACTAGGCAACTACAATAACCTTATAACCCATCTTGGCTGCAGATGATAATAAAACACAATGGAGAAATTTACCAAGTGTATGTGGATTTATTTTTTTGGTGTGTTAAAAGTACTAAATTTTAGTATAGATGTCACCCTGGAGTTCAGATTTCACTTTTAACATTGTTTGGTATATGAAGACACAATGTGCATGTCGGCCAGGAGCAAGAGTAACAGAATAACACAAAAAAAAACTAAAAAGTACTAACTCCAGAGTATGTTTGGGTGAGACACTGTGATATGAGCAGAAAAATGCATGTGTTATTTTTGGTAAACCATTACCTTAAGGCTGAATTCACTCAGCACACTTAAAATTTTTATGGTAGTCGACTAGTCATAACATATGAATGGTTGGCGACATATCAACTGTCAACACTAAATGTTGCACTTTGAAGAATTTTGACGCCTTGTTTCAAATTAAAGGCGGGTTACTCCCACCCACTTTACCCCATCAAATTTGGGGTTTTTGGTATCAGAAGAATGTTTATATTTTCTCATTAATCTAGGAAATGTTTCTTTTGATCTTAAGAACAAAGACATCTTACAAATGTGGTCAACCAAATTTTCAAAGAAGTGGATATTGTTCTGAATCGGTGTGGGATAAGGCGTGTCGTATCAGCCCGACATAACAAGGTTATAGGATTTAGGTCAATTTAGTTCATAGTTATGAGAGCATGCTTAAACTGGATTTCTTCAAATATCCATAAATGAAGAGATAAGTTGCAGCAGGACTTACAATGGAAGTCTTGCCATCGGGTGCGGAGCAGTTGACTACAAGCTTTCTCCAACTGCTGCAGTCTTGAGCTGATTTATAAGCAATTTTGCTTGGATGCAGCATTCATTCAGCATCGCCAAGGAGGTTCTGGCTTGTGCGAGGCTGCCCTGGTTTCCTTTCCTTGTAGTGGAACATTCTTTCACAGGCTCAAGTCTAAGCATGCAATGTCTTGAGTATAGGCTAAAATAGAGAATACTTGTGTTTATTAGTCTCGTTCGCAGTATTTGGTGTGTGGCCCAACGGGCACGTAAACTGCGAATATTCACCCAGCAAGTCTGGTGGAGTTCGGGGTGGGGACAAAGCAAAATTTGGGGGAAGCAAAATTTTTGGGAGCAAAACATTAACAATCTGGAGATTTTAAACCAATTTTAGTCCAAGTTTTGGTGATTTTTAGCTTAAAATCCCTTACTCCATGGGATCAAAGAGAAAGATGCTTGCATAAGAACATCGGTTACGCATATCGGCGAAGTAACTGATTCTGCGCAGTTAATATTGTCTAATTATACCCTTACATACTCTGGGGGATGTCAAGTGCAAAAGTTGCACATTTGACGAAAATGAATAAAATGTCATCACAATTTCTTTTCCTAAATATCAGTGACCAGTAGCTATACATCATGCAGCATTGACTCGAGCAAATAATAGCACTGTTGATATCCAGTAAATCCGCTCGGTATGCAGAGGATAAAGCACTACAAACTACTTTTCAACTGTATGGGTAATAACAATGGCTCTGTACTTCCAGATAAAAAGGATTTCAGGTGCTCATCATCAGATTAAGATTGAGCTATTTTTTTTTTCATGACGCAAAGCACAAGATACTCGTCCTCTTTCACGAATATGTCTTAGGTTTCTACTGTGCGTCAATTAACTTTGACCATATATTGCATCATTTTTCCAAAAAGGAAACAAAGATGAACAAAAATCATGAAAGTTGTTTCGCAGACTGTGACCTAACATCTTCGTGCAGAAACAAAACTTAACTTACAGTAACTTGCCGCGTAACCCCATTTCTTTTCAATTTACCGTGTTAGCATTTGTCGCTAGACCCCCTTTTGTATTTTTCTAAATACCTAGTGGTAAATTGAATAGAATTGTGGTCCCGCAATAAGTTATTGATCTTAGTTCTGCACAAAAATGTTAGGTCACAACTTACCAAGCAACATATCCACCGTGAGTTTTATTCACATTAGTTTCTTTTTTCAATAAATGATGAAATATAGTCAAAATTATTGAACTCACAGTAGAACCTCAAAGTTTATTTTTATCACGAACGAGGCCAGCTCAATCCAAACTGGGTAGACGTTTCATATAGAAGTCCCAAGTATACAAAAGAGTTGCCATTGATTCCGTCCTGCGCTACTGCACAACGTCATACAGTGCATGACGGAATCAAAGGCAATACCTCATTTGCGTACTTGCGACTTCTATGTGAAACGTATACCCTAAACTGGGCGGGGATAATTAGTCTATAATGCCTGACATCTATTCAACTGCATGGACAGTAACAAAGGCTCTGCAGTTCCAACTAAAAGGGAATCTGAAGAGCTTTGTCCGCTGAATACCAGGTGGATTTACTTGTCAATAATGGCATTTGCTTGAGTCAATGTAGCATAGTGTATGTCCCTTGATCACTGATATTCAGAAAAGAAATTGAGATGGCATTTGATTAATTTCCATGAAAATGTGCAACCTTTACAATTGCCATAACCAATAAATGGCAATCATAAAATTATTATTATTTATAGTGGAATAAATTATGGTTTACTTCTGCGAAGTATGTAACCAAAATCATGAACAATTTTTCCTTTGATCGCATGACCAACCTGATTTTTGCCAAAAATCTCAATTGTCCCATGCCCCCTCCTGGTACTGCCACTGAGTGGGAGTGGTTATACTTTCTCCATAAGAACACCAGCATTATTAAGCTACTGCAACATTTTGAACATTACTGATTTACGAGTGCGAATCGTGTCGTTTTCTGCAGCGTATACAGAAGGTCACTATAATACAGTCGGCAAACTCCACAACTGTGATGAGACTCATGCCACACAACAAACCCATGTAGCCGCCTATGTCACCTGCAGAAAATAAAAAGATGTTTATTTTTTTTTTTATATGTAAGATTTTGGAAGCGCTTTGCAAAAGGAAAACAACTATAAACCAATCCTCGAACTTTTTTTCGCCAAAGGAAAACAACTATAAACCAATCCCCGAACTTTTTTTCGCCGACTTCACAAGTAAAATTTATAATGCTTTTCCGTGGGGTTCATTTCATTTGCCATTTTAGTATTCATGTGCGAGGTGTGTGTTTTTGTTAACATACAATATACGGTATTAAATATAAATGCGTGTCTTCAATTTTGGGTTAAGACTTACTCTGTAAACTTCCTGAATCGTACGCAGGGACTTGTTTGATTTCTTCATAACTGAGCTCCTCAAAATAGATACGTAGGTCTAGGATGTTAGTCCTGATGGAAAAGAGCGATACAGTTTAGTTTGCAACTTGCTTGGTTGTACTATCAAAGATCCAGGCACGGGTAGCAATCGGGGAAAATTGGCAAAAAGTATGCCTTGGTGGAAGGAACGGCTGGTTAAGTCCCTGGATATAGAAGTCTTACAGAGTACAGTACTGTATTTCAGTAAGCATTTTTGTGCTTAGCAGATGCAGCAGTAATTACTAACTTATTTATAACCAATATCCTGTCAAATTATACTACTCAAATTTTATCTAACCGTTCAAAATGTCTGGCCAAACTTTGAGAGCATGGGGTGTTTATGTAGTGTACGTTGCTTGCGAGTTCAATGTCATCATGGGGTAAAAAATTCAAAAAACGACTTTAATTTCTAATTCTTTGATACGGTCATATTTTTTTCTTACAGGGTAGCAGGTAGTGATCCAGGGCCGTACGCAGGATTTTTTTTATAACGAGGGGGTGGCGGGTCTTCGAAAAGTGGACCTGTTTTGGAAAAAGGGACCCTCCTTCCCCCCCTAAAATGGTCCTTTTTTGACGTTTTGAACTTCTCATCACCAAAATGTGGACGTTGTCATATTTTCATTAAATTTTGGACCTTTTTATCAAAAAAATTGACAAAAAGTGGACTTTCTCCCTTTTGCGGACCGCACCCTCCCCCCTGCGTACGGGCCTGTAGTGATCTCCTACAGACCTCTGCAACCCGTTATAATTGAATCCTATTAAATCATAAATCGTAGATAGGGCAAACTATATACTTTCATTTTTGTTTCATGCTAAAATGGTAGGTATACACTTGAACACATCGGAACGTTTTTGGTTTTGTTTTAATTTGAGCCCTGACAAGCTTGACTCCCTTATTCTGGGTGTTATTTCTCTTGGACTATAGTGTCCATACGGTAAAAATAAGCTTATTTGCTTGTCAGTTTTATGAGAATTATCATGCACTCTTACCTGAAGCTTGCCTCAGTAAGGTTTCCATATTCTTCTAAGTACCTCGGAGATGTGTGTGTTAGGCCAGTATGCCATAGATAACACGCCTTCGTACGAGCTTGAATGGCATGATACCGGGCAGTCACAAATTATGTTCTTAACTTTGAAATTAGCTGTAATAGAAAACATTGTGTGAACACTGATACATCAACACCAAATATATCTGTAAAACAAATATAAGTAGACCTAGGACTGCGTTGTATGTTGAGAACACAACTGTATTCGGCCAGCAAAAAAAATAGTCCAAATAATCAAGAAGGAAAACAATACATACTAAAAAGATGAATTGAGATAACAGTTGAATGACGAATTTTCTCTGAGAATTTCATTTGATTGTCCTATTTACGAATGCCCTAAATAAAGTAGCCATATCAATTTCATTTCAAAATCATGAACAGTACCATGGTTACTGAAATGCTGGATTTGAAGGGGAGTCCTAATTTGTTTTACAAGTTACATGTTATGGGATTCCCCAGTTCTATTTTTTAAGAAAGACTGTTGTATGTTTACGTGCATTATTATAAAAATGTGCCCTTTCTGCATGGGAAACACCTGGATATAAATAGCAAGGGATTTCCAATGGAATTATGATGGAATAAGATCATTACTACATCTGGTCATTCCCCAGTATGTTGTTGAAGTAAGTGGATTGCCCAAATATGGTGTAATTCGGGGGTTTCTGTATAAAAGACTTTACTCTTGAGAAAATATGGGCCAGATCTGCAGATAGGGTAAACTGAGGTAATATTATCAGGTGTTTTACTACCACGTTTTCGTTTAGAAAAATGATTAATCAACTGTCTTCTCTAAAGGATGTTTATTTTTGGAAGCAAAGAACTCTTATTTTGTAGTCCTAAAAGTTAACTTCTTCGAAGAAGAAGATTGTGAAGTGAATTTAGCCAGCCGGATTTATTTGTATTTTCAAGGTACCAAAGATTATATATCATATTTAATTGCAAACTTAACATTTTAGAAAACATTTTCCTCAAATACTATGATATAATTATAATAAACATTGAAACAATTGCAAAACAATTTAAATAATGAAAAAAAAAAACGGTTGAGTACCTCTGTCCTCATGCAGTACTGCATTTCGGGTGCTTCAATAACTGTAATTTAAAAGATGTTGTCTCGAAGCAACGTGATGTAGCGTTTTAAATTTAAAATTAGGTTTTGCGCAAGGTATATAATTTACAGCAAAGTGAACAATTATATAACGGACATTGACAACTTTTCTGAAAGCAATTAATAGCAATGAGTTTTTTCTGCCTGGTGAATGGCGCAATTTTAAAGATGATGAATGAAGTGTTTCATTTGCTGTACACACCATTTATTAGTCACTTAATATGCCACACTGTCAAATCAAGCTTCTCTTTTTATTAATGATGTATCTCATGAAAAAGAAGGTTCAGAATAATCGACAAAAATATGATTGACGACGAAAACGATGAAACGAAAAATAACGAAATTTACAGGTATGAGCATTTTCAGATCTGTTGTCCAAATTTACACATTTTCAATTATTTTCTGTCGAAATTGAGGTCTTTTCACCCATCTTTACACTCTAGGAGTTTTTCAAAAGACTATTCTCATGCCAATTTACATGAGTGTAGTAGAAAAAATAGGGACATGGAGGGGAGGGAAAGGGAGATTGAGAGAAAGAGAAAAATTCATCTCAAAATACCATTCAGTAAATACCTTCAGCTGGGAGTATGCATTCGAACGACTCCTGCGGTGTACATAAACGAACATTTCCTGTAGGTTAGGTAAAAACAAACGAACAAAAAACATTGTATTGTGGTTGATTTATTTATCTATTACCCAAAATTGATTACAACAGGTCACAAGTGGACCGAAAATGAACTCTAATATGAATTCTAGTTTTTCCAGAAGAACTCTCATTCAAATTAACGAAGCTATGCATTGGCGAGGCCATAGTAGAAAACTCGTTAAAAAACAACCGAATGAAATTTAAAACTATCATAAATAATGTTTGCGAGTAGCAAACCAAATATGATTATACTGTTAACGGCAGGCGATGCGTACAAATAAATTGTTGTATCGAAATAAAGTGAACAGTTGGAAAAGTACATGAAATTTAAAAAAGTGGGAAGTTTGGCCAATGCTCCATGGTAAACTGACATATTGTTCTCTCAGTGTGCAAACCACTGTATGTGATGTAATGTTTTTGGGAAGAGAGTGAAATGGCAGCTGCGCGAAGATTGTATGGGTCAATTCATGAGCTCGGCTTTTCATGTTGTCCATCCAAGAGAAAAAGTGCAGGTGCTTAATCACAATGAGATTTTTCTAAGCATTGCAGTTAACTAACAAGACCATCGGATAAATCTGCGCCACTGTTTCCCTAAAGAGCAGTTTGTAATTGGAACACAATACGGATGCAATAAAGTTCACACCACAGCAACTGGAGGGTATAAAGTAAGTCCCGTGGCGGCGCAGGGGGGGGGCATGGGGGGAATTCCCCCCCAATTTTTGTCTTCCCAGTTCCCCCCCCCCCAGGTTTTTTTTTTTAAAAAAAATGAAGGATTTGGGGCAAAATTCAGTGATTTGGGGCCAAAAATCAGGGATGTGGGCCAAAATTGTGAAAAATTTCCAAATCCCCCCCCCCAGAATTTCACTTTTGCCCCCTCCCCCAAGATTTCACTTTGCACCCCGTTTCCCCCCCACCCCCCCCCAGAACAAAGGGTCTGGCGCCGCCACTGAGCTCAGTCAAGTAAAAAAACTTTATTACTCCACGAAGGAAATTGACCTTTTATCGCACATACAAAATTAAATTAATAATTTAGAAAATATGATTACAAACTGGCATTAATCCCAAACACACATAGAATTAATAGAAAACAAAATTATAATCAAAGCAGACACTGACCACATTGTGGTTTGAATTGTGGAGTCTGATGGCCTGTGGAATGAACGAGCCGAGATATGAGTCAAGGCACGACGGCAATTTCGCATGCGACAGATATCGAAATAAGCTGGACCTGCTAGACGATCATTGAGAGGATGACTACAGTAACCAATACATCCGTTAGTTTTTAAGCAAAGATCAGCAGAGGCCGCTTCGACGGTTGTCTTGCTCACGATAACTTTCCGTGGACAGAGGTACCATCGCACCAGAAGTCGACTAGTACTTCAGAGACTCCGTCAGCAATACTCAGACTTACAACCGCTTTTATGTGGTGCCATGTACAAAAATGCTAATCGCAGAACGTATAGGAACAAGTTGAAATCTGAACAAGGAACGATGTGGTCGTCCCCGAAGTTGGAAGGTATGCCAACATCCCTGTTGAAAGATTGTATAGACATCTTGGTTCCTTATATCAGCAAACTTATCAACGAATCTGTGAGTTCAATTATAAGTTGGCCTACATGAAACCGCTTATCAAAAATAAAGGGCTCTGATGTTAATGATCTGAAAAATTATCGGCCCATTGCGAACTTGATGTTTACTTCCAAGATACTCGAGAAAGCAGTCTCATCTCAACTAAAAGTCTATCTGCATAAAAATGGCTTTATTCTGATATGCAATCTCCATATCACCAGTTCCATTCAACTGAAACAGCCATGCTTCTTGTAGTGAACGATCTGCTTTTGGCTTGCAAGGGCAATGAAGCAGTTTTGATTTTGCTTGACTATTCTGCCGCATTTGACACCATCACCCATTCCATCTTTTTCGAGCGTAGAATGTTGGTACGGCATTGGGGGCACTGTGTTATGATGGTTCAAATCATATTTTACTAATCGTTCCCAAGTTGTTGTTGTGAATGATAGGCTTTCAGACATTCATATCCTTCCTTGGGTACCCCCAGGAATCTGTCAAGGGACCTCTTGCCTTCATCTTATATACTGGTCCTTTGAGTGACGTGATTGGTGCATTTACCGGAATTATGCACATGATTTATGCAGATGACACACAACTGTATTTAGTACTGCAATCATCCAAGACATATGAAGCTATCAACAAAGTTGCACCTCTGATGTAAGATCTTGGGCCATCACCAATAGGCTTATGCAGAATGATTCGAAGACGGAGATTGGGCACTTTCACTCTAAGCATCTCACGCCTTCCAGTCTACCAGCTATTGTTATCGGGATGCCAGAATCGACACTGCAGACTCTGTTAAGGATCTTGGTGGGGCAGGGCCGTAGCCGGGGGGGGGGGAAAAAAAAAAAAAAAAAAAAGGGGGGGGGGGTGCGGGGGTGCGATGTACACTGCAAAAGCTGGGGTGTTAAACTTTAAACACCAAGTCGGTGTCAAGCTTGTTGGTGTTAGTTCTGGTGTTGAAATTTAGGATTTAACACCACTCGGTGTTGCTGCATAATTTTGGTTATGCATGTGTGTGTTCTGTTTATGATTTGCTAGAGGCAAGCAATTACAATAGAAGCAAAAACTAACAAATCAAGCATTTTCTACTAAATATCACATGTTACAATATAAATGTTAACACCAAAATTTGGTGTTAATTAACACCAGAGGGAGTGGTCCCGTATTGACTCCAGGAGAGTGTTAAATTACACTAGTAGTGTCAATTTGGCACCCTGCAGTGTTAAAAAATATTTAACACTGACTGTGGTGTAAAATTAACACCAAGCAGTGTCTTTTAACACCAAAATTTGTCTTAATATATCACTAACATGGTGGTAAATCTAACACCAGTGGGTGCAGTCCCCTATTGGTTCTAGGAGGGAGTTAAAATTAACACCCATGGTGTTAAACCCCAGTTTTTGCAGTGTACCCACCCAAATCTCCAAAATTCCAAAAAGGTCCACAAAAATGATGTGTGCGAGCGAAGCGAGCTACGAAAAAATACGGGTTTTAGGCTTTTTTGGTCAAAAGGGGCATTATTTAGGCAAAAAGGTCCACTTTTGCCAAATTTACACCCCCTCTATTGTAAAAAGGTCCACATTTTGGGAAAAGGTCCACTTTTTGGAAACGTCCGCACCCCCCCCCCCCCCCCCCCCCCCCCCCCAGAGAAAAAAATCCTGGCTACGGGCCTGTGGTGGGGTCCATCTGAAATCCAAGTGCATAATTTTATAATCTTGATGGACTGGAAAGACGCATTGACTAAGTTTGACACGATGATAGATAGTACCGAGCCTCTTGTCAGACGTGCTGTTAATGCCATGATCAGACATTTGCATCCATAGAAATGGCGGGCATGTCGAAGACTGATTGAATAACCGTAAGTAGGGCCTACTGAAACTAATTGATTAATTTTTTTTAAATTTCACTGACTTCGCGCAACTGCTTTTTCGCATGTTTTGCAAAATTATAGTCAGAGTAGGGTTCTTAATAATTGTCAAACTTGAATGATTTGATAAGTAAAAGATGTTTGTTTACCTACAACATTACAGCATGTTGATCAAATACCTCTTTGAATTAGATGTATTTTTTTCCAACTTTTCACTTCATTTTGACACACCCTGAAACGCACTCTACGACTAGACGTTTTACCTGGATACCGGTAGTCACGGCAGCCACAGCGTTCTATAACGTAATTAATTTTGCATTCATGTTGGCATAATGGAACCGTGTACACGTCGGAATATCTCAGTTTGTGGTCAGTGCAATTGGATGGATACGGCCATGGTAGATGTTTCACCTTATGAAAATTAGATGAGAAGATTGGAAATTAATGCAGGTTTTCTGTGATTGAGACCGGAGAATTAAAACGCATACGTGCATGTTAAAGGGAATAATATTTTCAGAGGTTGGCGAAAAATGTGGAAGATATTTGCCATTGGGTGGGGCGAATTTGGCGGATACATGTATAATCAAAATTCTACCTTTATATCCAAGGGGAAAAATAGAAACTCGATCGCAACCCCCGGCCGGGGCTGAACGGAATACTTATCTTCCGTAAGGCAAAAAAAAAAGAACAGAGTTCGTGTCAGCTTCCCGTAGCTCAAAACCCTCAGCGCTATGCGGAAGTCTATTTTTTATTGCATTTTGGACGTTTTTTTCAGCCGCTTCGCGACCAAGTTTTCCTTTTTTTTTACCAGTCTTTTTTCTTGGCCTAAGAGGGCAAAGTAAAGGCCTAAGAATAAGCTCACAAAAGAACCCAGTGTACAAGAGAACATTTACTAATGTTAGTATCGGAAATCACGCCAAGGTTCCAAAATGACTGTCCCATGAAGAAAGGAAATAGGTAATTAGCGCCATACAAAATGCGCATCCCGGCTGCTATAATTACTTTTAATTTGCATTTATTCTTTGTTAATCCTGTTACTGAAAAAAGTCTTCCATTACACCTAGGAAATCAATGCAAGCTGCAGCTTAAACTTTCAACCCAAAGTGGCCCTTGTATGTAATATAATATTTAAACACCCTTTATAAATTTAATCTAACTCTTCGCACGCGATAACGAAGGTTGTGGTTCGAATCCGGTCAGGTGACTTTTTCCGCGTTAGTGTGCCGGCCGATCTATAGGGAAAGAAGAAAGGATAATTGTGCTCCTTGTCCTATAGTATAGTGCTTTTGTTTCAGTGTTCATTTAACACTGACTTGTCATTCGAAGACCTCAAAACAAGCCTATAGAAGTATTTGACAGGGGCAAAAATAATCAATTCTAAATTATGACATGAATTGGTTTACCTTGGTATATCTCGAACTCACGGAGACATCGAAACCAGGTGCCACGGAAAATCCTAGCGATCTCACCAGAGCAGGCTGACCTTGTGGATGCATCAATAACTGTAGAAGCATTGTACAGACTGATTATTAATGCAGGGTAAAATAATGTGCACTTTACACCTCGCTTGCAAACAATCCTGCAAATATGGCTGCGATAGAACGACCGAAAAACGCAGAAGTCCATCACCAAAACTTTGTGGAGTTTCAAATGGTTACTGTGTGGTACAACCCAGAATCCGTATGTATTGGTTTAAACAAAGAGGGTTTCTGACTGAATGAGTGAGTATGCCTACTTGCAATATTGATTATGGTCCACAATGCTCATTGAAAACTCATTGCAAGTTTTGGTAAAGGATTTTTTGCGTCTTTCGGGCGTTCTATCTCGGCCATTTTATACGATTGGTTGCAAGCGAGGTGTTTAAAAGAGCAAGGCCATGGCAACAAATTGCATGTTTCGGAAACTTTAGCTAACTTTGGCACAATCCTGATCGAAAAACATGCCTTTGTAGAAAATGTGTCCCTATCCCATGTTAAAGGTCCCAGGAAGTAGAATTGATGTGGTTTGTGTCAAGTCTACAAGGAGGGACCAGAGAGCATTCAATATTTGGGTTGGTGGTGACATCATTAGTGAAACTATTGATTTTTCAGAGAGTAATAGAAAATTCCAGGTGACTGGTGTGAATCTATTCATGACGCTGACTGAAAATCAATATTTCACTAATGATGTCACTGGTAGTGTATTCTTTTTTCTGGCCCTGTTTATTGGAATGGAATGTCCCGTAAAGATTTGGTGTAGGTTTATCATCTCATTTCCTGTACTCCATGGGATCAAAGAGAGAAAGATGCTTGCATAAGGACATAGGTTACGCATATCGGAGAAGTAACTGATTTCCTTTCTCGCGCATATTATTGTCTAATTATACCTTATGCAAAAGTTGCACATTTGATTGAAAATGAATAAAATGTCATCACAATTTCTTTTCCTAAATATCAGTAACCAGTAGATGTACATCATGCTGAATTGACTCGAGCAAATAATAGCACTGTTGATATCCAGTAAATCCGCTCGGTATGCAGAGGATAAAGCAATTCAAATTACTTTTATCTGGAAGTACAGAGCCATTGTTATTACCCATACAGCTGAAAAAGATTTCAGGTGCTCATTACCCGATTAAGATTAAGCTACATGTATTTTTTTTTTCATGACGTAAAGCACAATATACTTGCCCTCTTTCACGAATAAATAAACATTAGGCTTCTACTGTGCGTTCAACTTTGACCGTACATTTCATCATTTTCCGAAAAGGAAAGAAGATGAACAAAAAATCATGAAAGAAAGTTGTTTGGCAGACTGTGACCTAACATCTGTGTGCAGAAACAAAACTTAACTTACAGTAACTTGCCGCGTAACCCCATTTCTATTCAATTTACCGTGTTGTTAGCATAGGTCGCTAGACCCCCTTCTTTTGTATTTTTCTATTTTTACATGGTGGTAAATTGAATAGAAATAAGGTCCAGCAATAAGTTATGGATCTTGGTTCTGCACAAAGATGTTAGGTCACAGCTTACCAAGCAACATATCCACCCGGCATATCCACCATGAGTTTGTTCACATTAGTTTCTTTTTTCAATAAATGATGAAATATACCATATACAGTCAAAATGATTGAACTCACAGTAGAACCTCAAACTTTATTTAATCGCGAACGAGGCCAGCTCAATCCAAACTGGGTAGACGTTTCATATAGAAGTCCCAAGAATACAAATGAGGTATTGCCATTGATTCCGTCCTGCGCTACTGAATAACATCATACAGAGCAAGTTGGGACTACAATGTGAAACGTCTACCCTAAACTGGGCGGGGATAACGAGTCTATAACGCTTGACATCTTTTCAAATGAATGGACAGTAACACTGGCTCTGCAGTTCCAAATAAACAAAGGGGAATCTGAAGTGCTTTATCCGCTGAATACCAGATGGATTTACTTATCAATAACACCATTATTTGCTTGAGTCAATGCAGCATAGTGTATGTCCCTTGATCACTGATATTCAGAAAAGAAATTGAGATGGCATTTTATTCATTTTCATGAATATGTGCAACCTTTACAATTGCCATACCCAATAAATAGTAATCATAATATTTATTATTATTTATAGTGGAAAAATGGTTTACTTCTGCGAACTATGTAATCAAAATGAACAATTTTTCTTTTGATCCCATGGCCAACTGGGACCTTTAAACATACCCCAAAGGAATTAGAGCATCATTTGATGGCAATCCCCACCGGCCATTGTCTATTGTGTTCGCCATTGTGTGCTGCACGCACCATTTGTTTCAGCAGTGTACCAATAGCCTCGTCTACAAGGTCACGGTTTATTCCTTTTTATGTTAATGTACAAGTTAGGTTCGATACTGTCAGTGAGAACGTTCGTTACACCAAGAAATATTTTCCCGCAACAGGCCCCAGAAAACACGTAACATGTTTAAACATCTTAATTTGAACAAGTCAAAGACCATCAGCCAGTTTGAAGTCAATGCGAAACGGACAAGTTCTGCTGCATGTGTATATCCTGCCCCACCTAAAAATACCAGAAGGCCTATAAAGTTAAAGGTCTATGGCTCAATCGCTAATAGCCTCGTCCTCCAAACCCCAGATTTTACCGGAAGTGGTCAAATATTTGGTGCCTGTAGAAAACTACTCTACTTTTTCTCATCTACCCTGGGAAATCTTAGGGCTACTTAACACGCAAATTTTTTATTACAAAACGTGCCACAGTTTAGTGTTTCAGTACATTAAGTGTAATTTTATACCGTGTGTCCCCCCCCCAAAAAAAAAACGCAACACTTGGTGGCAGGCGCCATAAGTTTTGAACAAAAGCATGTGACTACTTATTCTTTGTTGTAAGATAAAATGAGACTGTTAGCTAGTATTCCTGAAAAGTTCATAAAGGTAGAGCCAATAGTTTTTAAGATATGACCCCAACAATCAAGTAACCCGCGGAACCCATTTTACAAAAATTAGGAGCTGGTTAACCACAAGACTGGCAATGAAGAAAAGAATGGCAAATACAATATTGATTGCAATCAACATTTACTTGCCCAAATTTCTTGCAGAACAACTTCTACTGGGTCAAATGACTGCATTTACATAATTATTATTTAACTGATAATAATAAAACATTAATTTGTTGGTGATAAAATACGTTTGAAGAAGATATAAAACTATGACTAAGTCATAGACAAACTCCACATTACATAAAATGATAAATGCGATGGGCTGCAACTTGCTTGTTGCTAAAAATAATGTTACATTCTCAACTTTATGAAAGTAAACCTATGTTTTCAACACAAAACTCAACAACAATATCAGCATATTCATTCTGTCATTAAACTTTGGGTTAAGATAACTCTTTGTGTGCCGTCACAAAATGATGATGAATGTTTAGCTCTAATCCAATGCAATCTTATTTGGACAATACGAAGAGTTTGTTGATCATACATTCCTAACTCAATCTTTTAAGTGTGTTAATCATGTTAATGTGCATGTTTTTTAGCTGTTATTACCAATGGAAACATTCATATATTAATATTTGTTGCAGCACATGTCTTTTAAAAAAAGGAAAATGGTGGTTGGACTTAGAGATTCATATTGGTGGTTCTGGGCGCAAAACGTACAGTGCCGTATTTTTGTAGTTAATAGCGCCTCAATTTGGTTAAATGGGTCCTGCAGGTTGCTTCATATCTGGGATCATATCTTTAAAAATATTGACTCTACCTTTATGAACTTTTCAGGAATATTAGTTAACAGTCCCATCTTACCTCACAACAAAGAACAGGTAGTCACATGCTTTTGTTCAAAACCTATGGCGCCTGCCACCAAGTATTGCGGGTTTTTTTGGGACACACGGTACATAACGCGATTTTATTACATGACACGGCAAAACGTACTCTTGCCTGTTAAAATCATATCTCACTGACAGAAGTACCCGAGTGATGGATAACCATGAAGTGTCCAAGCAGCATTTTCAACTACTCTGTTCCTCAGGGCTCCATTATAGGCTCGCACGGTTTCATAATGTATACTCATCCAGTCGGTGACATTATTAGGAATCATGATGTTAACTTTAACTCGTATGCTGATGATACTCAGCTTTTATGTGAGTTTAATCCAAAGATTCCAGGTGATCGTGAGCATGCTCTTCAAAACTTTTAAGCTGTATATCTGACATAAAACACCGGGATGTCAATTCAAATAACATGCTGAATCAAGAAAAGACAGAATTTGTGGTCTTGCCACGCTCTGTGTTTCGAAAAATCTGCCTCCAATACGGTTACATCTGGGTGACACTTCTGTTCCTGCATTTGTGTGTGTAAAGAACCTTGGGGTTATGTTTTATTCCACCATGAGTATAGCTGAGTATGTCCAATCAGATTGGAGCTATCTGTAAGAGTGTAAATCACCATATTCGTATAATTAATGGCGTATTCGTAGGTTTATCACCTTTGATGCTTACAACCATGCTGTACGATCTTTCGTCCTTTTCCGCATTGACTATGCCAACTCATTACTATTACGGCGCCAATGGAATTGATCTCAAAAGGCTCCAGCGCTTGCAAATAAAGCTGCGCGTTTGGTGTTCGCATGCGGTTGTGACCAGAGTGCAGAGTTCGTCACAACTTTTGATCACACTTCATTGGTTGCCTGTTAAGGAACGGATCAGATACAAAACCCTTCTTTATGTATATAAGTCTCTTCACGGACAGGCTCCATCATACCGTACTGATGGTCTAAATTTGTATAATGTGTTGGATAGTAATACTGAGAAGACTACGGTCTTCTTCTGATGTTACACGGCTTGTTATTCCTCGTACCATGCAAGCATAAATTTGGCGACAGATCATTTAACGTAATTTGGTCCTAGGCTGTGGAACAAACTTTATGTTTCTATTAGAGAGGCACATTCCACCAGTGTCTTTAAACGGCTCCTGAAAACATACTTATTTCCTGATGTTTAAAATTTTGTTAACTTTGGATTTGTTAGTTTTCCTTATTATCCTGTATATGTTATGTTTTAATTGTGTAGTGCCTATTTGTTGTAAGGCGCTGTGTTCTTTGTAGAGCGGCATGTAAATGCATTTATTATTATTATTATTATTATGCGTGGGTTATTACATTAGACATTTTTATTACATGCTGTAACAGTCCCTCATGACAGAATGTCCTAGCTTAGCTTAGCTTGAACGTTAAAGAATACGGAATAAACCGTGACCTTGTAGGCGAGGCTATTACGTACAGTGCTGAAACAAATGATGCGTACAGCACACAATGGAGAACACAATAGACAGATGGACTATCCATCAAAGAACACTCTACATGACACTGGGTTCAAGTTAAACTTAGACTTCCTTCGGGAATAGCAGCCTAAATTAAGTTATATTAACATACCTTGATACCAGCTCCGGTGTTCTCCGAGAAGGTATATTCATTCTGTTCGACATTGAGGCGCAGATACAGACCATTATGACTACCAGGTTGCCGCACTTCCAATGTCCTTCTTGTAGATAGATGATTGAAAGAATAACACACTCCTAAATCAGTTATAACCTGTGTAAAATTGCCAGGCCCACATGGTTCCACTGTTCTCCATGTACAATGCTGAATCATGTCTTTGGCTTGATGTGATTGGTTAAAAGCCAACTGTGTTAGATTCCATTCGCTAATTCCCACAGTTTCCTCGAAGGCTGTCCAGTTTATTGGTATGATGTCGTTCTTAATGTATACTCGCTGGATTATATAACCTTTGTAATAAAACAGCTGTATTAGCTCGGATCTATCGTGGATTTTCCTTCCACTGGTATGTAATTACAAAGTGTTACCAACAGGGATGGAAGAAGGGTAACGATTCATGGTGATTACAGTTTGAAATTGGATAGCCAAAGAATTTGAGAATGCTGTCTAAAAGAACCATAAACCTCCCAGCCCCATCATGAACAATACAAGCAGTAACCATAGTAACATTGGAGGTGACGTCAAACCACGTTGAACATTGCAAAATGGGATATTGATATGAGCTATTAAAAAGCTCAATTCCCTTGGCACAGTTTCAGTAGCCTTTCATTCACCAATGTATGTAGAAAATAGCCCCCGGTTTTGTGGTAATATATTTGAATGCCCAGATCACACAACAAGGTCAGTTCATGCCAATGTAATGTACAAGTACAAACTCACTGAACATGCTGAACTGTGTCCTTGGTGGATAGATATTGGTAACGCATAGTGATTTGGTTAGTCACTGATCTCTACACACGTCATGATTGAGTATGTAATGAAAAGTTTTTAAACGTAATTTTGGTTAAAGGTGCACGAGAGATTTTGAGCACCCAAATTTGTGTCATAATAGTATTTCTTATAGATTAGACACTCAAGATATTTCTTATTTCTTTCTTAACCACCTTGTATTTGGCTACCGAAATGTCGTAAAAGAGAGAAAAAAGGTGATTATTTCAATTTAAACCATAGGCTGAATTTCGTATTTGCTCCTTACGAAATTAGAATTTACATGTTTTGTACCAAATCAACAATTTCCTTTCTTGCCTTTCTCTCTTAATCCTTTCATCTGGTGGAATATTTCCCCTGAGTGGAAAGCTCTACATCAGGGCAAAAATCATACTTTCGATTTTTTTAAGGACACCTCATATGTGAAATTTCTAGTCGCACCTTTAATGCTCTTAGCGTATTACCACTTAAGTGACGCAGGGGGGGGGTTCCTATGGACCCCCAAAATTTGTTTTCGCGCTGGGCCCTTTACGCGGTGGGAGTTTGCGCCGCATTTTTGTGATTGTCTGACTTTTAATAATGCGCTTCTTTTCATACCGAAATATTAAATCGGCCACGCCGTTAATGAGATACTTAGTGGGGGTCCCATGGAACCCCCCCCCCCTTGGGCCTAACGGAAGTCATTGGCAAATATTTTTAAGAATAAGAAACCGATAACCAAAGCAAATTTTTTGGTTTTTTTGCTGAGATAAGTTCACCATACATGTAAGTAAAAATTATTAGTAACATTCAAATAATTAACCCTTTATGTGCTGAAAACAACAATTTCATGCAATATCATGTCCGTTGCCAAACCGTTCCTGTACAAACTCTATGACATGACGTGTATTTTGCACCACCTTTAAAAAATCAGGATTCCCTAAAACATGCTGTTTTGTGTTAAATATTAGTAATTTGGGTCTCATAAATAGATATCAACATAAATAAGTTTTCAAAATGTTTGATGTAAGCTGCAAGGCTCATTTGAATTTCCGCTTTTTGCCCAATTTCGCGTGTTTTTTGAAAACAATTTTTTGCCCCTAATTTTGGCACCCAAAATAACAAATCTCAGTTTTTAATGCTGATTTGGGGCTGTCTTATATCCTTCACATGTGGATGAATTTCGTGCAAAAAATCCCTGTAAAGTGTGGTTTCACACTGGAAGGGGGAACGCTCCTCCTCCCCCCCCCCTTGTGTAACCAACGGGAGTGAAACTCCTTGGTCACTTAATTTTTAATGCGGACCACTGATCGCTACACATGGAGAGCGGGCGCCGCACAGTTGAATGGTCGCCGAGTGACACATCAGGAAGTTGTATTTTGGACCTCTACAATATTGGGAAACAATGCATACACCTACCTGGTGCACATATTTCCACACAGATGTTCTAATTGTTGGATAACAAGGGCGTAATGCATGTTTCCCGCCATATTGTAGAGTCCAAAACAACTTCCTGATGTTTCAATCGCGACTCTGACCCCTAATCCCTTTTAGTAGAGGTCATGATTGCGGAACCCGTCTGTAACAACTCGACGAGGTAGGTTCGTTCGTTTCTTCTACAGATCAAAGCAATAATGGGGCCTATTTCGTGGTAATATGAGATTTTTATCTAATTGCGGCCAACTCCAAAAAGTCATCTAGCAGAAATCTTACACTGAGAAATGTCTAATGAATAAATCACTTGAATAGTTTTTGACAATGATTTGGCTTTTTTTGGATAGATAGTGACCGTGTTTTTCATGTTTAATCACGCGCTTAAAACTATTAAGAAGTGGTAATCAATTATTTTTTCAATGATAAATTCAGCTGAATTCTCATCCCAAAAATTGACCCTGATTGTGTCCCGCCATTTTAAATTTTTAAGTAACTTAATATATATATCAAACATAATGTGAAATAATCTAAAAGCTTAGTGCATTATCTTAATTTGCTGCAAAGATCATTCCATCTGTTAGAATATCAACCGAGCTACAGTCTGTTTTGAATCAAGTAGTCGGTTTTGCGCTATCCACCACGGATTCCATATATTAAAAATGAACGGCGTTCATGGAAGCAATCTGGTGTCCGAAAGAAAATCGGGAATTGACTGCAGAATAAATGTGACCTATTCAATCAACCCTACAAAATTCAGTCCACAAATTAACCATTGATTCCCACTAAATGTTTCTACATTACAGACATCATCGTAACTCCAGCATATGTAGAAAAATATATGCAAGCGTTGAACCTTCAAAAGCAGCTGGCCCAGACAATATATATCACCGATATTGAGATAATTAGCAAAAGAACTTGCAAGCCCGTTAGCCTTGATTTTTAATGCATCTCTTGAAGGGAGACAGATCACTGGCTGGGAACTACCGTCCGATGAGCTTGACATCAGTTGTATGCAAAACCCTGGAAAAGATCATCCGTGACCGTATTACAGACCACCTTCAGAAATACCAACTCATTAAGGATACTCAACATGGATTCATGAAAGGAAAATCGTGTGCAACAAACCTGATCTTGCATATGGATATGTTAACCAAACATGCAGCTGAAAACCTGCCAGTTGACGTTATCTACCTTGACCTAGCAAAAGCCTTTGACAAGGTCCCACACAGAAGACTAATAGAGAAATTGCAAGCACATGGGATTGATGGGCAAACATTAAAGTGGATCCAAGCTTGGTTAGCAAATAGATCTCAGAGAGTTGTTATGCAGGGAGCCAAGTCAGAGGAAAGTGCAGTTCAAAGTTCTGTCGTCCAAGGCTCAGTTCTGGGCCCCCTATGTTTCTTAGTATTTATGAATGATCCGGAGGATGGAACAAAATGTACAGTGAGTAAGTTTGCTGATGATACCAAGCTCTCCAGGTCAGTTGCAACGGACGAAGACATACAACAACTACAAGAAGATTTAAACAAACTTACTGAGTGGGCAGACAATTGGAAAATGACCTTTAACATCAGTAAATGCTCTGTTATGCATGTTGGTTATAACAACCCTCACCATGAATACCAAATGAATGGAAAAACCCTCAGCAGTACAACAGAAGAAAACGATCTTGGAGTATGGATAAAGGAAGATTTAAAAGTTGTCAAACAGTGTGCAGAAGCAACAAAGAAACAAACCAAACACTTGGGATGGTAAAACGTTCTTTCAAGTACAGAAGTCCGGAAATAAAAATACAGCTCTACAAGTCGCTAATTAGACCACACCAAGATTACTGCATCCACATGGAGACTTCATCTAAGGAAAGACATAAAATTATTAAAAGGAGTACAGAGAAGAACACCCAAACTTTTCTCAAGTATCAGGCATCTAACTTACGAAGAAAGACTTAGAAAGCTCCATCTTATGACAATCGAAGACAGACAAAGGAGAGCAGACTTAATCCAAGTTTATAGAATTTTCAACAATATAGACAAAATCAACCCCACGGACATCTTTCAGCTTGCCACAAACCAGAGCACAAGAGGACACTCACTCAAAATCCAGAAACAGCATATGAGAATTGACATCAGAAAATATTCTTTCAGTCAGAGAGTCATTCAGGACTGGAATAAACTCCCACCATCAGCAGTACATGCAACATCTATCAACAGCTTTAAGACAGAATTACAGTCATTTTTGGGGTACTAAGGGCGAAGAGCCCACTCACCCTTGCCACACTACAGTCTACCTTGGTCTTACTACCAAGATGGAGGGTGCGGCGCTTCAGTACGTTCAGTCAGTAAGTCATTATCTTCACTATAAAAATCATTTGAAAAATAAATTAAAGTTTCTGGAGAGTTGAATAGATCATATCATATGAAGGAAACCAGACATTTTGATGTTTTAAGTATGACTATATTTGTAGACAAAAAATATACCACATCTGAAAAAAGTGTTTCAACTAAAAACTTACACATTATCATGGCTTTAACCCTTTAAGATACCACTTTATTTGACATAACATAGACAATGTCTATTAGACATACCCTATCAATCATTTTGGGGAGTCATTTGCCTAGTTGGCCGTCGTGCATTCAATGGGAATCCGTCCCGGGAATCCGTGGATTACTTGATTTAAAAGGCTGTAGCTCAGCCTATAACCGATTGGAATTTTTTGCAGCATATTAAAGATAAAGAAATAGGTTTCCGATGATACCACACTTTTATATAGATGTTTATTGACCCTCAAAATTTGATTAAATATTATTTCTCAATTTTATTTGAGAAAAGATTTCTCACGGAAAATTACTTGTTATGTTGAAAAGAGAATAGGGAATTCTCTAGAGTTGTTTGTACAAAATGCACCTGTTAGATAGTTGGCACAATAAGGGAATGGGGAATTCCCAAGATGTAAAACTTAGTAACTGAGTCAACTGTTGATGCTAAGATCAAACATTGCATGATTGGGGATTCCCCCATAAAGTTATATATGGGAAGTGATGTAACTCAGATAATATAATTTATGTGAATTACAATTGGTCAGCTGTGCACGGGTATGTTTATGATGAGGCTGTGGAATGTCTTTTTAGACTGGGAAACTTTGTGAGTCATATATACATGGAGATTTGAGTTAGTCTCGCCAAGCATCCCACTAGTAACAAACTAGCTAGAAGATAGCTAGTGTTACTCTGCATTGAGGAGCAGACCTGTAAAGTACATAGTGCCAGGATTTATAATTCCAGTGAGCAGAGTCGCGTAATTATTCTACTGTCGTCCTTTGAAGCCAAAAGTGATGGGAATCAAAATAGGATTCCCAATTGGTGGACAGATAGAAATCGTGGGATATCTTGGACTGATATAATGTGGAATATTAGTGTCGTCTGTGAGGGCTTTTTTTACAACCCTTGTCGTCTTGAACTGCTGGACACAAAATTACCTTCAGGACGAGAAGCATTCCCAATCGGAATTATATACTGAAGGTTTTCAAGCGTGACTTTGCATACTGTAATTTTGGAGTATTACGCTGTGAGGACATATCATGTTGAACTGACAACGGAATTTTCGTGGAGGCATTAAATGAACTTGAGTAAGAATTGGAATTGAAAGTGTAATTTTGAATTGTATAGGTATGGTGCTTTGGAAATACCAAATTCTTGATCCATCTGATTAAAATCATTCAAATTGTTTTGTTATATAAAATTCCAGATCACTGTTGCACACGGATCGTTATAGGTGTTTGAAAGGTACTTCTGACCTTAGATGTCCACGAGACATCATACAATATTTAAACATGGCGAACGCAATCATTTTTTTACTCACCTGCTGATGGTGCATGCGGGGGGGATGGGGGGGGGGGGGGGGCGGTGGTAGTCTCGATTTTTCGCCTGTTAAACCCCCTGTTTTGGGTGCCAACAACGGTTTTGTTTGAGAAGTATAACCCATGTTAACAAAGAAATATTGACTGAATTACCTTCATGCTAAACCAATTGCAAAGGTCAGTAGAGTTTGCCGATTTGATAATCTTTCATCTAACAAAAATCTTAATCGACATCTTATAGAGGGTTTTGCCTGTGTCGTCCTCAACCGTAATGCTGAACTTTGTTCACATGAATCAAATCAGAAATCGAAACCGCTGTTATTGCACCATGTTAATTGGTAACCAAAAACAAGATTATTCCCAAGGTTGCACGCAACATAAATTTGAATGGACGCATTACGGTATAAAGGACCCTTTTTGGATTCTGTTGTTCCTAGCCAATCGATTAAAACAGGCACAACCTCTATACAGACAATCATACCTTCTGAAGAAATGAAACCTATTGTTGCTACATATCTAACCCCATGTAACGTAGTCCGATTCACAAACTTCCCCACACGTTCACGGTAATCTGGCCCTGATCAGTTTCACTTCAACCTGGCGCTGGTCAACTAGCAATTGTTGACCCATCAAATCAAGCATTTCCAATCACTGTTGTATTCTCCGGTGATGCCGACATTGGCGGTGCTCGATGAAATAAAATTTTCCTCAAAAGGAACGACATCATCTTGTGACCGCATTCGGTAATATTTGTTGTCTCCATGCTAATACATTAAAAAAGTAGGCATTTAATGGCAACTCTATTCGTTACTATCACGCGGCTTCCCTTTTCTCTATAGCGTAAACGTCATCCGTTTACCACGGACTTCTGTTTGAAATAGGAAGTTCTGATGAAGCGCAAGATTTGAATGTCAAAAGAACTAATAAGTTTTCTATTTGGTTGCCGACACGCCATTTTGATCAAGAGCACTCTTAGGTAAATCAAGTCACCGAACATCATTGGCAACTATAAATACTCTTCCATATCAAACATTATAACTGTAGACCCACTTAAAAGGTACAATACTGTTTTATAAGTTATCCCATTTATCCCTTTTTTTTCATTACCTCGTGCAGTATAAAGATAATGGGGTTTTTTACGCATGAATATCCATTCTTATGGCGACTTCCACAAACCTCGGTTACTCTCCAGGGTAAAATTTTGTGCTACAGCTAACATTTTTTTCCTGAAATAGTGCGTCTCTTAACGAATGTTTTTTTTTTGTGTGTGGGATGTGACTTCATTCAAAACTTCTTTCTTCTCCCGCGACAAGGTATTCACCAATCCTCTTTCCCTTGGGATTGGGTACCGTGGTCGAGGTTCTGGGTAAAGGGTCCAGGATTTGAAAAACGTCAAAATACCACCTGGGGGCTGAAGGCTGATTTTTGCAGATTTTGCAGAATACCGGGAGGCGCGCGCACCCCTCCGCCCCCTCCCTGGATCCGCGCCTGCTATAATGGTGGCTTTGGAAGACCCTCGTCAAATATTTTTGGGGGATTTACGGTACAAAAATGCAAAATAATGTGTGAAGAACTGGTTCCTCAATGGATTTTCATGAGAAACGCTTTGTTTTGGCCCGAGGGCAGGCCGGTGTAAAGAAACTTGAGTAGCTCGATTGTCCCCCATGAGAGAGGTCCTAGCTACCATAGCAACATGTACGGAATAAACGTGACTGTATACGAGGCCATTTGGGTACAGTCTGAAACCACGATCATACGCATCAATGCGACCACATAGACAGATGGGTGGTAGGACTTCAGTCACCGGACACTGGTAGTTTGATGACACCGGCGCCGGCGTCGCGAAAATGAGTGAACCCCTAATTTACAAACAACTGAGTTCTTTTACTGGCAGGAACATGGACTGCATTCTGTGATTGTTGACGTAACAAATCGCCAGAAGGTGGCAAAGCTGCTAGTTAACTAAACACAAGATCTTATAGTCTGATTTTTAGTCCTGTCAGTAAACGCATATTGTCGATGTAAGAATTTTATTTATTCTGTTCCTAAGGTCAACTGACGCGGACAGAAGATTGGGCATAACCAACTGTACCACCAAAGAGCTGTGGGAGAGCGTTGCCTCGCGGTTTAGGTGCTTCCTGTGGCGCAAAATTTACCAAGAAAATCCCGGGTTTAGAATCCCGGTGGGGGTCACTTGCTGGTATTCACTCGGGTGCTCAACTCTGGACTGGATTTAATCTGTATACGAGTATTGATTAATACAGATACCGCTCTCCTCCAGTTCACTTGGAATTTTTCAAATGAATCATGAAACATCCTGTCCTCGGAGGGGACTTTAAGCCGTCGGTCCCGTGTACTGAGTCATAACTGTACAGGTATAACATCGCAGCCAGTGTCAAATAGAGTAGGGTGGTAAACCCTGACGTTCCAATCCTCCCCCATCCCAAAAAGGACCGTGTTGAGCGTCGGTATCATGAATACACGCGGCCCCGATCAGCTTATTCATTGAATAAATCCTGACCACCACCACAAGCCATACCAATGACTTGTGAATACGCGAAGAAGAAGACCACGAGCCTTTTATACTGATTAGGCAAAGCGCAATTAAGTCCCACATCACACTTCCAATCGGTGTTTTCTCGGAATTCAAATGAATCAGTGCGTAGCTAGGGGGCAAAAGGGGGCACGGACGTGGCTTCGGGCGCCACCTCAAGGGGGGAAAAACTGCGTTGGGGAAAAAGAAAGTTGACAAAACACAAAATTATCGTTGTTGGTCATCTGCTTCTGAGAGCTCTAAGAAGGCTCTCATACCAGCTTTAAAACCCGGAGATAGCGGGGGCTCCATCTTCCTGGACCCAACCCGGGGTCCTAAGGCGGGCCCCTGCCCCTGGACCCCACCAGTGGCGTGTAAGCGTGAGGCGGGGGGGGGTAGGGGGGCAGGTTGCCCCCATGGCCTGACGACTTTGGCCGGGGATAAAAATTGCAAAAATCATGCTTAAATTCAGCCGTTTTTGCCCTCTGCCGGAAAAGAAAACTTGGCCTTTTGACCCCCCGAGAGGGAAAATTTCCCAAGACTGGGAAATTTGCTCTCAAATGATAGTCTAGGCCATTGGAAGAACGAGATATATGTTTTTACACATAAAAATAACATTACCCAAAAACAGATAGGGACATCGCTATGAGGAGGAAAGACATCTCCAGGTAATGTGTTAGCCAACTTTACAGTTTTCCATACTTAATCAACAAATGTGCTATATTACATGATATTTTCGACTCGTACTCACTGATATAAAACACATAAGGTATAGACCGATAATTTCAAAAAACAGTGTGCATAGCGTGGGGAAACATGATACGGCGTTGCGTTGTTCTTGTGTTAACGCCGTCGTTTTCGTCCGTCTCTGGAATTTAACGTCGCCGGCGACGGTTAATTATAAAATCGTTCTGGTTTACCCCAAAAAAGGAAGCTGATTTGGTCCTTAATCATTTCGGGTGAGGGCTCTTTTGTATAATAACAGCCTTAAAACATGCAAAATATCGATTTTGAAAAATCTTCAGGGCGCACTATTTTTTCCAAATGTGCCAGTGCTCTTAAGAAAATGACTTATTCAAAGGTCGTTCATTATACAACATAATTATGCAAATCTGTAAAAACTACAAAACTATCTTTATTTTGCATTTCATACATTGTTTTGCAATAAACCAACATAGAGTTTGTAATTTTGCCTAAAAATTAATAAAATGATTTCGAGGGCAAAATATGGCAGTAAGGACCACCTTTTATGGGTGTTTTACTTGAAGTAGACCGAAGTATGAATTATTTGCAATGTGGCCTAAATATTGGGTAAATATTCTTACAGCTACATGTACACCTTTTGGGGGGTTTATTGCAAAGTGCCTAGCCACATGAGTATGACCAGATTACACTATTGATATTGCACTTTAATGGACATGCATGTCGCCTGATATTTAATATTATTAATGAAGAATAGTTAGAATACGAATGTTCATGGCATAGTGTTAAATTTGCTTTATTATATAGTATGAAGGCAGTTCAATCTGACTGTGCCCATATAGTGACGTGTGTTTCTGTGAGGGTGGAGTGTGGGAATCTGCGTTTGTGTATGCGCGTGTTTGTGTGTGGTGACATGTGTGAAGTTTGTGTGTGGGATTACAATGAACTTACCAACGTTCCTTGGGACCGTGCTTTTAACAAGGGTAGTGGGAATTGTTATTTAATAATCTACCCAGAAAAGGTCCAAGAAAACAAGACCTTAAGAAAAGAAGACCCTCACGAAAACACCAAGACCCTAAAAATCAAAAATTAATCTTAACCAATCAACTAGACCCTCAAGAACAGAAGTCCTAAAAACAAAGATTTAACTTAGCCAACTTTTTCACCATGGCAGCGTCTGAAGAGCCTGAACCGAAGACCGAAGAAGAAAACACTACTCAAGGTATTTACGAAGAAGTAGGCCTACATTAAACCCTTAGGGACCGCCCATTAGACTTCAAGGGGGGGGGGGGGTTGGACGTTTGGGGGGAGGGAAAGTTTTTTTTTTTGTTGGCTTTGGAGGAAGGTTTTTTTTTCTTCAAGTCATGGGCTGGATTTTTTTTTTGCCTATACGTGAGGATGTGTTTAAAGGTGCGGGTAAAGTGTTTTTTTTAATGGAAAGCGGGGAACGTTTTTTTTTGTCATAGATGGGTGAGGTTTTTTTATTAGAAAACTTCCAACCCCCCCCCCCTGAAGTCAAAATGTGCGTACCTGATGGGCAACGTCATGCTTATTTCAAATGTTCCTCATATGAAAATTTGTGAAATTGCCAAAACGAGCATGAACTTGGGAATACCAAATTTTGTGCTGGCAGATGGTAAAATGACTACGTGACATTTCTGGTCACGTAGTCAAAAGGCGGCTACATGGCATCGTTACTCACAACAAAGTGATAAATATCTTAACTTGATATGAGACAAAAACAATGTTACACAAGAGTTAGACAACAAAGGACATTTTAAGGTCGTAAGGGGGCAACCAAGTAATTTGCATTAACCGGTTACAACCTCACCATCATCAGAATCTTCAGCTTCGTTCAACAAGTCCTCCATTACAAGATCGCAAAGTAGCAAATTTCTCCGAGAATGTTCTTGCCAACTGAAGACACAAGTGAAACTCTCCATCACGCTGCTCTAGTAGCAGGAGGGGTGAACAGAGAGAACGGTTGTGAGCTGTTTCTGATGCCAAAAAAGAGGAGGTTTCAAATTCAGAGCAGGGCCGAAGTAGAATTTATTAGCGTTTTGCAGCAGAGAATATATGCCGGTGAATTTATTCCGATGACTGAGTACTGTAATATGCGATCATGCAAGCTTCCAAAGTCATATATTGGCAGTCCCCACCAGCCCAACACTAATGCACCCGGAGAGAGACACAAATAAACGGACGTGGAAAATGTTACTGCAGTATTACAAGTGGTCAGAACGTCGTCATTATGTTCATTCCAGTGATACTGGCAGCACAGAGTTTCAATTCAAGCGCAGCTGTGTAAAAAAAAACAGTACAGGGAAGATAGGTTATTGCAGACCCACAGGGAAGTTTCAAACTCATATTTCAAAGTGCAAAAGATTATCATAAAGGAACACTCATAAAGCCCCTTGGACATTGGTGCCTCGCATTAAAGGGCGTTTAGCACGGGGTATACCACAAGAATTGTCCTGTATGGTGAGATGGGTCGTCCAAGGCACAACATCGCTCATCAACAGACACCGAGTAGGGGGACAGGAAGAAGAGAACCGTCATGTGGTCTCCCTTGTCAGTAAATGCTCGCCAGTGAAGCCAATCTCTACACCATAAACACTATTCTTCTATAACATCATTTCTAAAGTATTCCCATATCATGACTAGAGGCCAGTCCATACCTTTTCTAAGGTCTACCTTGAATGTGGAGGGTTTTCCAATGCAAAAGCAAAAAGTAACATCATTGCTGACGTGTGTAACAATCTCCAATGCGATGTCCTATGTCTGCAGAAAACCCACAGAGCCTCAGTGACAGAGGAACCGATAGCCGTCACTTAACCATACCAGGAAAGGTCCTTATGAGAGACCACACCGATAGTATGGAAGTGTTATTATGTGAAAACAGGCACCGTTGTAGAAGCAACCTCAATGTCTGCTGACAATAACATCGAAGTCCTCACCATTGAGCGCAGCTCTGTCATAGTTACATCAGTCTACAAACCTCCATCAGTAGATTTCAGGCACCCTCAATTCAATCTCGGGAATTCCACCAAACCTCATTTCTTCATTGGCGACTTCAACAGCCAGAGTAACCAATGGGACAAAAATGAAACCCACAAAGACGGACAAGCTGTCGAAGAATGGTCAGACAGTCAATATCTACGTCTCCTTCACGACCCTAAGCTGCCGCCATCATTTTATAGTGCCCATTGGAAGAGAGGTTACAACCCTGATCTACCTATTGTTAGTAAACATCTCTAACCTGTCCCACTAACTCAACATCGACCAATCGGTATCCAAGTCAACGCTGCCGTAAGACCAAACAAAGTGCCTTTTAAGGGGCCCTTTAACTATAGCAGGGATGTGAGAGGCCACAGACCAAAAGAGGAAAAACACTTTAAAAAAATGAAAAACAGCGTAAAATTTGGGTAAAAAGGTCAAATATGGGCTGAAAATAAAAGAAAACGCGTAAATTTTGGCAACAAAAAAAGAGGAAATCCTCTGAAAAGAGGAACTCTCACATCCCTGCTATAGGAAAGCAGACTGGCAAGGATTCACTGATGACCTGGATCAGAACATGAAGAGGATTGTTCCAAAACCCCATAACTATGAAAAAGTTGTCCAACTAGTGAAAAAGACTGCCCGTAGATTCATACCCAGAGTTTGTAGGACAGAATACACACCAGGCCTTTCCAAGGAATGTGCTAAAGAATATCAAGAGTATACCATCATGTTTGAAGCTGATCCTTTCTCACCTAAAACAACTGCTAAAGGAGAGAAAGTGTCGGAGTGGATCTCCATAGAAAAGATCAAAACCTGAAAGCATGGTTTACCATCCAAAAGCTTCGCAGGGATCCAACAGAACCCCAATAGCAGCCAAATGTTACACCTAACCAAGTTGCCCACCAACTATTTTTAAATGGCAAGTGCAGCATGAAGCCCAAGAATATCAAAATAGACCATAAGAGGTATAGTGACGACCCTGGTTTCACTCGCCCCTTCAGCATGGACGAACTTGAAACCGGTATTGCTAAACTTCAGCCAAGAAAAGCAGTAGCCCTTGACAATATCTCAATTGAGCAGCTGAAAAATGTTGGTCCAGTAGCAAAGGAGTGGCTTCTTGAGCTCTACAAACTGCTGCCCTATCTCCACAGGTTCCCAAAGATCTGGAGGAAAGCACATGTTATGGCACCCCTCAAGCCTAAGAAAGATCCATCTAATCCCAAGAGATATAGACAATATCACTCCTCAGCCAAACCTACAAGCTCTTTGAATGTCTCCTGCTCAAAACCCCCATCGCACTGTAATAGACGAAAACTTCATACCAGAACAAGCAGGTTTCCGGCCAGGCAAATTCGAGAAGGGTTTTGTAACCGGAGTTGTGTTCGTTGTTCTACCAGCAGCGTATGACACTGTTAATCAGAGATGCTTACTACATAAGATTCTGGAACTCACCAAGGACATCCGCTTGACTGAGCACATCCAAGGACTGCTTACAAACAGGATGGTCTTTGTTCAGCTTGGAGCGAAGAAGAGCCGATGGCGTAGGCTCAAGAATGGACTACCCTAAAGCGAGTGTGCTCGCAACTCTCCTGTTCAACATCTATACCAACGACCAACCTAGGAGTGCAGGAACCTGTGCTTTTATCTATGCAGACGATCTTGGAATTAGCGCACAAGATGCATGCAGACTTCACAGTTGTTGAAGTCTCGAAGAGACACTCTCCAAATGAACTTACTCCTTATTATGAGGAAAACCACCTACGTGCAAATCCATCCAAGACACAGGTGTGTGCTTTACATCTACGCAACCGTGAAACCAAACGTCAACTTAAAGTAACCTGGTCTGGAACACCGCTGGAGCACTATGATAATCCTGTCTACCTAGGAGTTACCTTGGACCGCACTCTCTTAAAAAATAAACAATAAATACAAGCATTTATATAGCGCTTTATACAATTAAGTCTCAAAGCGCTTTACATTTATTCCGCTGTCACTAGGATTAATCACATTTTCACATATTGACAATTCGGCAGCCAATTGCAACGGCGCACAGTATGATTACCCTAACAGCTCCCCATTTACACCTGGATGAAGTGAGGCAAGCGAGATAAAGTGTCTTGCCCAGGGACACAACACGTTGGCCATGGCAGGGCTCGAACTCACAACCTAATGATCATGAATCCTGCAGTTTCCCACTGGACCACACGTGCTCTCAAACAATGCTCTTATAAGACCCACATCAAGAAGATTAAGAGTTAAGTATGTTCACGTAATAACATCTTGAACAAACTCACTGGCAGAAGATGTGGTGCTCGCCCACATACCCTAAGATCGACGGCACTTGCCCTGTGGTAATCATGTGCAGAGTATGCTTGCCCTGGATGGAAAACATCAACCCATGCCAAGAAGCTTGATTCAGCATTAAATGCATCCTGCCATCTATCACAGGATGTCTTCGCCCAAATCCAAACATACAACTTGTTACATCCTAGCAAGGAATTGCTCCACCCCTGAAACATCCGTCTCAGTGTAGCGAGCATGCAAGAGTTGTAGCTGCCAAGTGCCAAGTATCTAATGTGAAGCACCCTATGTCTGGACAGAATCATCTGGTGGCTAACTGCCTAAATCCAGAGAGAGATTCTTGAGCAAAGTCCAACCTTTTGAAACAGTCTCTAAGGAGTTTAAGAGAGTCCCCCTTGTGGAATGAAAGACTTGCTATCACCAAGTAACATCTATTGGTATTGAACCTGGTTGCATCTTTCCCACCTGGAGCTGACTCCTCATGGGCTGAATGGCGATGTCTCAACAGATTGAGAACCAGAACCGGCCAATCTAAGTGTTCCTTGCAAAAGTGGGCTACCTGGAAGCGTGATTGGTGGAACAGCCACCACAGACAATGGAACGTCTCTTGGTCTGTCCAATGCTAGAGCAACAATGCACAGACAAGGACATTGCAGAATTCAGTGAAGCAGCCAGACATTGTACACACTTCTGGCTGGATCATATTGAGAACACTCGACGGTCTTAAATGCTCATGCACAACAAGGACCTTGCAGAATTCAGTGAAGCAGCCAGACATTGTACACACTTCTGGCTGGATCATATTTGAGAACCACTCGATGGTCGTAAATGCTCTCTTGTTGATACCATTTTAGAATTAGCTCTGCTTTTGACAGAGTTGATCACAAATTTATTGCTTGCTAAACTTAATTGAGTATTAGAGGCTGTATTCTCCACTGGATTCAGAATTTTCCTTCTTGAGCAGGAGCAAAGGGTAGTCTTCAAAGGTGTATTTTCTGATGGACTGCTGTGACATCTGGGGTGCCACAGGTTTCTGTCCTTGTCCTATTTTGTTTCTTCAATATGAAAGATTAAGATATGGATATTTATAATACAAAAGAGCTCTAAAACTAGAATATCTTGATAACGATACTCAGATAAGTGGATGTTATGTCCTGATAGATTCCACATTGTGCTGAATTCTAGAATCCTATATTACTAAAAAAATCACTTTGTGGGTTTGTTAATGTTTGTCCGGCTATGCGTTTCGCCGTCCTTTAACATACGGATATGAATTTTGGTATGGGGGTAGAGGCTCTCGACGTAAGAAGGCTTGGGTCAGGTCGTTTTGAGGGTTCACTGTTGGGGTCAAGATTGTCATCCAGAGGTCATTTTGGGGTCAAATGTCATCCAGAGGTCATTTTGGGGTCAAATGTCATCCAGCGGTCATTAACATATAACATATTTATTTATCCACAATCATACATCGGTATAAACATATTACATACAATATATATATATTTTGTATACATGAAATATAATGAAGTGGAAGAGTTCTGGAAAGTAAGCCGAATAAAAGGCCTGTCAAGTCCCAGACTCTGTTTCATTATTTGTAGTTAGAAATGAGCGACCTTTTATAATTAAATTTAAACGAATGGAGTATTTTTTTGAGTTAACGTTTGATGGAATGTTATTCCATTGTTTAACCCCAATGTAAGATATAGATTTACCACTAAATCCAAGTTTAATATTAGGTATTTGAAAATCTGTTGCATGTGTTGTAGAATAAGTGTGATTTTTAGCATTTCTAACAAACATGTTGTCAAATGTGGAGGGCAACTGGTTGTTGCTGTATTTGTACATGAATGTTCCAATATTATGTTTACACAAATCCATTATTTTTAGTTGGTTATATTTAACAACAAAGGATTAGATGCACTTCTGTAATCACTGTTGCTCACTGCTCTCAGTGCACGCTTTTGCAGTATGTGCAGTTTTTCCATTTCAGTGTTGCATGCACTTGCCCATGCAGTGATACCATATGTAATATGTGAGAGAAACAGTGTGTTATAGAGACTAAGAAGTGCAGTTTCAGGTAGAAAGTGCTTTACTTTATATAAAATTCCAATACTGCTTGAACATTTCTTTCCTAACTCATCAATGTGATTTTTCCAGGTTAGATTTTGGTCGATAGTGATTCCTAAAAATTTAAAAGCATTAACTTGATTTATTTTAGTGTTATCGATGGAGATATTCAAAGAGTTATTTAATTTTGTTTTATTGTGAGTGCCAAAAAGCATATAGTTAGTTTTTTTAAGATTGAGTGAAAGTTTATTTGTCTTAAACCAGGTGTTTAGTTTACTTATACCATTATTCATTATTGTATTTAGTTTGTTAATATCATGATGTGATGTAAATGCACTAGTATCATCTGCATATAATATGAAAGACATTTCATGAGCAGAATTTGGAATATCATTAACAGAAATAATAAAACCCAAGGGTCCTAAAATAGAGCCTTGTGGCATACCAGTGTCAATGTGTTTAGTTGAAGATTTGCGACTATTGTAATCAAACTGCATTCTGTTTGTGAGGTAATTTTTGAACCAATCCAAGACAACACCTCTGAAGCCATAGTAATGCATTTTAGCTAAGAGGACATCATGATTTATAGTGTCAATGCCTTGGAAAGGTCCAAAAATACGCCAGCAGTTGTTTGATTATTATTGGAAGCCTGAGTAATTTTGTGCACAAGCTTTGTGATTGCCATACTTGTAGAGTGTTTGGGACGATATCCAAATTGGTTTTCAAAAAGTATGTTGTGTTTGTCAATAAATGAAATGCATCTGTTAAAAACAAGACGCTCTAAAACTTTAGAAAATCCAGGTAGAACAGAAATTGGCCTATAGTTAGTAAATTTATCTTTGCTATCTTTTTTTATGAATAGGAATGACTCTGGCAATTTTAAGTTGATCAGGTACTGTGCCTGTTGTTAGTGACATGTTGTATATGATATTAAGGGGAATGCTTAATTCAAAAGCAAGTTTTTTAATAATAATAGCTGGAATAATAGCTGGAACAGCGCTGGCTCCCCTCTAGTTACTACTATAAATACCACTTTAATGAAGAGTGATGGAACCCCCATTCCATGTAAAGGCAAGAATATACATGCCTTTGAGAATTTAGTTGTTCACGATGATGAAAGAGAAAATGGAGAAACCTATTTGATTGATGGGATGTCGGTTGTTTATGAAGTCTATCAGCAATGACACCCACCCAAAACATGCAAGACATTTGGAAAGGTCTTCATCAAGACTACAACTATCACATGCAAGTTCTACAATGACTGACACTTGATCTTTGATAATTATGTCGGACATAGTTCTATTAGAAATCGGGAGCTAGTAGACATTTGCAACGCATCGCGAGTACAAAGGCTTGAGTGATCAAATCTGTAGACCGCCCGAGATGGACTCTGAAATGAGATTCATGCTGCAAATGGTCACTTAAGGAACGGGGTCCGACCAAATGTCTGCTAGCTACCACGCTACATGAAGATAGTAGGGAGGTTGCAAAGAACCATAAACATCGAATGTGAATGCCTATTCTTATGCCTGTCTATTCAAAAAACTCTTCTGTGGCAAGATCTTCAACAGACAGGTGCAAGGATAGGCATTCTCATTAGATGTTTAGGGTCACTGCCGTATGCAGATGTGGCTTTTTGAGGGGGACGGGGGGGAAAAGCACACCAAGATACGCCACTGATGGTTCTTCGCAACCTCCCCATTTTTGTAATCAGATGTTTTTGGTGATATGCTTCATTTGAGGGAGAAACATGAAAAATCAGATCATGATCGGGTCACCCACCTTTAATCGTATAAGAGTACATGTCTAATAAATGCAAGGTTCAATTTTAACCACACACACATTCACAACACACACCATGAACAAACTCCTTCGCAACTGGTTTCCGATACAAATGAAGAGCGCCGCTCATTACTGAATGGTGACAATTTTGATACAGCTTGGGATGATTTTGGAAAATTGGCACACTCTGTTTATGACGTTCGAGAGACTTCTCAGACCTCAGGTGGGCAAATCCAGGATGGTCTCGGCTATTGGAAGTTGAAAACGGAATTCAAATCGGACTTTCCGTTGGTGAGTGGTGGTGTTATATTTGTGTTCGTAATGTTGCGCCATGAGTAAATCCTAGAAATTGGAAGTACTCATAATGATAGATTATGCGCGATATAATTTGACTAGTGAGATGTACTATTTGTGTCGGTGTCATTTGGACAATTCTCAACACACTGTGTCGTCTTTGCAGGGTGACAATAACGTTTACTATGTTGTCATTGCAAATATGCATGGTTATTTTTCGGCAGTGGAACCAAGTTTGAATATTTGTCTCAGGTTTGAATTGGTAAATGCAATGGGAGTATTGACCGCTATCATAATTATATGTGCAGAACCGTGTTTTTGACTCAGCAGGGACAGTTGTGCCGCGGTCAAGCATGGTATGCAATGAACACACAATGATTTATTGCATTAAGTTGTGTGTATACTGCAACACAGTTAATTTAAACTTCAGTCAGTCAGCCGTGGCTGGATCAAGCACTATAAATAGCCGCATACCTTCTGGTTATTTGCATAAATAAGAATGTACTACGCAGGCGCGAAGTGCCGTCGGTAGAGTTGATTTCCGCATGTGTCTTCTTATCATGTCCAAACACTGTGGTTCTCAAATATGATCCAGCCAGAGATGGGTACAGCGTCTGGCTGCTTCACTGAATTCCGCAAGGTCCTTGTTTGTGCATTGTTGCTCCAGCAGTGGGCAGACCAAGAGATGTTCCATTGTCTGTGGTGGCTGTTCCACAACTACAGGTACTGTCCTGATCTGCTTCCAGATAGCCCCACTTCTGCAAGGAAACCTTAAATCAGCCAATTCCAATTCCGCATGTGTGAAAACCTTGTACAGCTTCTATAGAGTAAGTTTGTATGTGCACACACAACCACCAAAGTAATCCCTATGGCTGTTATTCTGAAAGCGAGTAACTTGAGACCTAGGTTTAAACCAGGGTTAGTCCTACATGAGTGGATCTTTTTCCTTTCAAAATACTGTGAAAGTTAAATGTAACAGGTGAGAAAATTCCTCATGGATGGACCATTCCAGCCCATCTATGAGGAATTTTCTAAACCTGTTAGCACATTTTTAGATAATGTCAAAAGAAAAAAAAAGTCCACTCACGTAGGACTAACCGTGGTTTAAACCTGGGTCTAAAATTAGACTCGCTTTCAGAATACCAACCTATATAATTACCTGCAGGCAAGCAGACAACATAATATAGTAAGACACATTTTAGGCTTTTGAGCCAACACAAGCACATTTATTTCCTTCCTGTATATAATTAACAGCTTTCCTGACAGTAGGCCTAAGTGCTACTGTGATATTTTACAGGAATATTTACCTGTGCAATTCTTTCATCGCATTGTTACAACATTTAACATTCCAAACTATACAACACAGTCATAATAGCTCATTAACATATTTATACATGTTAACAAAAAAACAAAAACAGACCATGAAAACAAGACTGAACTGAACCACTGCCCTCAGTATTTTTTATTGACTCACACTGGGCACATGGTCTTCAATGATTGCATGCTGTTATAAGTTAATGATTACATAACCCATGCTTATTTGGGGTAGGGTTTGCCTAGAATTAGTGTGCACAATTGCTATGTAGCTGAAGATTTAACTTTTATACACTGATCAGTAACGTCATAAATATGGTGATGAATTGCACCTAGGAAGTCTTTATTATGAAGAGTAATAATGAAGTATTGATTTCTGTGGGTTTTATCCACTTCAAAAGCACTGCTTCAAAATGCCAAGTTTGAAGATAAAAACATACCAAATATCTCGCACATCTTGTAGGGTTAGTGAGCATTCATAACAAAAATGTTGATGACTATGCTGAAGCTTACCGACACCACTTCTGAACTCTGAGAACCCTATAGGTTAAAAGTCACTGAGCACTCTTCTCGAAAATTCACAATTAAGCATTTACATGACAATATTTGGAACAGGCATGAAAAATGCATTCAAATGAGCGAGTACAAGAAGCCTATCTTAGGTCAATCTTCCTAAATGCCCAATGACCTGCAGATTTTTAGTCTATCAATCAATTAGTCTCATTTACTTTATTTTTAGTTTACATCAATCAGTTCATTTGCTCTAGTACACATCAGTCTGCTTATAAGCTCAAGTAAAACTAGGTGTTTATGGTGAAGAGAAATCTTAATGCATTTGTCATGCCTCAGCCTGGGTACCTAATATAGAATGCTTTGGTTAAAATTTGCAAATCTCTAATACATTACTTCATTAAACTGCCTGCACACTACAAAATTTGATTGGTTTTTCATAGCCAATCAGATATGGAGTAAAAAAAAAAGCTTAAAAGGTGCATACAAATACATAGGTCTATTCTGATTGATTACTCAAGAGTGCATTTCACATAATAATTCAGAGACTTAAGAAAGGTGGGGCTTCAGTCAATCTGAGTACCTTGTATCAATGTTGACAAAACATTTAGAATACAAACAGACCTTTTCTTACAAACTTGGGCATATTTGTTACATTGGCATATTAATATTATCATTGTGGAATTGCTATGCCAGGATCAAATCTTACTATACACAGCCATTATAAGGTATTCACTGGTAATCAATGGCTCACTCAATTGTGATTAGTTAATTCTAAACATACATGATCATTTAAAGAGGAAGTTCTATGGTGTGGCCCTTATTGACCACTCAGAGGAAGTGGTTTAGTGATACTTTGGCAAACATTTTCATCAGGCATACCTGCCAACATTGAGAACCCAATAATCAGAATGCATGTGTCGCGAACACCTCATCACGAAAGCCCTTATGGGTGGCGTCTATTTGTGATCCACTTTAGGAAGCCTCTAGTGGAGTACATATTGGCAGAGCCTCCTGAAGTTACTGGGTTTCATATATTTTAAGCTGCAGGAAGAGCTTCAGGAGCCCAAAAATATTTCAGGACTTTTCTGCAAATTATTTGAAGATTTGTTTGAAATTTCAGAAATAGGGATATCCTATATTATTTGCAATTTTGAAAGTTCAAAATAGGGATGATTCCTATAAACAGGGAAGGTTGGCAGGTATTCAGAAGTACCCAAGACAGTGACATTCATAGCTAGCAATTGCAGCCAGCAATTACAACCAAGCACGAAGTTGATTTGTCACAGCAACTACCACAAGGTTGTCACTTTTATATACCACACGATTATCTGATTTGTTAGCAACATTGAGATATTTCAATTACTGGTCAAGTTAGATGCTTTAGTAAGGTTAACAGTTTATGAATAGCCAAAAGGTCCATTCATACTTCACTGCATTGCAGTGCAGTGCTGCAATGCAGCCTACCAAAAATCGTCACTGCAATCCCTTGCAATACTGCAACACAATGCAGTAATGCAATGAAGTTAAAATTATTTTAACTGGCGATGCAGCAAGATGCAGTGGGGTGCAGTCAGTGGTGCAGTATGCCAATTTTCCTGCAATGCGTCGCAAGTTTACTGCAACGTACTGCAACCCGTGACCCGAGTTGACCTGCAATAAATCGATTAGGACTGCAGCGGAAGTGACGGAACATTGCAGTAAATTTACTGCACAGCAATGCAGTGCAGTGGAAGTATGAACGGACCTTAAGGAAAGGATGCAATGCATCACAAATATTTTAAGATAACCGTTGACAAGTCATGGATAGGCAATTCCCGTATGGCCTACATGCAGATACAAAGTTGCAAATTTGCATACTTTTTGTGTGCATACTGTAACTTCTCTTAACTTTTATAACATTACCTAAATCCTACACAAAAATCAAATGTGTATCTTCCTATGTAATTAAAAAAAATAAGTACATTTTGTAAATTAACTATTATTACTTCATAACTATCATTTTCCTAGTCACACTTGAAATTTGGGCAATAATATCTGGAGAGATGGTCAAATTTGAGGCACTTTATTCCAAATGAACATTTATTGTAAGTAATGCAATTTGCAACTTTTTTGGACATCAACACTAATTGTAAGCATATTTGGGCCATTCTTCAGGATGTCATACACGTGACCGAACTTTATTTGCCTCCCATGACAAAACAAATAATCTAGCGAAAGTGGAAACATAATTTTTGGTTAGATTTTGTCCAAACCTAACAAAAACAATGTTTCCCCTCCACTTTTGCCAGATTGCTTATTTTGTCATGAGAGGCAAGTAAATTTCGGTCACATGTGACTTCCCGAAGAATGGCCCATTTAATTGTAAATTCACAGCCATTTTCTTACTCGCGTGGTAGCCTATATGGCAGCTACACCATGTCCACTGCGGCAGCTGCTGCACAGTACACACTAGGCTAGTTTCGATGCAGTAGATGCAAGATAGGGCTTCTACAGTAGAGTTATTAGGTATACAATGATGTGGCTACTCTACAGTACCTACCCTAATGGCTGCCCTGTAGTTGCCCACTAGGTGGAGAGATGGTGTAGACAGTACCAGAGTAGCGGCTACCACGTAGCTACCCCGCATTTACTGTGACGCCATTTTGATAGTGGACGAAATGAGGGTGCTATACACTTCGTCTCTGTTTAGCATTTTTTGATCATTTTTAGGGAAATCATTAAGAAATTCAAATCGGGCATCAAAAACCATTTCATGCACTTTTAATAAAAAAAATGCAAATATATGCCAAAAATATCTAAAAAAAATGGCTATGAGAAATACCGTGTGCGCTGAGCGCCGGTGTAAGCATGCAGCTACTCTGCCACAGTGCAGACACCCACTGTGTGTACACTATCCGTCTTTGTGGCAAAATTATACGTCTAGTGGGTAGGTAATCCATGTCTACTTGGTGGTAGCTGCATGTTAACTACCATGAAGAAAATGGCCTTGTTGGTAGGTGTGCCATTTAAGATACTCCAAAAGAACTTTCTACTAATCTTTGGTAACAAGTCATGCTTTACGGAACAAAGCACATCAAGTGAAGCAGACTACTAGAGACTAGACACTCCAATCTTTCATGGCACACTTACCGGTAGAACTTTGTATTCAGGTAAAAGTATGTATATGGCATTTTGGGCCTAGGTTACTGAAACTTGGCCTTGGACTGATGACTGAATAGATTGACTCAAATATTTGGGTTGGTTCCAGCCCATTCACAAACTACTACCAAAGTAACCAAAGAAAGTAAATATAAAATAAAAAAGGACCAAAACACATTCCAGTAAGTGGTCATAACTTGTAGCAAAAAGCTGACCCTTTGCACCAAAGGTAAACATTCAAACCACTGGACATCCCTCTCCAGTATACACACAATTAACCTTGCAATTCTCATTTGCAAACATTGTCATGAATTACAGGACTTTTGCAGGATGCAGCTTAATTTATACCTCCAAAGTGGTGTGTATTCAGGAAACAAATCTATTCTTTGTTCACTATAAGACTGAACATGACCTCAACTCTTGCCACTTTTATTCTATAGGGTGCTTTCACAGGAGGCCAATAGATTAACTTGGCCAGACCTGTCCTCCAGGACAACCCAAGCGTGCAGAGAATACAAAGAATCACCTGCAGAAATATCTTAGACGTTCAGGTGAATCAGGTGGATGTATTGTATTCTTCGCATGCTTGGACAATCTAGAAGGTAAATTATGACCTTAGCTTCTTCTAGTGTAACTCAATGCATTGCTGTTTGACGGTTCATGTTGCATCTTCTAGTTAGGGCAGTGAACAACTAGAGCAACTTATGAATAGCCACTATACTGAAGGTAAAACAGCCGTGTGTTTATATTGTGTGCTTATGTGAAAATTAATGACATGCCGTTAGTATATCAATAATGAATACGATTAACACTTGATTTCATAATATACAGGGCATAATTTACAATGTGTGATGTGGTTTTCACGGCACCAGAAATACATTTTTCCCAACTATCTTATGAGTTGCATGATAACAGCACTATTAGTTGGCCTGGATTTGATTTTACATCAAGCTATAAACCAGATAAAATAATCAACAGTTAAACATGACCCAAAATTGTAAATTACTTTGAACCAGTTTTCTTTTTACGTGTGAGGTATATCACACAGTCATGCAAATCTATATATAGTTGAACTTTATGACCTTGCGCATAGAGTAAAAACAAAATACAAGTTATCAAAGCTTGTTTGTCTCATCAATTAGTAACTATAGCAAGAAGGTTTTTGCAAGGAGATGAAAAGGGGGGGGGGTGAATCATGCACAAAGAAACATGATAATGGCATAAGATTTGTTTAAATGGACAGGGTCCAGATTTCTTAAACCTTGTCCATGAAAAAAAATGTAATAGCACCATGGCAATCCAAGTGTTCAGTTTGGATAAAATTTGTCAAGAAGAAGAAAAGTACACCAAAAATAAACTGAATAATGCCAGATCCCCAGAATATGTTAGAAAAACGACCTGATGACAACACATCAAAGCGAGTATGCATGCGTGTCAACGGCTTTAATGACTGATGAAAAACTCTAACCCTAAAATGACAAGTGCTTGAATCTATGGGGCAGGTATTTTTCACAGGAAATTTTACAGAAATGTAAAGGATATCAACAGAAAAATATAAGCGAGGGCTCCATGTCGAGAATGAGAGTAAAATGTTAATTTTTTTTTTAATTTAATGGTGTCACCTGCCAGATGAAATATTGTTATCTTGGATTTGATAAGCATTGGATCATTTTACAATACATTATGGGGAAATTGGTAATCGGTCAATTGCCGATTTTTCCATTCACCATTTTGTACTGTGAATTTTGCCGATTTTCAGAGAACTTGGACTCCTTTAATGGGATGACACTTCAAAGATGACAAAATCTTAAATTATCAATTCAACCAAGCTATTGTGAATCATGTAATAAGCATACCTAGAGATCTGTGAATGTTAAATTGTCTAGAAATGGCAAGATGTAATGAGGAATTTCATGCACTGAATAAATTAAATTTCCAGAATTAAAAAAAAAATTGTTGATACATTTGTTGACCAAAAACATTTTCTTTATTCCACTTTCCACCAATTTGCCACAGTTACTAAAGACAGATTAAAACCACAAAAATGAGTTAAGTGTAATATCCCTTTTAAATTGAATTGTTAATTGCATTTATGTATTGTGATCTTATATTTTGTTTTGGCCCAAACATAACTTTGATGGTTTCCAGTGGTTACATTTCTAATTTTCTGGTCCTTAATTAAATATTGATTTTTATACACCTAATCCAAATCGTCATCAATCTAATTCCATATCGGCTGCGTCCTCTTCTGTTGCTGGAGCCGGTGTTTGGTCCTTGTTTGATGATTCTCCTTCTTGGTTTGCACCTTCCTCCATCTTTTCTTCACCTTCTTTACTCTCGGATGTCTTCTTATCGCCTTCATCTTTAGGTGGCTCTTCCTTTGGTTTGGGCTTAGGTTTATTTACTATTGGGTCACACACTGCTTTTAGAGTCTAATGAAAAACAGAGAATTAACATAATGATTGGTCATGCAAGACAGACATCTGTATCAAAAAAAACATGCTTTTTTTAATTGATCATTTTAATTTAATCTTAGCCATAAATATTTTTTCTTTTGCTATGGTAACATTTTTTAATGTAAGTATGTGACCTGCATATTTGCATAATTTGAAATCAGTGTGTAATTGATCAAATAACTATCATAATCAGGGTCTTGTGAGGTGAAAGGCTCACATATTTCCAACACAAAAACCAAACCCCATGAGAAAGCCGTATTTTTTTCTTAGATTTATACAACAATTTTACTTACCCCTATTTCAGTAATAATTTGCTGTGCAAGGACTACTGGGTTCTTGTGTTTGGCTAATTGATTCTGAGCATTTAATTTGCTGTCACGCCATTCTATCTTTTCAGCAACCTTTTTGGCAACCAATTCCATATCTTTCTTCTCTAGGTGAGCGTACTTCTCATCCTGAAAGTGAGCAGTGTGTCAATAACAAATGTGTCATTAATAAAACAATGTTTACATGCAGGTTTGTCTTCATGTGTGTGCATATTTGTGATTAGTCTGTGTGCATGTGCATGTGCACGTGTGGTTTTAGTAAAACTTTCCATAAAATAGACATTTTGCAATCTAGAAATGCAGACAAGCTGATAAAGCAACAACATCTCCATGAAATGCAGGCAAAACATACCACAGGTTTACTGATATGCATATTTAATTATTTGCTTTTTTAGAAATCAAGATTCTTCTGACTTGTTGGTTATTATTCTTCATCGCTCCACCAAATGCAAATGGCAAGCACGACAAGGTAAGCCAAAGACTGGAATCACAGGTTTGACACAGGGAGCATTGTAATAACTCTACAGATGATATGGCTTGCAAATGCGACCTGAGATTATCTTTGACCTTGGAATGTGACCTTTGATCTCATGATATACGTGTAACCCAAGCTTGGTTGCAATTAGTTTGAATATTTTCAACTGGCACCAAAACTTTCATGCAACTCTAAAGGTCATTGGTCCGATCGCCAATAGCCTCGTCCCCAGGACCGGAAGTGGTAAAATTTTTTTGATCAGTAGAGAGCAATTATTTTTCTCATTTACCCTGTGAAATAAGTTCCATTTTGGTTGACCAATATTAATTTTACACAGCACTCTTTGGGGATTACAAAATCAAGTTTTAGCTCTCACTTCAAAACAGGTTGAAATATCTGCGCGGAACTTTAAAGATGGGGTTTGGGGGGAAGGCCAATCTATCAGGATGAAAAATTTATAGACTTAAATTGGGTCATCCCCCTTTAACATCCAAATAGACAAAAACAGCACCTGAATGGGTGTGCCGTTGGGCCACAGATTAAAAGGGTCTGAACCACATAGGTTTTAGGGTTCACAGGTCTAGCCATGTCTCAAATTTTATGCACACAGCAACCGTTACAGGTTTCAAGTGGTTTTTGCTTTATTTCGACTCAATTTGATTGAGGGGAAAAACACAATTCCACATTGAATTTCCCATTCTAGGCAAACCCTGACACCTACATTTTTAGCCTAATGTGTTGAAGAATAAGTGCAAAACTTGCTTGCAGGGCAATTCAAGAAGTGAACCAATCAATGCCTCTCCCCATTTGCACTGGACACCCTGGACCTCACTCTGCATACACCACTGTCCAACATACATGTGAGGCACAATGTATGCGAGTAATACATGTATTCTGCATCTATTTGCATGCGTGTATGTTTGTGTGTGTGTGTGTGCGTGTCTGCACATACATTTTCAGAGTCATTCATAGACCTTGATTAGAATATACACTGTGGACGTCTACAATCGGGTAACCAATTACAGAAGATTACAAATAGCATAAAATGCATATACACTCATAAAATTGGCACTTACCCCTTGTTCAAATGCATCCACTGCTTTCTGATACAACATAATAGCTCTCCCCAGGTCTTCAAATGCTTGGGGCCTTTCATTTGATTCTCTAAACCGGTCACAAATAGGCTGGCCAAGTTTCTATAAAGAGAACCATGTAGAGTTTTTTTTTCAAATAGAGATAATACATAGGTTTTCCTGTAAGAGAATGCCATCCAGGTCGGTCAAAAGATTTTTAGCAAGGTATTCTTTTATTTCTAACTCATTACTAATGTTATATGGTATCATGTGGATGCCAAGGTCAGTATTAAACCGAATGAGCCTGGCACACAAATGATCTGAATTTTTATGACAGATTTTATTTTTGATTAATTGATTGGTTCAAGAATTTGGAATATTCAAATACAATTACATAAATATTCATACACAGAAATAATGATTTAATACTTATTCATAAATTAGGGGTTCATTCATAGAATTTGGGTATGAACACTTGTTTATGCCTGTTCATGTTTACCATACTGCTAACTATAATTAACAAAATCAAATCATTAAATATCATATTCGGCCTAAAATTGCATAAAGTTTGACCACTTTCGGTGTTCAGCTGCATTTGTCACAGCAGCCATGTATAAACACTTGTTTATACATGGTCAAGTGACACATACTGACCAGTCGCGTATGCCGCTACATACAAGGTAAACATAAATTTTATTAAGAGAGAAGAAATATAATTGGACAAAAATCATGCACTGATGCGTATGTTAATGAGCGTATGCGGTGTGCTTTGAACAATTTCACACAACGTTGGATTGATTTATTTTATCGGTTGGGTGTGTGCAACTTTTCATTAGAAATATTACTGCCATTGATTTCATGGTTTTTTTGGAGGGGTTTGTTAAAATGTCAGCTGTTGTAATATCTATGAATTAGGTTAATCGCTAATATTTTAGTTTTTTCTTGTGGATTGGCAAAAATCAGTGCACTTTGCAATAGTCTGAACCAGAAACTCATGCATTATTCATCGTCAAACTTACGATACACTCAAGCAAAAAATATTTTATGGTTAAAAGTTAGTGTAGGGTTGGGTAGGATTCCCGGTAATGTCTCAAACGATTATGAAAATTCTATGGCCTTACGATAAGCAAGACCAAAATTACTGACATCGTACCTGTATTTCTGCAAGTTTTGTCAACATATGCAGTTTTCGATTCATCTTCGCCATCCTCATATAACCAATTTTTCTGTGTCATCTAGAACCTTGACTAATGTGCTTCGATCCCTATCAAAAATAAAAAAACGTTTTTGGAGTTACTCAGCAGTCATGTTGCACACCATCAAAATTCCCTGAAATGATGCTACCTTAAGACAGCTATCAAACTACTCAAGAAAAGTGTGAACCCATGAAATGCTCCTTTTGAAATCAATACTTTTTTTACGGTATAGTCACTTGGTTCATTCAAGTGACACCTGTCCCATGGCTAGTACTAATATCAAATAAGAATTTACTTAAAAATAGAACAAACCTTTTGCCTTCGTGGATTTGATGTATGACTGAATGCAATTGTTACGGTTTTGAAAGGGGAAGCAACTCATGAGGTATTTTGCCTTGGTTTCGCAGGTGTCGTCTGGCAATTGGGAGAGTTGGCATCACTGAATCAGGCCCAAGTTTTTTCCATGACTTTGATTTTTGAGAGCTATTTTCACAACATTTCTTTTTTTTATTTACTGTGAAAATTTGCTTTGGTAATTTAGAGACGGAAAATTTAACAAATATACAGTCAAATATGATTGCAACTGTTTTGACTTGCATTGGCCATTTTTGAGCCACTTCTGGGAAATCCTTAAAAAATTACATCGCGGTCCCCGGACAGCGTGTGTCGTCTGCCCTTACGCTTTTTGATAGGGCCAAAGGTCAATGAGGGTCACCAACATTTCTCCCACCAACAGGTCCCACATGTCGTATCCCTTATGGAACTCATCCAGGTTACGGGTTTAAACATTTTGACCACAGACCCACTCAGATCACCCCCCAGACATACAACCAGGGTAATCCTTATGTGCCTTCAGATGACACAAAAAGTGCATTTTTGCATTTAGATTTTTGGACTACCTACGGAAACAAATTAATTTTTTTTGGGGGGGGCCCCATTTCTTACCTCTTCTGAAACATATTCTTTCTGGCATATAGAATCATACACCTTATCTCTAATGTCATCCACAATATTCCTCTACAGCATTCTTAGCATCACTCTTCCTTCTCTTTCAAGACGATCTTGTTGCTATCATTTGTGCTGCAATGGGAGAACAAGTAGTGGGAAAAAGAACATTACTATGTAGTCCATTTGATATAGCTGATTGAAACAATTTCATGCAACTTTCACAAACATTTTAAAATCCACTTAAGAATTAAGTGTACTACTACTAAGTTTAAAATTCTTCTTTAGAAACTTCAATTTTTTTGTTTCAAATCAATTCTCCCGTGTGGTCTAGTGGATTGAGCACCCAACCAATCCAATCTCTGCTGCAACCAATGTGCAAGGCACTTTTACCTACCCTCTCCACTAGGTGTATAGAATGGGCCGGTTGACTACAAATCCCAAAGGCAAAAAAAAATAAAAACTCCGAGTGCGGGCTAATTGTGGCTGGGAACGTGTTGTAGTTCAGCACTGGAGTAGGATCCTGAAAACGCCCGAGCCTCCTAGCCAACCCAGAACGACCATCAAAAATTCTAGAGGGTCTGCCCCACACCGGCGGGGATATTACACCATAAGGCAAGAGATTCTTAAAGTAGAGCGCTTCTTGGCACCAAAACTACTTTTTTTAATTTCTTTAAAAAAACTACAGTAAACTTGGAATTATGCGATGTGCAAATAGTCCCCACTGAATCTAATCCACATTGACATTATGATTGATCTTTCCTGGACTCAAGTGCCTCTAACCCTACTATTGAGTTCAAGGGATACCTTACGCAACTGGAGCTTGCATAAAGTGAATGAAAGCATGACAAAAAGTAAGCCATATTCACAACTCCCCCGACTCTCCTTACTAGAATCAGTGAGCATTGCTGCGCACTAGTTGCAAAAGGTCAATATGCATAGGATGCACTGCTCCTAACCCTTTTTGGTTGCGTGATGGATCCTGGTTTGAAATTGGTTGTAGACTTAATTCAATAAAGGAGAATACTGCTTAATTTAAAAAACGTTTTATTATATTTTGCAATTTTTCTTATGCCAAATGACATTTAATAAACAATCTTTTCATATGAAACCGAGCAGTGTGTTTTTTGCTTTGATACTTCTGATATCTTTTTTTCTAACACCTCATTGTAGAAATGGATTGAAATTAACAAACCACTGCAACCTGATACATTCCTCACAGGACAAAATATACACATGTGTGGGCAACATTTTAATTCCTGATGAATCTTGATTGAGGCCCTAAAAAGGTGAATAATCAAGAATAAATGATAAAGTGCAACAATCTATACAACTACCAATGCTTCTATCACATCACCTCTAATTCAAAGTACTTGTTGAGGTCTTCTGTGGGAAGTTGTGTACAGTGGGAGTCACTCTGTCAATCATGGTAATTATCACTGTCTTCTTGGCCTTCTTTGGTTCCTTCTCATTATGTCCAGCCTCCTTATTCTTTGCTCCATTTTCTCCTTCTCTTCTTTTTTTTTTTTGCTATTTTCAGTTGACTGTGCTTTCTGTATCACCTGATCTGTTTCATCGTTGTGGTTGCTGGGATGGTGGAAATAATTTGAAACCATTCAAACCTAATCTAGAATATTACAGCTCTTGAAAAAACCCTTTCCAAGTTTGAATTCATCAATAAAAGGGGCAGTGTATATCGTGTCATATCTTCTTAAAGGGGATGGCCCATTTTAGGATATGAAGTTTTTCATCTCGATAGATTGGCCTTCACTTCCAACCCCAATCTGTAAAAGGTTCCCCGCCGCCCGATATTTCAATCGTTTTGATGCGAGAGCTAAAAACATGATTTTTTAGGCCCCCATAAAGTAAAGGTGTAATTAATATTTGTCTACCAAAATAGGGCAGCATTTTCTCACATAACTTCCAAACCAAACATCCTTGGGCTCTAAGATTCCACGGGTAATGCGCAAACAAAGTAGCTTTCTTCTGATATCACAATGTTGACCACTTCAGGTAAAATCTGGGGCTTCTGGATTAGGCTAGTAGTGATCGGGCCATGGCCCTTAAATATCAATGTCCAATATCAATGTAGGATTAACAAAGTATACAATCCAGAGAATAATGTAAGGAAATACCCCTCAGATTCGCTCAAGTTTCAAGACTGCCTGTTTACTGGGTTCTTGTCTTGTGTTTTTGAGCCATGGCACCTTGAACCGGCAGTTGACAGGTATTGCATGCACACAATACCTCCAATACAATTAAACCGCCATTGTAATGTGCACATTCCATCACTGCCCACTAATCAATACAAACGGCATTTGAAATATAGCTCCTTCTCAAAACAAGGTCAAAGCGATATACAAAATAGAGAGTAATTACATTTCGCCTAAAACCTGGTTCAATCTTTTCAATACCTGTTGTATTACTGTGAGATAGTACTTTAACATCAAACTATAACTAAAAAAAAAAAAAACAAGCTGCATTTAAATATCACATCATGTGAGGCAATAACAAACACATTTAGCACACATCAACTCTAAGAATAGATGAAATTTAGATCTTTCTTAAAGTAACAATGGACTTGGAGTGGCGAACAGAGATAGGCAAGAGTTTCCATAGGCTAGGGGCCGCATTGCTGAAAACTCTGTCACCCACTGACCTTTTTGGTGCGGGAACAGTGAGGAGCGTCTTGTCCTCTGCATAACGCAATCCTGTGCCTGCCCAGGAATATTACAAAGAGAGGGTATGAAAGTAAGGGTATATTCTGACAGTAGATGGGCAATTGTCCCGGAAATGCCCTTTGTAAGTAAGAAGCATAAGCTTAAAGACTAATTGGTAGCCAATGGAGCTCTTTATGGAGAGGCGTGGCTGGTATCCTTCTATCAGATCTGAACACCAGCCTACTGCTCTATTCTGCAAAATCTGAAGTTTACTCCAATCTCTGTGCCGACATTCCATACACAAGTGAATTGGCATAGTCATTCGAGATAAATCAGTGAACACGAACGAGATGATGACACCTTCTCAAATTTGATAAGTGGCGGATCCGTCCATATTGCTTATGTTAAAAGTTAACATACTTAATGAATGACCTTTACATGTTCAGTCATAATGTTCATATTTTTAAAAAAAAACACCTACCCAAGTTTTTCTAATTGCCAGGACTGGGAAACATCCACTGTCCCGACCTTGATGGTAATATCTTTGAGGCTATTTGTGTAATAGGATGAACACGATGAAACATTCTGTCTTTTCAGCATTCAATTTGAGTTTGTTAGCAGCGCATGTCCCACTCACTGATTTCAACAATACAAAGAGAGAGTCTTTTGCAGCATGTTTGGCATCACCATCAACTTCTGATCAATGTCAAATAGAGCTGTATACATCATCAGAATACATGTGGTAAGCAATTTTGTGCTTCCTTCAGGTGACCCAAACAAATGATTTAAAACCGACGGCCGGGAATTCTGAAACTGAACTAAGTGGCGACAATCTGACGGACTTTTCCCAATTGCATCACATTTTTTAAAGGAATGAATAAATGTGAATAAAAAGTGAAATGTTACATTACTTATCCTTCACTTTAAGCTGCTCCTAAAACTTCTTTGCCTAGATCACTGATAATGCCGTTCTAGACTGCTTCATATCATGGTACAATTATAGGATTTTTTATTCTGTCAGTTTAATAAAAGTTTTTTGTGGCGTGTCGACGATTACATTCGTTCTTAGAGGCTGTATGCTTTATTACCCAATCACGATAATAGACATGTCGATGCCACGATACCGGATAAAATTAATGCCATAATTAAATATGTTCCCTTTTTCTCCACGAGAAAATTTACCAGCAAAAGCCTGAATAAATTCCGAACACCAACTTGAACAAACTCTGGAAGCATTCAACATATAAAAATGATATGAATCGTTATTAAATACTCCCAATTGAAAGCTCTTTTACGGCACTAAGGAATACTAGAATTTGATCGTTTTCATTAATTCATCTTGTCCCGAATAATATTTGACAGTTTGGTCCAATCATTTAAAAGTAGCTTAGAGAGTTTTTGGTCACTCATAACAACTACAAAATATTTACGTGGCCTACTCCTCCTCTTCCCCAGCCTCGATGTTCCGTGGAACTTTATCCGTTCTTTGATTGACGAGCCAAACAGGAATCGATTGAGTTCTCAACTTTAGACGACAATCTATTCAATGAATCTTATGAAGCCTTTACAAATTCGATACAAAATATGTTATGCAAATGGTTTAAAGCATCAGGTTTGTTGAACAAAGTTAGCATTTCAGCTGTTAATACGACTTTTAAGTTTTTATCTCAAAACATCCCCTCCAATGAGTTCTTACCATCGACATATGCGTTTACTGAAGGAATAAAAATCAGACTAGAAACGTTGAGATCCTTCGTGCAAATAGAAGCAATCACTTCTACATTGTTTTTCCATATAGATCCATCATCCATGTTTTGGCTTTAGCTAAAGGATATGATTTTGGTCCGATACATTATTTAAGTGGAAGAACGAGCCAGAGGCTGATTCTTCACACAAAAATAATGGTGTCACCGTTTCAATTCGCTAAAGAGAGTATCGTTTACCAAATCATACCTTTATTCCCTCATTCTTAAACAGCTTTAAACATTAGGTCATCTTTACCAACCCATTTTCCGCAATACTTTATAACTGAAATTTTAAATACAACAGAATATGACATTGCCACCACCCAGTGACAACATCGAACAACCATTGGATTCAACGTTGGCAGGCGCAACGCGCGAACGTAGCAAAATACGGTATGGCGGCGAGCGCTTCAAACCTAAAAATAACGTCAATATGCAGAGCGTACTACCTGGGTTCAATTGTCGAATTGAACCCAGGCATCAGCCATTGAAATTGCTTACATTTTCACAGCTGTTTAAGAATGTAAACTAATTTATAATAAATTCTGGGCTACTCCGACTTGACCACACCAATTGACTTACCTCACTCTCGGGACTCTCATCAGAATTTTGACTTTCTTTTTTCTCTTTATCTTTCTCCTCTGAATTCTCATTGGTTGTTGCTTGTTCTGTTTCCATGGGCACATCTTCAGCTGTCCCATCAGTTTCTGTTTTAGGCTTTTCCTCTTCTGGTTGTGGAGGAAGTTTTTCTACTAGTGAGGCTGATGACACTGAGAATATGCCATGGCCATTGACTCTGACCTTGACTTTGACCTTTGAACTTTCACCTTCTGCTGTTGGCTTCACACTCTTTATGACAAAACGACCTGAGAAATAATTGATGCACAACATTTATAAATCTACGATTCTAATAAATTTGTAATATTTTTCTCAAATCCTTTTTTTACATATTTGTCCTGTTGTATGATAGTCATTGCATTTCTGCAACTGCTTTGCACGGGTAAAAGCAGTGCAAATTAAAGCCCCAATCAGTCATTTAAAAAAAAAATTAAATGTCTATTGTGTCTCAATTGCTAGTGCTGTGTCATATCAACAAATAATATTACCATTCTTTATGGAAATTAACATTAAAATGGTTAATGCTACTGTAAAACTGTCATTTTAAATTTCATGTAATAAATGTCGGTAGATTCACAAAATTGCCTGTATTGAAAGGACTGTCTTTCCAAGCTTGACCACTTGCAAGTAACTTTACTGCAAAAATTTCCACCACAATAATGCATACATAGCGGGATAAATTGGTATTTTCAGATACACCTTTCTAAGCTTCTTTCACAAATATATTGACATTTTATTCAGGCCCATTTTGTACATAAATGATTGGCCATTTATTTAGTGGTGTAAAACCTTCAATATCACCAACATGGAAGAAGTGCTTTTGAATCAGCTGAAAAAGATGCCATATAATTACTGGTATTATTATACCAATACCCAATCTGGTTCTGGTTATCTTTTGTGAATACTCACCAATGATAGCCTCTGGAAAGGGGACCCCATCTGGCTACCAATTCAAAAACTTATTATATTAATACCCAATCTGGTCCTGGTTAACTTTTGTGAATACTCACCAATGATAGCCTCTGGGAAGGGGACCCCATCTGGCTGGGCATATCTGGCTACCAATTCAAAAGCTTCCTTCCTGTAGAATGTCAGCATCTTGGAGAATGGCGCTGCATGATTTCTGTTGAATACCTCCATTTCTCTAAAGCAATATGCAAGTGAATAGGGTTGTGAGGTAAGTGAGAGCAATATGCTATGGTTGGGACGAAAGTTCCCTGAATTGTGCAAAATGAGGGGATTTGATACCCAACATCTGACATTTCATATTTAAGTTCAATAAATTACCAACCTTTAGATCTGAACAGAAAGTTTGAGAATTTATAATACTTGATGTATAAGATGGCTTATGGATGAATGCAAGGCTGAAATCAACCCCACAGGAGCATTTTTGCTATCTGGTCGCTGACAAAATTACTTTTAGGTTTTGATTTTGGATTTGCCATTAAAAAACAAGGTCTCCAAGAGCACAGTTCTTCAAAAAGGATGGATCTTGTATGGCCAAGGTACCATACTACACTAAAGGTTTCTCAAAATTTGACAAGCAAAGATAAGGTTGCATAAATTTAAAAGTTGTTTGTAAACAGAAATAAATGGCTTATTTTAGAACACATAACTGTTGATGTCAATTATGTTGAACTTTGGTCATGCAAAAATGATAACTTTGGTCTTTAAGCCATGTCAAATTTGAGACTTTTATAAACTCGGTCATAAATTGTTGGGACACTTGTTAGTAACTGCACTGATTCGGCATGTTGAAATATACTTTTTTTGTCCTTTGGCATCCCTCTGCCTCATCCAAAAAGTGAAAGCAAGCTGAGTAGACTCCAACTGGTCTAAGGTGCAGAATTATGTCATTAGTGTCCCATTACTTTGGGCCGGAATTGTTGCATTTTACACAGCATGTTACTAAGCAAAAGTCACATTTGCAGTTGTCAATTTTGTGAATACTGAATTGTAGTCCAAGACAATGCTGTTTTTAGATTGTGCTAAAGTTTGATTAACTCACACCTTAACATGTAAAGAAGATAACCACTATTCCTGCCAAGAATCCCATACGGTTTTCAGACACTTACCCATCTTCTCCTTCTGCTGCTTTCCACGAGAGGTTGATGGGATATGGCGTCAAATCAGTGATATTGAACTCTCTTACACGGAAGGTTGGCGATAACACAGCGCACTGGAAAATGGGAAGAAAGTTTAAGATTTCAAACATTTTCAATAGTGGCAACCAGACAGACAAAGATCAAGCTATTGACGACCTTGGTGAAAAATTGTCACACATATCAACCATAACTTCCTAATAAGTTCTGGAGCGTTCCGTATCGAGAGTTTCAAACGATGTCTAAAATACATTTGTAAATCACTTCTTCTCAAATCTTGTGAAAGATGTCATGCAATCATTAGATCTCATCTACAGAACTCCATTCAACCCTATAAATATCCAGAATTTAAGTGCTGTCATCAACCTTAACTGGATCCTAGACCAAGTCTAAAAGCGGATCTTGTGAGTTCCGTGGGTTCCTAAGAGTTGCAATCCATTACAGGTTTACCTTGACACTTTACACATGCACCAGGGAATATTCACAAACTTTTATGAAGTACCCAACAAATTTGGTAAAAAAATTGGGTATAGCAAAAAGTTCCAAAGATCTCATTTGTCAGAGTTGCCCTGAACAGACATGCATCTACTTGTCTCTACTCCGATATACTAACGCCACTGTCTGATAAACAAATTGAGGGCATTATACTCTAATCTCATACTCATTTAAGTCATTTTTTAACCATTTTTGAGGAAGATCAACAAAACGAAATGACTATAAATTAAATTTCAAACAGTACAACAAGGCTCATTCTATTTAAAATATGCTAAATTACTGAAAAGATAAATCGAACACATAAGCCATATGTACTAATGACCTCAGTGACCACACTCTGCCGCAAGAGACGGCAATAGTGTTCTTCCCACAATCCCCTTTCTCCAATACAATTTTGCACTGGTTTGTCCTATGCATTTGTAGTGACCCATCTTGTAATTGAGTACTTTTCCCGTTATAACCAGTGCAAAATTGTATTGAAAGAAATGCATTCTGGGAAGAACACTTACCTCCGCGTCTCTGCGAAGTGCAGACAGCTGTCGATGTACACTAAATTATCTAATGTTAGGCAGAAAAGCGTGGTCCTGGCTTTCTAGTTTCCATCTATTGGGCTACTCCTAAGTAGCTATGTATCTACTTCCCTAAGAAACTGGCTATGAGGCAATTTATTATGCCTTCGAATATTTTTGTATTATGAAATTCTGAAACTGAACTTAGTGGAAATTTCCCCAAGTTGGGTCATGAGAAAGGGTCACCGACTACTTGTGATGAATTGGTAAGTTCCTACCTGCAGTGCACACCTCTAGACACAGCTTCATCCATTCAATGTTGTACTGCATTCTTTCTTGAAGACTTTCTTGATGATATCTTTGAACTGCTGGAACCCTTGTTGCTCCACCAATGATTTCTACTGCATATAGTGTCATCTAGTTTCAGTTTCTACAGTAAGAGAGTAAAAGCAGTGTGAAGATTCCTTTGACTAGTTCACATCAAAAATTACACAGATGATAAACAACATTTATAATGGCATCCCTTGTCTAAAGGACCGTAGTTCCAGACCATAATGGTTGCCGCACTCATTTCACACCTAGGCAAAATTGTTACAAATTAAGAGGATTTCAATTATTTAATGGCTTGCAAAAAAAATTACTAAAATTGGTTTATAGGCACTAATTATGCATACTTTTCAGAATGCTTCAAATGAATTTAGCCTTTACCTAACCTGGCAAGAAAAAATGAATTGCTGTGGCATGCAGTATTGCCATATTGTACAAGCTTAACATACTTATCTTTCTTCAACCTTAAAGGTGGGTGACCCGATCTTGATCCAATTTTCAAATGTTTTATCCTTCACATGGAAGCTCTCACCAAAAACATATGATTACAAATTTGAGGTTTAAATCAGCCCAGCAGTTGTCTGGATAGTAGAAGCCAAAATGTGTACTAATTGGCGCCATAGACCGTGTATGTTAATAATGTGGTATACCACACTTGCGAACTTTTTTGTTGCATAAAAGCAAAATTGAAACATTTCCGGCCTAAATTTCACTAGTGTTAAAAGATAACTTTCTTCCTGAGCCACAATCTCTATTTTGATTGAGTAAAGTGTGTGGGGGGGGGGGACATGTTGTGATCGGGTCCACCCACTTTTAAATTAAACATTAAACAATCATGTACTTTTGGGTCAGAGATGAAGATTGAAATGCACCATTATAATGTACAGGAATCCGACATGCTGATTGCAAGAGATCTTACTTGTTTGTTCCAAAATGGACCGAGATGTGCCTCCACTCTCCAAGAGATCGCGCTATCGGCTTCAAAGTCAACCTGAAACATGTGTCAGAGTTAGTAAAACTTTGGCTCATCAATTACAACAATTCAACTCAGTTCTGTGGTGCCGATGGCCAGAGACAACCGAGTTAAAAGGGATAATTGGCGATAATTCAATGCAAATAAAAAAATGTGTACATGCATTTGTTAAGCTACAAATAAGATAGCATACGGATGCACAATCCATGTAAGTTCTTTACTCGAACAAAAAACAAATAGTGAAAAAAATGATTTGAGGAAATTTGTCATACCGTCTCCCCATAAAATACACCTAATACTGA